>CAUJNA010003388.1:472500-522500 GCA_963377175.1 Effrenium voratum
TGCACCAGCCATTTTGGGTGCGCTTTTTGGATTGTGCTCATTTTTCAGGAAAAGATGGTTCCTCTTCAGATGCAGACAGTCTCTTGGCTTGGTTGCATCAGCGTGGGGATCATGCCAGCCACAGTGTCTAGGGTCTGCGCATCCTTGCTGCCTGGCTGAGGCGTTGTGTTGGACAAGAGGCTGTTCCAAAGTGCTGTTTGGCCAGATGGAAGAAAAGTAAAAACAACATATTCCCAAGGCCAGCGGTTTTGGACTTGCTTTGGCGCTTGTGCGCGCTCCTGGCATGAGCTAATGGCAGGCGAGATGCACTCAGATTCCTGAAGCACTTGGACCCAGACAAATTTCCTGATGGCCAGGGGCGCAGCGAAACATACTTGCGGCTTTTGCAATTTCACTTGGGCAAGTTGCAAGGTTGCTTGCCCTGCTGCAGGATTGAGGCAGCAGCTGGATGAGGTTGGCGTCGGCCAAGCACTGTTCCTGACCACAGGCTTTCCACCGTTCCTCAAGCTGAATGATCTCAGGGCCAAAAGCCGGGGAGATCTGACGCTTTGGCGTGGTCAGTCATGCAGTTTGTGTGGTGTGACTCCCAAAGCAGAATTCCGAGGAAGAAGAAGTTCGTGGACGCCAAGGAGAGGTTCAAGGTCCGGGTGGGGAAATATCGGATGGACGAGGTTGCTGAAGACTACGCAAATCTTGCCCTTTGGCTCATTGGTCATAGGTTGATCATTGGCGCGAAGTAACAGCTTTGTCAGGATGTGAGGGGTTTGCCAGTTTGCCCTTTGAATCGCATGTAGGGCTTGGTCGGCTTGCGTGGAGAGCTTGATTGTGGTGTTGAATGCTTGGTTGCATGGCGGGAGTGATTCTTGGTACGGAGAGCGTGGTTGCCTTAAATGGATGGCTTGATTGTGATGTTGCTTGGCATGGAGGGCTGGGTTGTGATGTTGTGGCCTTGCATGGAGGGCTTGATTGTAGTGATTCTTGGTATGGAGGGCTTGGTTGCCTTAAATGGATGGCTTGATTGTGATGCGTGAATTGCTTGGTTGTTGGCAAGGAGGGCTTGGTTGTGATGCTGTGGGCTTGCATGGAGTGCTTGGTTGTAGCGTGGAAGGCTTGACTGTGGCGATGCTTTGCATAGAGGGCCAGGGCTTGGCTGTGATGTTCAACCAAGCATGGAGTGCTTGGTTGCGATCCCGTAATCTTGCATCGAGGCCTGATGTCTTGGCGCGGTGTGCGTTTGTGTTGCTATGTTGAAAAGCAGACTGTCTGGAGTGTCTGGAGCCATGGTTTTCCAGATTTCAGCTTAGCCTGGCTAGCTTATGTGTGATGTGCTGCATGGCAAGCCTTGGCAGCCCTTCGTAGATGGCTTTGCTAAGGCCGATGTCGCGGCTAGGTATGGATGGGAGGACGCTTTCGGCGGCAGGCACCCAGGTGCGATGACAGCTGCTTGCATTGCAATCCCTTTCTTGCTCATGCCCAGAAAGTTTTCTGTATTTCACAGGCAGTGACGCGCTACTGTGCCAGCTCAGGGGATGGGAACTGCCAATGAGGACAACAGGCCCATGTTCAGGCTGGAAACAGCAAAGTCAGGGGATGTTTGGCTGTTCTGCAAGCATGGAACCTTGGCTTTGGTTTTGCAGGCAAGTTGTGCTGAGGGGTAGGAAAGCCCGCGTGGGAACTTCGCATTTGTGTCGCCAAGGAGGGACTGGGGATGGAAAGATGGTTGTGCCAGCCGGGGTGCCAGCGATCAAGGTCTACAGGAACTCACAGTTTCTTTGCTCTTGCAAAGAGCATTCGTCAGACTTGTAGCTTTTGTCTTGTGCTCCATCTTTGAATGTGCTCCCAAGCTTGTCAAGGCTCCTGATGCAGGGACCTGGCCCAGACCATGAAGAAATGGACTGCAAAGATATTTACACGTCAGATGAGGGGTACCAGAAGTGGGTCCAGTGCTTGATGAGAGCAGCTAAGGCAAACCCTGACCAGAAGTGGGCCCAGTCTTTTCAGGACCTGGGCAGTGTGCAGCCTTACGAGGCAAAAGAGAAAGTCCAGGCAGAGGTCAGCAAGTTTCTTCTGGCCAAGAAGCAGGCAGCACAAGGACCTCTAATTATTTGCAACACTTACCCAGCCGACGCCTTTTGTTTTGCACCTGCAGGAAGCACGCTGCCACTCCAGCAGCCATTGGCAGATGCTCAGTCAGAAGGGCTGCTAGCAACAGGAAAGGCAGCAGCAGAACAGGCTGCAGGCCAGCAAGAGCTGGCGCAACTGAAGGCAGAAGTGGCAGCGCGCAAAGCAGAAGCTCTGGCAGCAGCAAGGCAGGAACAATCAGCTGAGGTGAGGAAGCTGAAGGAAGAGCTGCGTGCCGAGGCAATGCAAACTGCCATTCGCCAGGCGCAAGAGCAAGAGCTGCAGCAGCTTAAGGCAGAACTTGCAGCAAGGCAAGCGCACAGCAAGACAGAACAAGAGGCGCAAGCAAAGCAAACTGACAGGCATTCTGCAGCAGAGGCGCAGCAGGTTGCAGAGCTGAAGGCAGAGCTTGCAGCGCAGGAAGCAGAAGCAGCGCAAGCACACCAGGCGGAGCAGCTGGCAGAAGCAAAGCAGCTGGCAGCAGAAGAGGCTACCAGGCAGAAGCAGGAGCTAGCGCAGCTCACGGCAGAACTTGCAGCGCAACAAGAACAGCAGCAACTGACAGAAGCAGAGCAGGCAGCAGCAGCGCATGCCAACTTTGCACTTCAGAAAGCAGAGCTGCAGTCGCAACTTGCAGCGCAACTGGCACAAGCCAAGCAGCTTGCAGCAGAGGAGGCTAGCAGGCAGCAGCAGGAGGAGCTGGAGCAACTCAAGGCAGAGCTGGAAGCAGAAGAGGCTAGGCAACAGCTTGCAGCACAGCAAGACCACAAGCAAGTGACAGAAGCAGAGCAAGCTGCAGCAGCGCAAGCCAACCTTGCGCTTCAGGAAGCAGAGCAGCAGATCCAGCTGGCAGCGCAGCAGGCAGAACAATTGGCGCAAGCCAAGCAGCTTGCCGCAGAGGAGGCTGTCAAGAAGCAGGAGGAGGCGATGGTGCAACTCAAGGCACAGCTGGCAGCAGATCAAGAAAGGGCGGTGGCAGAGGCTAGGGCACAGGCAGAAGCCCAACTAGCCAAACATGAGGCACCGCAAGAGGCACAGACCAAAGTAATCACTGAAGCAGCTTGCCAGCTCAGGCAGGAACTGCAGGAAGCAAGGGCAGTGAAAGCAGCAGCAGCAACAGCAGCAGCCAAGCCCAAAGCAACCCCAAAAGGGGCTGGGTCCAAACCAACAGCAAAGACTGAGCACACCGTGAACAAGCTGTTTGGGAAGACAAACCAAAAAGCTGAGTGATGACCTCACCCAGCAACCGTTGGCTGTGGTTTGGCTGCAGATGAACAAGTGTGGTCAGATTATGGCTGGCAATGTTTGTGGCACTCAGGTACCTGTGGCTGTATCAACGGACTGGGTCAGAGGCCCTGGGTTTCTGTGCTGGGCTCAGACAGGAGTCGGAGAAACTTTTTGAGGTACATTGCCAATATGGGCAGGTCGGGCTGTCGCAGCTGTTTGTCACATTTGTCTGTCAAGCTCTGTGTTGTCACAAGCTCTGTCACAGCTGTCTGTGACAAGCTCTGTCACATCTGCCTGTCACAGGCTCTGTCATGGCACATCACTCATGTAGCAATCCCCCATTCGCCATTTGCCAAGGCCGGTGAAGCTAAGACCGTAGACAAGGAAAAGAGCCATCGCTTTGCTGATTGTGGAAATTGCACCATTTGACCCTTATTGGACCACGCAGCAGGTGACACAAGTTTCTATGTTCTGGTATTTTGGGTGCAGGAAATGCTTCGCAAAAAATTGGGCAGAGTTTCCCCTTGTTTATTGAAGGCAATGGTTGAATTGGAGGATATCTCAGCTGGTATTTTTTGGTATTTTTTAATATTTTTTGGTATTTTTTGGTATGTTCGGGCATTTTTCTGTATGATGTGGTATTGAATTTTGCGGCGTGTTCAGGTGGTGCCATGCCATTCTCTAAGGAATTTCAACAATAATGTGCATTCACCTGCCCTACAGCTTTCTTTGTCTGGGGAGGTGTTGGCTAATAAGCGCTTGATTTGTGTCTGCTTCTTGCTACTTGTTTTTTTGCATTGCCTCAAATATCCAGGTGCTGGCCTGGGAATATCTGATCTCAAATGTGGCTTTGGTGACTGACCTGGTGGTAGGCTCTTGTCGGTCTCAGGAGAAAAAAGGGGCCACAACAGAGAGCCTGCAGCAGGCAACATGCTGATTTTGCATTGCAGTGGGAAGCAGGTCCAGAGCAATTTTGTGAGAACAAATGTTGTTAGGAGCAGCTATTTCAGACCAGTGTAGTAAGGGGCAGCCTAGCCTTTGGCATTTGGTGGCTACGCTGCGTTGCAGACTGAGGGTGCTTGGCTTGTGAGTCTTGAGTGTGCGTATTTGGTTGCGTTTGCGGCTTTGTGGTGACTGCACGTCACTGGCTGCGAGGTTGCTGTCATGGCAGCCTCTTCGGCTTCTTCAATGACAATGTCAGACTCAGAATTTGGATCTGAATGTTCAGAAGGTGTGCCTCAAGTGCCCTTGGACTTCGCTGCGAGGGCAGTTCAACACACTGAGCACATGCAGGCCCAGCACCAGGTTGCCATGAGGACAGGAGGCTGGACAGCATGGGAGAAGGAGATGGTTTTGGACCATGCCCAGGGTGATGAGCGCAAGGTGGCTCTTGTGAAATCTCAAACTGGCTGGCAGTTCACAGCTTGGCTTGACTGGCTGGATGAGGAGCTGTGCCGCTCTAACTTTAGACCTGGCCAGCCAGCTGAGCCCAACAGCTTGCAGTGGATGTTGTGCAAAGCCTTGTTGTTGTGTCACAGGGGGGTTCCAATGCGGTCCTCAGGCGCACTTGACTGTTACTGCCTTGACCCAGCGTTCTTTTGTCCTGCAGGCTGCAGGCATGTGCAGTTCCGCTCAAGTTACCCATGCAAGCCTTGCAGCAGTTGCAGCCAATGCTTGAGATGCAATGGGTACTGCAAGAGCTTCAACCTCCAGCCAGAGTGCAACTGCGCCCCTGATGGGCTTCATATGGGCCTGAAATTCAGGCATTAGTTTCTTGGCAATGCCGCCAAAAGGGAATTGCCATTGCATTATTGCATTTGTGGAGGAACATGTGTCTCCCACTCTTGAAGCTTGACTGTGAGGCTATGATGATGGATCCTCTCGATGAGCTTAACGTGGGCCTCAAATTCAAGCACAAGCATTGGCTTCTTGCCAACAATTCAGGATGTCGCATTTGTGTGGAAGCCATGCTTTCCGCTCATGAAGCCTGGCTGTGAGGCAGCGGCGGTAGATCTTCTTGCTTGCGTGCTGACCTGGATCGGAAAAGCAAAACAGGTTCTGTAGGCAGCTTGGTAGACATGGCTGCAACCAGTCATTTAGATGGCTTTTTCGACAACGGTTTTGTGGCTTGTGTGCGGGTTGTGATTTGCATGGCTTCTTGCTCAAGAAGCAGTTTCACCACACGGCAGTGTTTGGCAGCCCTTGGTTGCATGGACCCTACTGTGTGCCATGGCAGACGCAGGGCCAGATGGCCGTAATGATGCAGAGGTTTTTCCATGGCCAAATGGGCCTGAGCCAGAGCTAACCTTTAAAAGTGTTCAGCTTTCAGTTGAGGAGGGTGGCGCAGTGGTGATGCAGGGCATTGTCAACTCATCCGAAGACTTGGAGTGGAGCTGGCAAAGGGTTCACCATTTTGTTGGGCTGAGTGGCAAGGAACACCTTTACCTGAAGAGGAATTATGGTTTCCACCAAGATGAGTTTGAATTTGCGCAGGTACCATGGAGAGAGTTTCACTACAGGCCAGCTTTGACTGAGGAACACGCCAGGCAAGGCCTCCAGGGCCACACCTTAGAGTCAAGTGCTCTATTGTTGGTTCTGTGTTTGGTCCCCCTCAAGCGGGCGTGTCAGGCGGCTGCTAAGTGCAAGGCGCTGTACCTTGTCAAAAGGCTTCTTCAGCTTGCCTCCACAAGCATGGGAAGCTTTGACAAGCTTTGTCCCTGCGCTGCATTTGACCAGCACCTTGTGCCTGTTCAAGCAAACCTCGGCTTTGATGCAGCTGGCATGACATCCCAATTTCAGGTCTTGCTGGAGCACCACCCTGGTGCCAGATCATCCTGGGCAACTTTGATGGGCAAAGCGTGGTGCGGGCAAACCCTGTCTTCAGAAATTGGCAGAGCAGCCCTGTGGGACATCCTTATTTGGCTATCATGGGCCAAAGCGAACATGGCGACCAAAAATGTTTGGAGAGACATTGGCCAGCATGTTTGGGCTGAGCTGATATGGTTTGCTGGAGCCTTGCTGGAGAACTTTGCCATGTCGAAGGTTGGCGAGCCTTTGAAGCCTTTGCCCATACTCAAGACAAAACATGGGCACAGCAAAAGGATCCCTTTAATCAACAAGCTTGTGTTACTGAGAAGGCTTCAAAGGCAAAAAAAGCACAGGAAGCAGTGCATGGAAACACACGAAGACATCGTCCCAGCAGGCTCCACCATGGTATTGAGTGAGCAGGTCATTGAGTGCAACATTTACATGTCGAGGTTGGAGAAATGTTTTGCAGGATGCAACTGCATAGCTGTATCCTGGGACCCGAGTTGCTACGATGTGGACACACTGGTAGCATCCGTTTACAGCTTCCAGAACAATTACGCAGGGTGGCTTCCAGTCCAGAACATCCTTCCAGTCATGAAGAACGAGTTGCATTCAGAACTGCAAAGCCTGAGCGCGTCTGGGAAATTGACACGGATCCAAGGCTTTAATGAGATCCGTTGTTTGAGCCATGCCTTGAAGGCAATTGGCTGGCCTTTGGAAAGGTTTCAGTGGCCACCGAGCTTCTTGTGGCAACCGTTGCTACCTGAGCAGCAGAGGGTGCCTGTAGGAGCAGACATATACATCCTGAACCTTCAGAGTGGAGCAGTTGTGCCCCAGATCCCCAGCTCCATTGACATCAAGAAGCTCCCAGTTCTCATCAGTTGCAGCGACCAAGGAGGGATAAATCGAGCAGGGCTGGACCACTTACAATACAAGCTGCAGATGCCAGCACTCATTTGCTTTGACCCCAACCACAGGAGCTGGAACGACCTTCGCGATTCACTGAAGAAGAGCAAGGGTTTCTTGTTCAAGACAATGCTGGAATACTCCCTTATCTACAACTTGAACTATGGACCGCAGGGGACCAGACAATGGTTTCAAAAAAAGAGAACCCTGAGGAAAGAATACTACACAACCCAGAGCCCTCATGCTGAGCCATTCCTGAGCTACCTGCCGTTTGCCGCAGCAGAAAGAGAGGTGGAAGAGCCCAGCACAGCAGAAGCAAGAGAACAGTTTTTCGAAGAGCTTGCAGAGTTGAAGAAGATGCAGGTGCATGGTCCCACTGTGAAGATGATGAGGTGGTACAGCTGGTTTGAGAGCACTAGCTGGTATTCTGGTGAGTTGTGGTTGACAAAGTTGATTTTGCTTCATGGTTCAGGTGTGCATAACCCTGCAGAAGGCTTGGATGACACCTTTGAGTCACCTGACACCGTTGACAAGAATGCCAACCCCAAAGAGATGCTGAGGCAGTTGAAACTAAAGCATGGAACTTGGGCGCTTGCCCCAAGACTTATCACAGAGGAGTCCATGTGGAGGAGGCTACTGATTTTCAAGATAGGGGGCCCTTCCTGGACTATCAACTCCGGAAGGGCAAAGGCTGCCCTTACACCCTCTCAGGTTGCAGACCCTTGGGCCTTAACGTAGCCTTTTTTTGTGTTTCCTGGCCCGCCAAACTTGACTGCTTTGCCCGCACAAGGAGTGGGCGTCCCAGCAAGCAGCTGGGGGCTGGAAGGATGAGACGCACCATTTGCTTGCCAATGGGTTTCTGAAGCTTGGCTGCAGGGTGCTGCCACATGCAGCCATGTTGTTCCAAATGCTTTGCAGGAGTTGAGTTCAAGCAACCTTCTGCAGGAATGTGGACACAATGAGGGCTTTGTACTCAAGCACCCAGCCCACTTCCCAAAAGCTGGAGATGCATGCAGATTTTGTCATCAAGTTGGCTGGGAAGAGGAGCTCTTCTTTAGCATCGTTTTTTCAGATACCGCCTTTCAGATACTCTGGTGTGCTGGACAGCAAAATTGCAGCTTCCACACTGGAAAAGATGATGTTTGAGTGGCGCCTGCTTCTGGACCTGGAGTCGCAACACGCGAGTGGTTTAGACATCAAGCCCTTGGCAGCTATGCATTGGAGACTGAATGCAGTGACTAGGCTGTGCTTTTTAGCGCATGAGCAGGACAAACTGAAGCACATTGAGCTTACTGAGCACGCAGCCGGCATGCACATTTCCAGGGCTGCAGTCCAGCACTTTGGAGACTCAGCAGTTGTAGAAAATTGTCACCAGGGTGCAAAGGATATCATGAGGTCAGCCAGACACAACATGAGAAGCCGAGTTTCAAAGATGAATGCTGTTATCCACACAGCAGCATTGGCAGCAAGGCAGGTGCCTCAAGTTTTGGTGCCTGACTCAGAGAAAGTATTTCAGAAGCCAAAGCAGCAGGAATTTGTTTCCATGACCAACCCCAACACACACCAGATGAAAAAGGCTTTCCAGGACATTATGAAGTTCAAGACCAAGGACCACACCTGGCCTGCCACCAGTGCCCAGTCGCTGTTTGACTCTGTGTGTGCTTTGGAGTGGCTGGCTTGCTGCCACACTCATGGGGGCATAGCTGGTGTCAACAGCGCCTGGCTTTCAGTGTTGGCCAGGAATGGTGATATTCTGGCATGCAAGAGCCAGAGCAGGGTCATTTTGGTGCTGGCTGTTTCAGCATGGGGGCTCACAGGTTGGGACTTGGAGGTTTCTCCTGGCAGGCTGGCAGAAGACCACAACTTCTCAGTTTTCATTTGTTCTGCTGCAAGGGATAGCCTCCAATTCCACCATATACACGCCTTGGATGATTGGCTCCATATCCCCTGGAAGCCCGTTTTACTTGCCCACAAGATCCAGTTTGAGCAGGTTGGCCCAGCTATTGGCTTGGTTGAAGCCTTGATCAGGCATGGCCTGAACTTGACAGTTGCCCAGTGCAGGCAGCTTTTGGGCTTGCACGGTGTGAGTTTCAAGGCTCAGGCCAGCAGGCGTGAGCTTTACGACCAGGTCATTGGCATGGTTTTTGAACCTGGCCCTGAAAAAGATGCAGTTCTAAAGAAGGCCCTTTCACTGCCAGAGGTGGAGGACATGGAGAAGCCAGACGATTCAGACTATGAAGACCTGATTGATGCTTTGAAAGAGGATGATGCCAATGACCCCGATTTGAAGCAAGAAAAGCAACGCGTCGCAAAAAAAAGGAAAAACAGGAGCCTTTCAGTTCAGCCGCGCGCAAAGCCAAAAGCCAAGGGAAAAGCCAAGGGAAAGCGCGCAAAGAAACCGCTCAGGAAACCCAAAAAGCGCAAAGTGGCAGCCAAGAGGACGGAGTCAGAATCTGGTGGTGCTCTGGCCAGCGCCAATGCTTGTGCAGCCTGGCGCCCTATTTACAGCCCGCTTTGAACTCTGTGCGCCTTTGAGGGTGCATCCTGATGCTGTAGTTCAGTTCACAGGAAACCATTTCCCCATTTTGGCTAGGGACCAGCTACGCATTTGTTAAACGGTTTGGAGGGATGAGGGGTGCACCCCAGGGGTTCATGGCAACAGTTCTTGAACTTGTTTGCTTTTGTTTGCTTTAGTCATTGACGCCGCCCAACTGCCGTCTAAGGCAGAACAATTGCCCGCAGGCAAAGCTCATGAGCTGGAAATCATCAGTGAGGTGGAAGCTTGTTTGCAAGAGATATTGCTACACGTGCATTACTTGCTTCTCAAATTTCCTTGTAGGTTTTCTTGCCTCAGGAAGACAAGTGTATTCCTGCTGAGTCCACACCTGATGGATGGGGAGACACCGGTGACGCAGATTTTTCAGGGTTGGGGCAGCCTTCAGCTTCCTCCAAAGGAGATGCAGCAACCTTTTGCAGAGGTGCAGGGGCTTCAGACCTTTCCCAAGGAATGGGCGCTGAAGCGCGTCCTGTTGCTAGACCCAAGGTCTACAAGAGCCCTGCTGAATTGCTTGATTTGCTCAGCCCCCCCAAATGCAAGTTTTATCTGAACCACAATGACCACCGGTGGGGGTCAGTGTGGAAGCATGAGAGTGAGAAGTGGATAGATGAGCTTGCCAGAAAACACCACAGCAAAGTGTTTGACTCCTCAAACCCTGGGGATGTGTGGGCAAAGCTCAGGGAGGTCCACGATAGGGCCTGGCTCAAGTATGACTTGGCCAAAGATGAGCTGCCTGCCTGCGAACCCCAACCGCCTGGGCAAATCCCAGACTTTGTTTTGGAGGGCTTAAAGCCAGCCATTCAGGGCCTGCCAGAAGCGAAGACTTATGCAAAGAAATGAGGAACAAGTGCCAGCTTTTGTGGCATGGGCAGCCTAAGGCAGTTGACGAGCTGATGGGTGGGAGGGGCAGGGAGTGTCGCATTTGGTTGGAAATGATATTAAAAGGCAAGCAATGGTATGAAACAAATCTGGGCCCAAGGTGTGATATGTATCCCTTTAGTGTGTGCCCCTGACTTGTCAAATGATTGGCGTAAACCGCTATAGCCGTGTTGTACACTATTGCTCATGTCTCGTAAATAAAGATCATGTGCATGCATTGACATTAATTTGTATTTCACGGCATGTGAACTCTTTCCCAGTTTTCAAATGCAACAGGATGTATCGCACTACACGTGTTGATCCTCTTGTGCATGACTTAGTTGTAAAATATGCGACCCGCGCTGCTCTTCAAACAGCCTTGAACTGAGTAGGCTTGATGGACATTATTCACAACAGCATTAGTCATGCTGCAATAACTGACGCAAATTCGCGACATTAGTTCAGGCACATTCGCCTCGATTAGATGGTTTGTGTTTGTGTCATTTTCCGCCCGGGTGGGCATGTCCATAGGGTAGCTTTGCAGTTTCATGTGTAGTGATGTAGCAGGGTTGTTGTCTACGCACGACTGTTTTTCATAGGTACGACCATATTCGGTCTTATACCAGGGGAAATTGCCCCTTCGTACCCATAGAGATGGCACCCAAGGTTTACACACCTTTGGATGTGGAAGGTTTCCCTGTTCTCGAGGTATCTTCCGTGGTATTCTTTGTTTTAGTGGTACCCTACCGCTTCCCGGGCGCAAACTCGCGCCATGGCAGCGGCTGCATCCGCAGCCGGCGGAATGGCGGGCGCTGCCCCGCGCTCGAGAGGTTCATCTTTGGCGGCGCGGCAGCAGGCGGACTATATGAACCCGAACTGCGCCTGCACCTTGGGTCCGCTTCCGGCGGAAGCGAAGCACGCAGCCAATGCGCTGTCAGATGAGAGGCCTACTCGGCTATCGGAAAATCTTAGAATTTGCTACCCGCACTTGACGGCAAAGTCCGATCAGTACGGTTATCGCACCACTGCTGAGACGCAGTTGGTGCAAGTCAAGGACGGTGTCAAGGACCCTCAGGTCGTCGGTGCCTTTTCCGGCATTTTCAACCTTCTGGAGGGATTTGACACGGGCATGATTGGGGACAAGTCTTTCGTCCCGGCCATCAAGAAATACCGTCGCCTACGCGTGGCTGGTATTCTCCAGGCCATGCTTCTAGGTGAAGTGGAGCTGAGTGACCAAAGCGTCTACACGGCTGCCATAATCATCTGCGAGGCAATGCCGCGCGAGCCCGAGCTCCACTGCGGGCCAACTCGGAACTCGCTGATCGAAATGACATTGTCTACCGCCGTTTCCCCTTCACTGGTTCCCCGAGGCGGGAACTGGCTGTACGAGATGGCGAAGGTCGACTCACGCTGGCAGACCTTTTTCCAAGCGGCAAATAAAAATGTTATTCGCGCCATGCAGGCGGCCGTTGTAAAGGGTAGGAGAGATATGCCCTCGAATGTACAGCCGGCAGGAGCCGAGGAGGCATTCAAGGCCTGGGCATACCAGCGCCCAACTGCCCTTTGTACCCCACCCAAAGCGGTGGTCGGGTATATGAAGGCAATTCATTGCATCTCGGCCGATGCGCTGACAAAGATGCAAACGGTCAATGCACATGCTTTTGAAGTAGGATCCATGTGCAAGGAGATTGAGGCCTTGTGGTGCTCCTATGACGATTTTGTGGATTTCATCGCGGATGAAATAGGGATTCCCCCCACCATATTTCACCTGATTGACTGGAAACGCGCTAAGCCGCTTACCATGCCGAGCAAGGAAATCGGGGATTGGCACGCCGGTGATCCCGTGCTTGAACGCGACGGGTATCTAGTGTTCCCGATGCGGCACTGCACAGAGCTCAATGCAGCCAGCATGCACGAGAGATGGGTTCATGGAACACAATTCTCTTCCCTATGGAACATATTGGGCCATGGGAATGCCGTTGCATCGCTCGGAGATGCCGACACGCTAACAGGCGTGTGGACATCGACGAAGCCCGTTTGTCTTGAGAGTTATTACTCTTGTCTCAGCCATATTGGCCTGGGCGTAACCGTCCGTCTGGCACTTTTACTGCGCCCTCTCGGTAAGAACGCCCACGAGGCGTACAAGCATACTGAAAAGGGGCCTGCACACCAACGCGTGATAAGGCAGTTCCGCGTTCGTGTCGAGGCAATCGCTCTCAAAGAAGAGACGATTGGTGAAGGGACGTCTGCTGTGGCGGGGAACTTGCTGTCGCATAACCCTGCCACGCACCTTTGGAACCCTGTGCTTGAGGTAAACCCTCATTCGGCAGAGGTCGGATGGATACGTCACGGCGCCAACCGCATAGCGCTGACCATTGGGGCGGAAAATTCCCGCCGGGTCGGTGGCACGTGAGGCGTCGGTTCCCCCGGCTAAGCCCGGCGGCGAGGTGGACTTTAAGTTCTTTCCCCAGGAGATCCGCGAAGTCGGCGAGGTACGATGCTGCCCGCTGTTCGAAACCTGGGAGCACTATGTTCCCGCATCGGAAGGAAAGTTCTTTCCATTGGCTGGCGGCCTTCCCTTTTCAGGGGCTGCAAAGCTCATGTACCATGTGCCAGGGCACGCGGTAGCGGCGCTGGCCAACGCAGCCACTCAATGCAGTGAGTTCATGAGCGCGATCAGCGGTAACATCTACCCTGATCGTCAGGACCGCCAACCGTATGAGCTTGTGCGGGAGATGTGGGAATCATGGGCGTTCAGTGTCCGGGCGTACATTATTTCCATGATTTGGCCCGTAACGGCGATGGAATACGCCGGCTGCGAGGGGCCGGACAATTTGGGGTTCGTTCTCACAATGCTGGGATACGTCAACCCCTCCGCTGCGGCTGGCCTATGCGCCGAGCTGCTAAGCGGATGCAAGCCAAACAAGGTCTCTTACATAGGTGTAGAGGGATCTCGTGTTGTGGTGCTGGTTGGACCCTCACACTGGGTTACCGGCAGCGCGGGTCAGTCCATTACTGAAGCAAAGCTTCAGGAGCAGTGGACGACCATCCGGACAAAGCTCCCGGCCAAAACCGGCGAATACGCGCTGGAGGTTGTGGAGGTTGAGGAGGAGACCTCAGTAGCTGAGCTCCTCCGTACCGTGGTCAGCCAGAAACTAGCTGACCCGGTACATGCAGGTGCTCCTGCGGGCGCTAAAGATGATATATTCATCATCTTTACCAAATGCCTGTGGCTGACCGAATGGCGCAAGTCCGAAAACACGTATGGTCCCAGCCCCGATGCGGGTAGGATCATCGATGAAAACATCGATGCCATGAAGGCGTTCGCCAATAAGGGCGGCCGGAGCCAGGCACCGACGATAATCTTGTCGGGTCCGGGCATCGTTTGGCATGGGACAGCCATGCAGGAGGTCGCAACCACGTTTTTCATGAAGTGCCGCGACGCCGGTTTCCCAGCCTACCCATCCAACGCGATGTGGTTCGGCTGCTCAAAGAAGAGCCTAAACGGCGGCGTTGTCGGTCTCGAGAGAGGCGGACACCAGTTTATGGGTCTTGTCTCGGCGTTCACCGACCTGGTGTGTCTGCTGAGGCGTGAGTACTCAATGAGTGACGAGGTCCGGGAAGCCCTGGCCCTTGCTCTGGATTTCTTGGTAGAACAGGAGCTTCTGATGAAACCATCGGAGTCATATCTGAGCGCTGCGAAGCAGTGCGGAGTCGGGGCAGGCCTCACACCGGTCGACCGGTGGTCCTCATCTGAGGATGCGCCATGGGCGGAGGTAATCTCTGCTCCTAGAACGATGTCGAGTGGCCCATGCGCCACAAGCCGTGTGTCGTCGGCCAAAGCGCCTGCCGCGACCGATGCAAGAGCGTCTGAGCAGCAGTCTGCTCCTCGCCCCAACGCGGGAAATGGGCCACAGACAATGGCTCAGCGCGTCCGGTCCTCGACGCCGCCCGCAACGGGGAGGCAGAGGCTGGGCCAAGCAATGGCCGATTTCGGCCAGTCAGCCGCAAGTCGCGGTCTCTCGCCGGCTGTTTGCGGCAATCAGAGGGGGACAATACCTGCAAAGCCAGCGCAGGCGTGCGGGTATAGTCCGACCACGACTGGTGGTCCGTCTAAAACAGGCGGCCACAGAGTAGATTTGAAGCCTGCTACCGGGAAGCAGTTGTTGAAGGCTAAGCCTGAGCCTCCCGAGCTTCCCAAGGACGCGTACTCTGATGACTTTCCATCCCTGTCCAAGCGCGAAGCCGCTAACAGATGGAGAGGTGGGGCCGCAAGGGGTCCCAGCTGCGCTCCACCTAAGGTGGGAGGGTCGTTGCCATGCCTGTCTTCGGCCGCTGGCCCTCCGCCAAAGGGTGCCGCTCCTTGTGCTAAAGGACCCGAGGTCAAAGCACCTGAGGTCACGGGCCCACCCGTGCCTAAAGCGGCAGGTGCTGACGCACCGACCGATGGGGGTTCGGGGGGATGCGCTCCCGCGAATAGCGAGATCACGCACCCTCGGCCCGAGGTTCCACCGCGGAAGGCAGTGAAGAGCCCCCCGGCTAGTCTGTCTGAGCCGGCGAAGCCTAACCAGGCGGAGCCGCCACCTAAGCGTGGGGACAGCGTTCCAGATGTCGCTGGTGGGGATAATCCTCAACCAGGAGACAGCACTCCGTCCCTGTCGACCGATGCGTCGATGGGGATGGCTTCCCATCCCGAAGCATCCAAACCCGTTGGTCAGGATGTACAGCCCGAACCTGCGGATGCAGGCGGGGCCAAAAGGGCTTCACCCAGCCAAGGCGCTGCGGGTGAAGACAATGATGGGGACGGCGATGGGGCGGAGGGAGATTCCCCTACCTCCCCTGCCGATGAGCTCCCGGGCCGCGACGATCCTATGGATGGGAGCGGGACTGGTGGGGATGGTGGACCCGATCCACCCGATGGCGACGATGATCCGTCTGAACCCGGAGACCATGAAACTGGTCCGGATTCGGAATATTATGCGCCCGCTGAAAGCGCGGATGCCTGCATCGCAGTGCACTACCTGTTCCGGAGAGCAGGTTACCCGCCAGCGTTGGCGGCGTGGAGGAACGGGGCCTGGCCAAGGCGCCTTCTTTACCCTATTCAGGCTAATTCCATTGAGGATGCCCTCGCTCTACCTCTGTGGCAAGGCCTGTCAGAGGATGAGTTTTTCCAGCTGCTGGACAATGCTTCAGCAACTGATCGTCGCTTCGGCGAGTACGACTGGGATTTCCTGTCAAAGGCCATTATGTCTGACACGATGAATGCCGATGAAATTCATCACGCGGGAGCCAAAGCGCTTGCTGATTGGGCTGAGGAGAACCTTGGGCCATTGTCGATTGGCCCTCGGTCGGACCTGGTCGCACGGTTTAATCAGATGCAGACCGAAGGGAGGCATCCAAACAGGGAATCGGCAAATGAGTCTAGTGTCGGCTCAGGGAAACAATATGTTCCCCGTCCTCCGCTGGAGGATCAGCCGAACTCGAACCAGATCTCCGCCGACGTATTCCGCGGTCGAGAGGTCCGGTTGGGGCTCACTCTGCCCGACTCCCAAAGCGGAGAAGATGAGCTCAGCGCGCAGGACGCAACGTGGAACGTTGAATACTGCGACTTTTACAAGGCCGCCGCGAATCTGTGGCGTGCAAGATCATGCTTGCGCGAAGCCGCAGGATGCATGATTGAAACTGGGTATATTCACCCTCAGATGGCTGCGGCCATTGCGGCGACCGAAAAGGTCGAAAGATTTTGTAATGTTCTTCGGGCTGCCAACCGCTATGCCGGTTTGGGCACGTATCGATTCAATGAAATCGTGGGTAGGAATCTGCTCAATGGATACGACGGCTGGAGAACACCTCCGAGGGAGGATGATCATCCCGAGTTCCTTGCTCGGGAAGTTGAGGACGTTTTCCGTTCCTATTGCGCGGGCCTTTTGAGGTCTGAAAGTTTCGACCTCAAGTCCTGCGTAATTGAACCGGAGTCGGAGCCCAAGGCGGAGCCGGCTCCCAAAATGAAGCCACCTCCTCCATCTCTGTCGGCCAGTAAGGGCCTTCCTAGGCGATCGGCGCCTGCTGTCCATACTGGGTCGGCACACACCGCCAAGCGTCCGCGAGAGGCTGGCGGTGGCTCCACTGGGAACGTGCAGATCCCAGGGCATTATTACGGCAAAGCCCGTACAAAGGAATCCCCTGTCCAACCCTCTGATCCGCCAATGGGCAGAGCAGGGGGGAGCGCACAGCCATCCGAAATGGATGTGGACAAGGAGGGGAGTAAGGGTGACGAGAAGAAGGACAAAGCGGCCAATGAGGCTGCTGTAGCGTCAAAGAGCGCAAAGCCGCATCCGGCGAAAACGTCGCGTCCCGAGGCCCTAGGCGGCTCGTTGGACGTGACGCTAATCAGCGACGTACGGGAGCGTGATCGGGATATTTCCGATGATGAGTTTTCCCCTACGAACGTGTGCATGTTTCCGGAATCATGGGAGGGCGTAATGCCGACCTCCGTGATTGACAAGGCCGGAGGCTTTGAGCAGTTTAGGAACGAGCTCATGAGGATCCAGAGAGTCCTGGATTCTCCGGCGTTGGTCGACCTTGGTAAGGTCGATCTGGACGCTCTGGGCGAGCCGCCCAAGGAGTACGTCTCGGATGAAGATCACGAGAGTTATGTAGACGATGATGGAATGGGTCCATATGTGGACAAATTCTCATCAATGGGTGACCGCGACCTAGTGCCCTCAAAGCAGGAGCCGCCTTACTATGAGGCAAAGGCGTGGCGCACCACTGAAGAAGAAATTGAAAGGATGAAGAACCTTTTTCCATTCTTTCGTGCCGAAAATTATCGGCTTATGTCTGCGAGTACTGGTCCCATAGGTACCAAGTCGCACGTACAGGGCGTCCTCCCAACAGGTGCGTCGTTGGAGGAGGCACTGATGGCTAAGCCCGGTGTGTGCCCGATTACGAGCACCTACAACCTCACATACGAGGGTGAAGAGGTTGTGATTGATGCACAGGGCGGGATAGCAGGCAGAATCGCCTGTCCTGCCGGAAATGACATCTTCCATTTTTTCCCCGAAATTAGGGATGTGTCGGCGTTTGTTGGACGAAGCTCCAGGGAATCGCAAATGCTGCTAGAAGTTTTGTCGGGCAACACTGACCCTACGCGGTTAAACGTGAAGCCCGGTGAGCAGCCTCCCTTCTTGTTTGGGACGGTTCCAGACATTCTGGGAGGTTGGATGTCAATGACTCTGATCTCAACGCTACTTGAGGCCCTATACGGGATCCACAAGTGCACGAGTGTCGAGGTAGCGACCTGGGCGGGTGCTCTCGCAAAGGAAAGCCCATCGTACCCTCCAGTCGAGCTCCTAATACGGACAGTCTGGAGGACAGATGGCACGAGTGTGCGCCCGAATGAGGTGCTTTTTGCGCGGTCCACCCTAATCGGGAGGGACGTGCCGTTCAAAGTTTTCAAGCGTTGGGCACTGCGTGACCGAACGCCTATGGGGCCTTTGCTTAGGCCGATGGGAGCAGCAGAAGTCCCTTATACGGGATACGTGCTGCTGACGATGGCCGAGTATCGGTCCGCCCTCAAAACGAGGTGCATCCGGAGGCCTGGCAAATTCGCCATCACAGTTTTCCCCATGCGACCTGAGCAGGTCTGCAGGGGGGAGATCATGATTGGGATGGAGGGCGCAAAGGTGCCTTTCCTCAAGTTGCCCAGCCCCAATAATGAGGGCGAATTTTATGTTGACGACCGCGTCAAGTACATGGACAAGCGCCATGTCGTTGTGGCCGTTGACCTAAAGTGGATGGCCATCGAGGAAGCCGCCGGCATCTACAAAACCCGACGCGGTTTGATCGCCGTGCGGGAAGAGATACATGCGCCATTCTGGCGCGCATGCTATCTGCATCAGGAAGGGGATGTAATATACATCCGCCCCTGGGCGGTCCGTGAGTTGAATGTTCAGGGACCGCGGAGAGGGGTGTCATTTTCATGGGACAATGCTCCCATGCATGACTACTGGTGCCCTCGGTGCGCGCATTTGAACATGTATGGCACCATTCTATGCAATGGTTGCCATCTGCCGATTTTCTATCGTGAATGGGTGCCAGGCACCGTCCGCGCTCTGGTTAAGCATGGACAGCCAATCTGGCTGAGCGAACTCAAAGCAGTCCGCCCCAGCAGCTGGCATGAAGGGGAGACCGACGCGTGGGCCCCTCTCATGGCATCGGTAAACCCGATTCGCGAGGTGGTCAGCTGCATGATCACCGGTTTGCGCTGCGCGCCGCATCTTGTGCACATTCCCAATGCGGATATTGTGCAAGTTGCGTTTCAGGAGGTTGCAAAGGTCACCTCAAAGGACACTCACGCTTGTGTGCGGGCGAGTGATGAGGCTCTCGAGCGGTGGGTAGCGAAGCAGCTGCTCATCGAGGAGAGCAACACTGGCGTCTCGATTCCCGACAATATGTCTGTCATGGCATATTTAATCGAGCACCCGCAACAGGCGGCGCAATGGGGTCGTCATATGACGAGAAAGGGCAGTCTAAATTCAGCATTTGCCCTTTACCTCTCTGTGCATATCTTTGATGCCTACCGCATCGGGATTGAGGACGGGTATTTGGTTCCGCTGTATGGCCTAGGCGCCTCACGCGCGGACATCATAATGTCGTTGGTACAGGCTGAGCGACGCCTCACGGACTTCAATACTGAAGATCCGAGTTTCGACGCTTCCACTGTTCTTGATTGGAATATCGACTCTTTGCGGGCCAGTGGTGGATCCATCACGGCCCCAATTGAGTATGCTGAGGCATACATTTATGTCGAAGACAATAAGGTTGACATGGTCCCCGCTTCGCGGCGCGACGGCCAATGCGCCATTGTCTTTGCTGACCCGCCGGTTGGGAAGCACCACAGGCGGGCAGCCACTCCTAGGGGAGACCAACGGTCTGCTACCCCGCGACCTGAATCCAGGTCAAAGGGTGATCAGCAAAAGGGCAAAGCCCCTGCACAATCCTGGCCCAAGGGCGGAGGTCACAAGGGTGACCAGTTCCCAGGAAAGGGTCACAAAGGTGATCAGTACAAAGGCAAGGGTGGCCAATACGGCTACCAACAAGGGCAGTTCGGTCGTGGCGGATCCGCCAGATCGAGAACTCCCACTGGCGGGTATCAGCCTGATGCTCGCGGGTCGGGATACAAGGGTGCTCAGGCAGCCCCTTTCCCGTTCCCAAGTCCGATGTGCCCTGCTTTCCCAATGGGAGGGTACATGCAACAGCCAATGGCTGGCATGATGCCGCAAATGTGGCCTGGCACAATGCAGCAGGGTTGGCAGCCGCACATGCAGGGTGATCCACGCGAGCTCGAGAATCCGAACTCGCCGCATACCCCTACCTGGGGTGCGGATGATGAGTTGGCCGAGACCGTGCCTCCTCCTCCTGGGGACTGGAACGTCAACAAGGGGAGGGGACGGCACGGCGGCGGACGACATCGGTAATACCTGGTGTCCGTCTGCATCTTTTGCGTAGCGGCGCCAACGCGCGCGTGCTTTCATTCCGGAATTCACATAATGGACAATGCTCCCTGTAGTATTTCTATGTTTGGGCTATTCGCCATTCCAGAATTCAACTGCATGCGCAGCTGTGCGCTATTCGCGCTGGCAGCGATTACCTGTCAGGTGTGCGTCGCCGCAGCAAGGCAGTTACCCTCGCCGGTGTCTACGGCCGCTGGTTGTCAGCATCGTCCAGCACCGCTGCTGCTGCTGGAGATGGAACTCATCAAGGTGCTGCGGTGAGGATCACGGATGCGCTGCACCGCTGCCGGTGAAGTCCTACTCGGACCTGAACCGCTGATTGCAGCTGGTGGTGTTCCTACTGAAGGTCTTTGTGTGATCGCGCGCCTAGACGGTGCTACTTTAAAGACCAAGGTCTTGTGGTCAAAGCACCATGTTTCAACCAGTAGGCCAATGCGCCTAAATCATGAATTCAGGAACTAAATCCACTTGAACCTTGCGGTTCGTTGTGGTTGCATTGCAAATGTAATTTTATTTCATGCCTGCCATTCTGGAGTTGAATCTTTGTTTCTGTTTCTTTTTGCTTTCTCTTGTTTGATTTGGCTACCGGCGCGAATCCGCCCCATACCCGTAATTCGGGGTGGTGGCGGGATCCGGGCACCAATGAGTGCCCGGGTATGGGGCCGCGAACCCTGGTAGCCTAATCGGCTCTGTTTTCTTTTTATTTGCTTTTCAACTTCAACATGGCCAATGCGCCCTTCCAAATTCACTCCTTCTCTTTGTACAGGCGAGGGGGGTGTTTTTGGGGGCATGTACTTCTATCATAGCATGTTTCATGCCGAAGCCCAACGCGGCTTTTGGCTCAAGCTTTTCACCTGGCATTCATTGCTCGCCATTTCGTCGGGAAAAGATCACGGCGCACCTTCACACCGGCCTCGTGTTTACGCGGCCGTTGTGCCTGGGGCGGTGTTCTTTGTCCTGGAGGTGGGTCGGGCTATTGTTTGAGGTGCGCTGCTATTGCTTGCTTTGCTCGCTTGGTGCTGCTTGCTACTGGTTTGCCTGCCTGCTCTGCGCTGTGCTGCGCTTCTGCCTGGTTTCTTCTTGTTACAACGAGGCACCCCTTTTGGTTCGTGTTAGTGCCGGCCGAGGGCAACCGCTTTGCCCTTGGGACCGGGGGGGGATAAGGTGGTCTCTTCTTGTTGGTGGGTTAGGGCCTGTTTTATCCATCCCGAAACTCTGTTTCAAACCCTTTCGCAGTTTCAAAGTGGTGCGAAATGGATTTCGATCTCAACCATCCACTGTATGTTGGTCCCCACTTGGATCCGGATCCAATTCCGATCTGATTTCAGGTGTTCGAAGTTGAGAGGAAATTGGGTCTCACCTGCCGATTTCTGGGAGCCAAGGTAGGGTTCCCCCGAGTAAGTTGGAATGGATGGGGCTGGCCCGACCAAAGGCTTTGGTATCAGACATTGGGATGTATTCCGCGACCAAGTTTGGTCGAGAATGCGCTGATTCCAAAGCCACATGCGAACACTTTCAATCACTCGTCTGAGAGCCTGAAAACAAGACCAACACAGCCCGCGAGGTGGGTCATATGTCAAAGACCCGGGTTTGATCGGACTTGGGTTCATTCTCTTTGGATTCTCATAAGCCAGTAATTTTGGAGCAGTTTCGATCCAAGGGTGGCCTAGTGGGAACATGGCTTTGTGCAACCGCAGTTCGGCCCGGAGACCTGAGTTTCTGCAAGATGCTCAGGCTGCTTTCCCCAGCCCGCCCAAAATGTTTCCCAGCCGTATCCCTGTAATCCCCGAGTTCCTGGACTTTAAGCTTTTTGGGAAGACGGTGTAGAAAAAGTTGACCCTTTTTCGCCAAGGCAAGTGAGTTAATGCGGAACCTCCAAAAGTGGCGATCGTTTCAACGGAAACCACCCGTTTTCTTGATCAACCCTTGATTTGGGGAGATTCAGCGACCCCTGTCGTAGGATTCTCCATGTTGGCTCTTGGCATTTGGCTGTGGCTCAGAATTAACCCGGAGGGGTTACGCAGGTTTTGGTCCATTTTTCCACTTGCCAGTTGGGTGTGGCTCAGAATTAGCCAGGAGGGGTCAGGTTTGGGTCCATGTTTCCACTTACCAGGTCCATTTTGGCACCGGCCTTCTGAGCCACAGGCATTTGTGCCCGGCTTGGCCAGGCAGCCTACTCTGGCCAAGTGGACTCTCTGCGCACCGAGCTCATTGGTGCGAAGGCGCATCGGGGTCGGGGTGCCGACGTAGAGGTGGTCCGGACAGTGCCCTTTCTCACCGTTCCTTTTTTGGGGGAGGGTTCCAAAATAGACTACAGAAGAAAGGGTACGGTTCCCCTACTAAAATAGACTACAGAAGAAAGTTGGTACCCTTATTCTAACCTCTCTGGAGAACCTAGTTGTACTTTGGCAGATGGCATCGGCAGCAAAAGATATGATGACGTTAATTGTGTTCTGTCAGATTCGATCTTTCTGGCGTAACGCCGTTGACCAACATGAGAGGAAGTTATCCTACTAAGCGGCATGGGTTGCTTCAAGTTAGCACTGACAGATCCTGGGGGTAAAAGGGTTTGAAAGCAAGGGCCACTGCATGATGGTCCTTTCTTTCTTTGGTTGGGGCACGGGCCGGAATGCGAGCCTTTTCTGCACCTGCAAAGGCCGCGCGACAGCGAAGGGCATTTCTGGGTCATTGAGATGGTCCTGGGAGCCTGGGGTTCCACCGTTGGAACAAAGGGGCAAGATACGAACACCATTACCTACCTTGGTGGCTCCCAGCCATTTCTTGGCCTTTTAGCTTATAAGTGTTTAGTGGTAGTTTCAATCTAACCCACTAAAAGTTACACTTTGAGCGGGGGAACTGAGGGCGGCCCAGTTACCGTTCAGGAGTTTCATGCCAAATTGGGCCAACAATTCCTTTCAGGGTTGAACCCTAGGGATGGTTTTCCTGAAGCATCCATCCCGTAGGGCCCCTTCAATCCCTGCAAACAACGCCAGCCAGGATGAGTTTCAGTGCGTTTGGCATGCTATGGCTCACGGCGTCTCACGGTCTTTCACTGCAAAAAACAGGCGCTCGTTTCTCGGTATGTTCATGATTTTGATGAGTTTGGATCGACACAAATTGAAAGTACACGGCCATTCCTTTAGATTTTGCTTGCCAGCAAGCTTTGTGTTTGACCACCACCGGCTTTTGCCTCGGCCTGTTCTGGTCAGGGCAAAGACGGCAGACAAGCTGGCATCGACAGGTCAAGACTGAACAAAAGTCATATTTGGTATGTTCCTTCCTTCTTTGCTTCATCGCAACGGAGCAAGAAGAACATCTGGAGATGTGGGGGTATGAAATCTTGTCTGGTAGTTGCTCGCTTAAAGTATCGCAAGAATTTGGGGCTTGGGAAGGGAAGAACTCACAAACAGGGCGCAGAGTCCGCGCTTGGTGCCAAGGGGTGCTAGTGAAGGAGCCGAGTTTGCGAAAGCATTTTGTGCTCCAAGTGCCACGCCGCCTATCTGGTGCACATGGTCCTGCGGATCCTGCGCCCTTGCCAATTAAAGGCCTCACTGGGGGAACCGAATCCCGTCTGGCCTTCAGCTGCAAGGAAAGGGGTTGTGGGACCGCACGTGTCTGTTTCAAGAGGGCACCCCTGGGCATGTGCCAAAACATGGGACGGCGCCCCAAAAAGGTGGTTTGCTTTGAGTGTTCAGTTGGATTTCCTTTAAGCCAACCCCAAACAGAACAACCTCAAAAGCAAGCAATCACACAGACACATATGTATATATGATGATATATGTATCTAAATGTATACTATGCAGACACACACACACACACGCCAGGTGGCGCTGGGCAAGGCGGAGGGCATGCGAGATGCCGCCGTGCACGAAGTGGAGGCAGTTGTCTGTGGGGCCGGGGCTCAGTATGTCTTTTGGTGTGGGTGCATGTTTCTGCGGTCTTAAAGGGAAAACAGAAGGGCAACCCCCAGTTTGGGGCGTCCCCTAAGACAAGACCTCCTTTTCTTGGAGTGGTTCAAAAGCGAAGTGCCTGCATGGTCAGAAGTGGGCCAGCCTAAACACCAAGAAGAAACAATCGCGTCCTGGGTTACCGGAGGCCAGTTCTTTGACTCACTTAAGCCGTCCATGGGCCACTTAATTTGCCATCGCCAGGTGAGTGTGGGGTGGTTTTTTCAGGGGTCCGTGTCATTCAGCTAAGGCCACCCCACCCAAATATTGTTGCAGAGCCATGGTAAGGGGACTCATGGGCCGTGATAAGGTCAGGACCCTCGGCCCCGTTTGGTCACTTGTTATCAGTAGATTGCCAAGGCTTCCCTGGGACCTTTGCCTATGGCTCTGAATCAGCATGCACAGGAGTCTCACCGATCCTATACAAGGTTCATAGAAGATCATGGAAGGTGAATTGACGGATCGCAGTCTTCAAAAAAGAGATGTGGGGCACTATCTAAAAACACTCGCTGAGTATGCCGGCTCGGGAAGTGGGTGGCTGGGTGGCTGGGGTGGCCAGGTTGGTTAGTGGGCGGGTGGGCTTGTTGGTCGGTGGGCAGGTGGTGGCGAACCAACCAACCAACCAACCAACCAACCAACCAACCAACCAACCAACCAACCAACCAACCAACCAACCAACCAACCAACCAACCAACCAACCAACCAACCAACCAACCAACCAACCAACCAACCAACCCAGAATAGAGGCATTCTCAGCAAAAAGAACATTCCCAGGACAGAAAAACGGGCCGATCTAGGGCGTTTTTCGGATCCTTTCTGGGGGGTTGGCCTTGCGGGAGGTTTTGAGTCGTCAGTGCTTTGAAGGGACATCCTTGGCTCCCGCCCCCTCCCGTTTCAGGCCATGAAATCCCAGTTCACCTTGCTGCATGGAGAGCTCGCGCGGGTCTCGGGGTCTCGGCCTTGCGTCCGTCGGGGCGCGAAGCACCTTGGCGTCCGTCGGGGGAGTCCGCCGGGCGTCCCACGAGGCTTCCCCTTTTCGGCCCCCTAAACGCATCCCTAAACGCAAGAAAAATATGGGGTGCTTGGGGTTGAGGCCCGGCAAGATGATGGGTTTGTTGCGGGGCCCTGTGTGAATTTGCAAGGGGTGTCAGCATCTACGGCATTCGTTAGAATGGCGCATGGCTGCATGTGTTGGGATTGAGGCCAACATTCAGCAGTTAGACAGACCTGAGACCTGTGCCTGACTATGACGTATGATGCTTAAGTGTCCCCAGAGCATATCCACTGGAGGGAGGAGGCAACCCTTCAAATGGATGTAACTGATAGGGAAATAGTTGCTGGGACTGATTGGAGTCTCAATTGGAGTAGGCAGAGTTGCCCATGGCAAACTGTACAACTCAACCAAAGCCTGCTTGGATTCAGAAATCCTGTTGTCTTCTTTGGGCAAAAAGCTTCTTCCCAATCATACCTCACTCCCTGTCCATGGGCCATACACAAACGAGAAAGTGCAAGCTTGGATGTGCGGGGAGAAGGCATCGGCCCTCGGCACGCGGGTGGTGGGCGGGGTTTCTGGGAAGCATATATTCCCCCTGCCCGTTTCTTCCTCAGGCAACAAGTTGCGCAAATTACATGCGACGTGCTCGCATGAGGCAACCACGCAGGACAATCTGCCTAATCTTCCATGTGTGTGCTTGGTCGCTCTAAGCGAACACATGTTGAACAAGCATGCCCATTTCCCTTCAAGAGAACAGGCAAGCAAATGTCAGGAAACCGGAGAAACCAGGAGGAAGTCAACCCTTCTTGCTGGTGCTCTGCAGGGAATGACCTAGGGTGTGGGAATGAACCCAGGGATTTCCTTATAAAAAGGAAAGCATAGGGTCATTCCCTCATTCCCTGCTGAGAACCAGCCAAGCATTTGGAGATGTCTGATGCCCTGAGCAGCGTTCTTCAGGAAAAGCAAGGCCTTGCGAGCTTGGCAAAGGACCCGCTTGCCGTCTCACAAATGCTGCATGGCATGCCCTGTGCTGGATGCAGGCAGGCTCCCTTTTTGCCTTCGCTACATTACATGCGACCACACACATATATGTGAATAAAACCTATATACAGGAGACATGCAGATGTTTCCGGAGGAGGGCATGATCCATGAATTTGGTTGGTTATGTCTTGCTTGTTTGATGTTATTGTTTTGTTGTTTCATTCGATGAACAGTTGATTGTTGTTGTTTTTTGTTTTGTTTTTCATGTTTGTTTAAATATAAATCTAGTATGTGATGTTAGATGTTATTATGTGTTGTTGTGTTTGTGTTTTTGTGTTTTGTTATTATTGTTAAGAACTAGTTTACCTGTTTGAATTACATATGTCGTATTAAGTTTGCTGCTTATTGGCTTCATGTATTTGCGTTGCTTGGTTTGTTTGTTTGTGTGTGTGTGTGTGCGTCGTGTTGTCTGTTCAATTGATCGTTTGTCACTATTTTCAAAAACAACCTGAATATACACATGCATACATGAAATATATTATGTACACATGTATGCATGTCGCGAAGCGCCCAGGGGTCTTCAGCTTGACTTGTCCTTTCACCATTTGGGCTTGCAGTGTTTGCTTTTAGCGTTTGCTATTCAGGCTCCGGATGGCCCTGGATGGCGGCGGCCTGTACCACCCAATCATTGGTGTTGAAGAACAACAAGTTCGGCACACCCACACGGGGCATAGGCCAAAAGGATCAAGTCGGGGCCACCGATATGCCAGCCCAATGTGATGGGCTTCCCAGAAATACACCTCAATATCTTACTCCCTGAGTTTATGGCCGTTGTGCTTTCCGGGAGGACGGTTTTAGTGGTATAGACAAGTAGGCTTGTTTTGGCCAATCCACTCAGGAAGTGAGACGGGGGGGGGAGGTGTTTGGAGAGTATCGATCGGTGGGCGTGACTATCTGGATTGATTTTTGACAACGTCGCAGATGGAAAACCTTTTCACCATTCATGATCGTGCTGTCGAGCTGGAGTCTAAATCAACCAGTTCCTGACCTTTTTTGTGCCGCCCCCGTGTTTACTTGGATGCTGAATCCACGCTGTAAGTAGGTTACCGTCACCATATCTGAGGCAACGGACTTTAGATCGCTTGCAATGGTTACACCCAACTCTCCAGGTCAACATCACCCTGTTGTCAACAACTCACCCTAATTTGGGGGTACTTCTTTGAGGGTACCCTTTTTGGGTTGGAGAGTGGAAACGGAAACCACTTGTTTGGAGCACTTGGTAGCCGAACGGATGCCAGCCATGGCGAGGGAGATTACGGTTCGACAGCTATCCGGGAAGGAAGACTCATTCGTAGTGTCCACCCACATGACCATCCGTGAATTCAAGAGGCAGCTGCGCGCGTGGCTGCCCCGCGAAGATGACTCAAAGCGCAACATGAGCTCGGTGGAGGTGGCGGTTGGAGCATGACCATTCCCAACTCCGTGACTGAGATTCGTGACGGCGCATTTGAAGGCTGCCATGCTCAAAGCAACAAAGGGGTCTTCTTGTCCCATCTGACTCCAAAAAGATGCAGCCTTCAAAAGCTCGTTCTCCAAGATAAGTCACGGAGTTGGGAATGGTCACGCTTGCCAATGAGCTGCAACCTTGAAAGGCATAGGACCCAATCTCAGTGAAAGAGGAAGGGATGGTGACGCTTGCCAATCAACCTTCAAATGTACGTTCCCGAATCTCAGTCGCCAGGTTGGGAATGGTCACGCTTGGCAAAGAGCTGCAGCCTTTAAAGGATCGTTCTCCAATATAGATCACGGAGTTGGGAATTGTCACGCTTGCCAATAAGCTGCAGCCTTCAAATGCGCCTTCACGAATCTCAGTCACGGAGTTGGGAATGGTCACGCTTGCCAATGAGCTGCAACCTTGAAAGGCATAAAACCCAATCTTAATCAGGCAGTCGAATAGTGGTTCCCGACACTGTTGCTGTGGCTCAAAATGTGGTAATCCCCCAACCCCCAGTTTTGAGAACAACAACATGGCGCGAGCCCTGCGTTCGTAATTTTGAGGTGAACTTGGCATGACGAGTTCACTGCGCAAGGAAGAGCTTGTGTGCCCCAGAAGCCACGAACGAGGGTCGCGTCATGTTACGCCGTGTTGGTGAAACCAATCGGCCGTGACTGGTACGACTTTTGCAAACTGTGAAAGAACATCAAAAAAGCGTTGCCCCACAGGTGTTTCCTCCAAGACTCTGCGCAGTGCATTTTGGATTCCATGCTTTTGGTTTGCGCAGGGGTTAGAGTGTATCATGTTGCGCGGCACTGACCGCAACGGAACTTTCCGTGCCGCCCAGCGAGTGGCCCACAAAGCAAGATCTGTGTATGGATCCTTAAGGTTGCCACGTCCTCATGGGCACATTATCAGGTAACCCTTAGTAACCAACAGGGTGGTTTGGATTGGTTTGGATTTGGATTTGAAGCTCCGGCTTTTGTAGAGGGTAACACGGGAAACCCCTCCACTTCACCACCAAGCTACCGGGCTCCAACCAACCAACTAGGGAAGCTGTGTGGCTTGAGGTAACCCGGTCACCCTTAGTTGGCTTGGATTGGTTTGGGGATTTGAAGCCCTTGTCCTTATTGCGGCTTGGGAAGCGTGGCTTTCCCAAGAATTCCCCCGAAAAGGATTTGCGGGCTGCAGGACCTGCCATCGGCCGGCGCCCCGTAACCGGGTGGAAGGGGGGAAGAAGTCATTTGCGGTGAGCAAATGACCAAAGCACCATGCATTCCCTGCTGCTTTGAAACGGGTTTTTTCCCTTTCGAAGGGTGCAACCATATGTCTTTTTTGGTTGGGTGGTTTGACCAGCGCTACCTTTGAGGACTTGTTTGAAAGAATGTTCTCTTAGCTAGGTTGGGTAAAGGAGTGGTAAAGGGGGCTATAAGCATTGTGTTTTTTGCAACATCCCTCAGTTGGTGGCTTTGCTTTTCATGCCCCCCCCCCCTCCAAGCAATGCCAGACCAGGATGGCACAGTGTTACTTGAGCTGCCTCACGGAGGTCTTTTGGTAGCTTCCTCAACCTGCAATGCTCGCACTGATGGGGATGGCGTGCTTGCACATACCGACGTCACCAGCCCTGCGCACAGCCAAGCCTTGTCATGGGCATGGGATTCGTGAATTCCTGAATCGAGCGACCGGAAGCTGAAGTTAAATGACGGTGCGCCAAGCCAAGGGCATATGTCAGCTGAGGACTTGTTCAATCCATTGGTGTTTCTCCTGGCTTCTCTTGAGCAACACCCAAAAACCCGGTCCATTTTGCTGATTCGCTGTGGAACCAATGGGCACATGGCCCCACCTCCTGCTTTCCTTCTACATGCCTGGTGTAGTCGGCAACAGACGACTTGGAGTGGCCATTGGTCAAGAACCCCATCCGCGACGTGGGTGGAAGGGGGACATCCCAAGATATACAAATCGACCCCTCTTCCCGTTGCAAGTTGCCCGCCTGCCAATGTGAGGCATGGCGCACAGGGGGCGGCTCTGCGAGCATGGAAGCGCGAGTGGAAGTCGAGGACAGAGACAGCTCTGGGGTTGCCATTTTTTTTGAGAAGAGAACTCTGCGGGAGCTCCTTTGGATACAAATCCCCAACAAATTCTGATGTCCACTGTTTGGCCGAGAACATAACCCATAATCCTTTAAATTAAACTAATTAAACTAATTAGACTATTTAACCCATTAAATAAACAAAATAAACCCATAACCCCACCCCCAAATCCGGAGCATTCCATCAAAGATTTTTGCGCAGGCCGCCTGGTCGCTGGTGGGGCCTGGCCTGGAGAGGCTTCTGAGCTCGGTTGGGGAATGAGCGAGTTGCTCGAGCAGATGTGGCTATGAATTTTATTGGGAGGGCCCCTGAAAAAATACATACCCATGTGTGTTTGCTAGTGAAGGCAGTGGGTGCATGACGTTTTTGGCACGTGCCCCGAATCCTGTTATGATCTTTTTGGTGGTGCCTTGGCGTGAGTTCGATTGGGAGCAATATACTTTGACAAGCTTCCAATGCCGTTGCTTATCCGCCTTTCGTCACTACAGCACTTCAAATGAATGGCTAGCGTGGCTCCCAAGGAAGCAACCTATTTGTGCCGAGGACCACAGGATACTTACAGTGCACTTGGGTTCCCTGCTGGTGCGAGCAAACTCATAATTAGTTTTTCATGGTTTGAACCTCGAGCAATTCTTGTGAAAGACGGACAGTTTGTGTTTACCAGCTGAAGTGAGCTAACCACATTCTGTGGCGCCCAGCACATCCAGAGGCATGTGGGGAGGGCCCACACGTTTTCTTGGCCAACTTAGAACGAGCTCGCCTGCCGCTCCACAGAACTCACCCATGATGAAGGCTCTTTACTGGGGGTGTTTTTTGCACTTGGTAGGTTCTCATGGGTGGCTGTGCTACTTTGCGGGGCCTGGCACAGGGTGCCGCAGAGGTAATGCGGCAGTGCTGTATCATGGGTTGCCGATATCGCGCAATCGTAGCCGCGGAGCGACATCTCGCAATTTGCGGCAGTTCTGCCAGCAGCGCGTGCAATGTCAGCATGTGGACCTTCCCAGGGTTTGATGTTGAGGACTCACGCTCCTTGGTTCCCAAATGGGCGCATGAAGTTGCCCCATTTGTGGCGCCCTGTGAAAACCAATGGTCATCCCAGGGAATCTCAAGCCCTTAGCATCTCAAAGCACCCCACATCTGTGGAACCCTCTGCAGACACATGGGGCGGCGAAATTCCACTTTTGGGTGGTTCTAAGGGGACATTGAAGGAACCACGCCTGTTTTGGGCCCACGCACCCTGAATGGTTCCTCCTTTCGGCCCGGCACAAAACCTGAGGCTGCAGCGGGCGCTGTGCTCCGCTGGCCTCCTTGAGGTGAGCCGCCGGGTTGAAGAGCCGCGGGATCCCCGCAAGGAGGCGCCCAAGGAGGCGCGATCGGGTCAGCAGAGCTGTGGATTTATATCTCTGGCCTCCAAACTGCCATGGGTAACTTTTCCCATAGGGGGAAATATCATCCTTAATGGTCATCCCATTTAAAGGACCTTTTGATCAAGCCCCAGCTGCACAAGGAACTCGCACCATTCAGTTGTAATCCTCCTGTGGTATATGCGAATGGTCGTGTGAAACTTGCTGACAACGCCCCCGCCCCCCCGCCCCACGGCCCCTGACACTTAATGGGGGTGATGCTTCGAAGTGGGCCTTGCCGCTTCCTGGTTTCACTGGTAAGCAGGTGCCGCCAGCGGGGCGCAAAGGCAAGCGAGAGCGGGAGGAGAAAGGCCGGGCGATGCCTGGCGTTGATGCCAAGCGGCCCAAAGCCGTCGAAGTGACGGTATGGTTCCAAAAGCTTGCTTGGGGTTTGCATCTTGGGGAGGGAGGGTGGGCAAATTGCACAAAAGTGTGACATAGTGTGAAGTTGCAGGGGGTTTCAGGGTTGCATTTATTGGATGTTTGGAGCTTGGGGGGTTGGACTGCTATGCCCGAGCTAGACTGGTTTGCCACATCCGCAACCAGCTTGCCCAGACACGTGCTACTCTGGCAAAGAGTGCCAGCTTTCTGCTTGGTCTTCCCCAAGTTTTCAACAAAGCGGACACATTCAGCTCGTTTGACCATTCAAACCTGGGGTCCATGAAGAGGGGATCTGCGATTCTTCACCTGTTGGGGCAAACACCCTGCCCAAATCATCCGACGGGCTGACAAAGCCAGGGTCAGCATTCGATCCAATCGTTCAGTGGTACCTGTTGCTCGGATTCTGCTCAGTTGGCCCCCTGCAAGCAAATGGCACAACAGGATCCCCGTGACAGACTCTACTCTATACTCAACACTGTTATGGGATGGTTGCACGGAACGTTTGGAATCAGAACGACAAATCCTTGCATACGCTGCGAAGCAGTGCTGTGGCGGTGCAGGCGCCAAGCGGGAAGATGCCAAGGAGCGTGAGAAGAAAGAGAAGAAGGACAAGAAGAAGAAGGACAAAAAGGCATGGCTGGCACGCCAAAAGCCCGATTGGGTAGTGCTTGCCGTGTGGTTGCAATCATGCTCTCTTTGCCAACTGCCCCGTTTCATGGATTGCTACTCTACTTGCGTTCCATCGTCAGGCGAAGAAAGAGGCAGGGGGGATCAAACGAGCCATTGGCCTGCGCATCCTTGAGATCTCTGCCACTGGGTCGGCAGAGTTTCCATTCGATCCCCAGCCCATGCTGAGCGCCCTGCGCGGCGAGCCTCGGTTTCCCTGGTCCCCGAATTTCTTTCACTCATGGGCAGCCTGAAAACGGGGGAGTCTGCCCCATGTGTCGTAGAGTGTGGCCTCCCAAAGTGGCTGCTTTGGTTTGGTTTGGAGGGTTGGTGTATCCTTCCATTTGGCTGCAAGAGGAACTGCGGGTTCAAATCCCACAACCCTGATGGGTCCTAAGAAACAGGTTCCAGTTGAACCAAATGCGTAGCATCCGATTCCGGAATTATCCGTTTCGAGCCCATTTAACGTCCCGTCCTGCAAACCGGGCGGGTGGGTGGGTGAGCATTGCCAGGCCGAAAGCAAGCCATCGAAGGCATCTCCGGCGTCAGCGCCCTTAGACCGGCGCGCGGAGGGCGTTGTGGACCGTTTGAAGCGTGTGTGTCAGAGGGCGATCCCCTCCAACCTGGTGGAAAGCCTGAAAGCGTGGCTTGAGAGCAGCAGAACAAGGCCTGTTTGCAGTTCTGACGTTAAATGATGGAGGGGAGTCGGGGAGCTGAAGAAGAGCTCCCCTAGAACCCGCCTGATCTAACCAGCCCCCCAAAAAACCCCTGTCGCCCAATTGAAGCTGGGCGGTCGGCAAAATCTGCTCACGGGGACCGATTGAAACCTTGACTGCCATCTTGGCAGATGCTAAAGGGTGTGCATGCGTGTCAAAATGAGGGGACCCGCAAGGTGGGTGTGGTTTGGGTTTCCTTTTTAAAGCATTTTAAAGCAACCCCATCACAAAGCAAGCAAGCCTTGTCAGTTTAAAGGGAAACTAAAAGGAAAGCCACCAATTTGGAGGTCCCCCCCAATTTTCTTCCATTTGCTTCAGAATATGTTTCATTTCCCCGGTTGGTGTTTAATGGACTCTATCACTGCTGACCGGGAGGGGGGGAACGCAAATGGAAGTTTTATGAAACATGCCCTTCCTCCAACTAACATGACACCTGTGAAGAGGTACCTGGAAGATTGAAATCCATTTGAAGGGACCCCCTGTCAGTTGTCATGGCAAACGTGGGAGGGAGGGAACCCCCAACAGTCCCCTATTGGTGTTAAATGGAATCTATCACTGCTGGACCTATTTTCTTATTTTTTGCACGGGGGGGGGGGAAAGCAAATTGAAGTTTTATGAAACCTACCTTTCCTCCCACTAACATGGCACCTGCTTTTCAGGTACCTGGAAGATTGAAGGGACCCCCTGTCAGTTGCCATGTTAGTGGGAGGGTACCCCAAAAAGTCCCGGAGTTTTGAGCGGCGCTCATGTCGCCTCACCGAGGTCTGGCAGCTCATCCTCGGAGGAGGTACGACAAGTGGCCCGGGCGCCCAGAGAATGCTGGGTGAACCCGGCATAGGCAGGGATGGGCGAAGCCTGGGATAAACCGCATGGGCGCCAAGATGTCCCTTTTTGGCTTTGTTTAAAACATCAATTGTCAGGGAGTTTCGCCATATGTTGTAAAGATGAACTACTGGGAACCCGGACTGATTCAGATCAATGGGGGAGCCACGAGAAGGGCAAGGTCAATGATCCTTGGCACCTTGGCGAGTTGCCAGTGAGTAGTCGTTGGGTTGCTATGGCTTGGGGGACGGAAAGGGAGCCCAACGGCCCCACTCTTGGGTTAGAAAACGCCCTTGCTTGGGCTCCCCCTCCCTGCCCCCCAGCCGTTGGACCGCCTCAGACAGAGCCGTGCAGTCTCCAAGGGGCGTGTGGGGACACCAGCCAAGCAACGGCACGAATGGTCTTTTTGTTTACTTGTTGGTTGCATGCGGGGCGTGCTTTATTGAGCAGCGAGGGGGAGATTATGAATGTTTTGCTGGCTCACTGACCACTCCAAAAGCCTTGCCTTGAGAAAGCCGTACTTTGCAAGGTAAATAATACATACCTTTGGAATTGGGTGTTGAAGTTGCGCCCTCGACTCCAAATACCCTGGGCACAATGATGCTTCAATACTAAACAAGATAATTTACGTGCAGAGTTCGTGTGAGAAAATCCGCGGAGAGAATCCAAGATGCAGTGCCATGGTGGAGCCACGCTTGGTGCTGTCGCTTGAATTTGCAGCGGAAGAAGTGACGCTGAACAGCAGGTTTAGCGTCCTGCATGACATCACAGATGGGACTGGGGTCCCCACGCTGGTGCTGTGCTTTCTGGACTTCTCCCCTTTGTCGCTGCCAGCTCCTGGCCAAGCCTTCGGACAAGAGGGCCCCCTGAAGTTCGGCCGCGGAAAGGCGATGCTGTTCGAAGTCACCTGGGCGCAGGTGCGGCAGATGCATGGTTGTTGTTGGGCAACATTTTACCGTCTTGCTTATTGTGGTTATTGTGGTTTAGTGGTTGGAATCCCAACTTAACTGCTAAAGATTTTAGATGTTTGCTCCCCTTCCAACGTCAAGGATGGCGAAGAAGGCGGCCTTCTGGGTGCTGCTGGCCAGCGGCGCCCAGGTGCTGGCCTCCACTTGCTTCGACCTCGCCGGGGAGGTGGCCCGCGCGGCCGCGGCGGGGCCCATGCCGCGCGGCCCGGCCTTCGGCCTGGCCTCTGTGGAGCTGGTGTCGACCCACGCCAGCGAGGCCGTGGCGAGCCTGCGATGCGCTCTCAGGCTGAGCTGCTTGCGCGAAGCCTCGGAGGCGATGGCCTTGACTGCCGAGGCTTCCCCGGCGCGGCGGGCGGATGACGTCCACTTTGGAGAGGAACTTGCAGCCCAGGCAGAGCCTGATGTGCCTGCGGCCCAGGCAGAGCCTGACCTGCCTGCAGCGCAGGAAGAGCCTGATTTACCTCCAGTCCAGGCAGAGCCTGCTGCCGAGGAAGAGTTTGACCTGCCTCCCGCGCCAGAAAAGGTGGCCAAATCAGCCCCTACGCCTGCAACAGCTGCAGGCTCTCCCAACGTGACGGATACCTGGTTTGCGGCTCCTATCGAGATCTCGGTGCCGAGCGCGATGCCCAAGGTGCTTAAGCCCGCGCCAGCTTGCCCGCCCCCTCCTCTCCCTGACGTTGCACCTGCCTCGCCTGATGTCGCAAGATGGGAGCCAGAGGGCTCCGGCACTTTGAGTGTCTCTCTGACGCTCGTGTCTGAGATGACCCGGGAGCTGCTTTCCATGGGCGAGGAGAAATAAAACATGAGGGCGTGTGCCCGCAGTTGCGGGTAGGGCACGAAATGACTACTAACTGTCGTGTTGAGGGTTGTCGCACAGAATTTTGCAGCCCAGCATGTTGCAGTCTTTGGTTTCCAATGCCTAAGAGGTCGCAGACGCCCCTTCAAAATCAAACGTGGAAGCGAACAGAAGGTTCCTGGATGTTTTTGTTTCGAGACCCCATGTCAAATGCCATGCTCTCATGATTCAATCAACCGGAACCGCCCGGGGATGCCCGGGGCTTGAGTTGAGGAAGGCCCCTGTTGAATTGAATGAGTCAGAATGGCAAACCTAGTTTTCCCAACTCCCAGCCTAGTTCTGCGGGCAACCTCTTTCATTCCGAGCAACGGTGCCATCCTTCTGCTTATGCTGACACATGCGACACCACGGCATCAAGCAACCGGTGTCGGTTTCGTTGCTGCCGAAAGCAATTGATGACCATCGTCCAGAGCGGCCATCGCAACTGGTGGTGCCAGGCTGGGCCATCCATTTTGAGGGCAAAGACATCCTCAAGCCGGCGCCAGAGACACTCAGGCTCGCCTTGCGCTTCCCTTCGTTTTATTCCCCCCTGGTGGTTTTAAAGGGAATCCATCACTATGGGAAAAATCTTTTTTTTCTCCCTGGGGCTGAAGCAAATGGAAGAGGCTTAATTGACAAACATCACTTCCATGATGTCGTGCTGTGGTTTTTCGATTGAATGCCAGGGGAGGCGTTCGGCATTCTGAGCATGCCTTGAGCCCTGGTGTGCTTCAGAAAGAGCAAGTTATTTTTGGTGCAGTTTGCTTGGAAGTTAGGACTTAAACTTTTTGCCAACTGATGGGTTTTCCGTTAAACCACTAAAAGTTAAGCTTCTAGCACGGGAGCAGAAAGCAACCGAGTTATGTTCATGAGAATGAGCATTGGATGCGTGCACCAGCCAAAATGGCTTGCATTCCTGCAGTGCTCAGGCTTGCGCAGTGTGGCATTGCCCCAAGAGGGCTCATGCATGTAAGCTGCGGTAGACTTAGGATGCATTTTACATTTTAGCAGTGACTCAAAGTGAAGCAAACAATAACAATATATACATTCTATAACTGGGCCTAACTAGGCTCATGGTAGGGTGACAGTTTGTGAACTCCGAGAGGGCTTTCGTTTTTGACAGGGTATTTGGTTTGACACCAGGTATTAAATTCACCCCTTCATTGATAGAGCCACTCACGCGAAAAGAAGCAGGAACAGCAAGACATGCCGGATGCTAGCTTTCCTCAAGCTTGTTCTCGGATGCAAGCATCATTCTATTTATTTGAGAGTCGCTCCCGTGGGTCAGCAATTCTTGTGCTCAACCGAAAGAGGGGGGGTTGCCTTAAGGCTTTGAATAGCGGCTTTTGTCAGGCGATATCCATCCACTTAAAGTCAGCTTGCAACTCAGTAGGCAGGACGGTATATTCATGCTGTCGCCTGGCCGCGAAAAGAACGACCTTTGCTACACGAAGATCTGCAAATGTCTTGAACGTGCGGCGAGAGTTGGCCATGGTGTAGCGTTGGCCATGTGACCGCCCACCCCCGCCCTCCCCGGCGCCATCAACACCTAGGTTTGCCGCCAGCAAAAAATGAAAAACATGTTGGTGCGATACGAAGAGGCCAAGTCTTGCAAGTGCGGACACCCCGTACGCAGCATGTTGGTTGCGCCCGGGGCACATGAAGCAGGCACCCCCATTTGTGTAAGCTGTGAAAGTGGGCTGGAACACAGGCGCTGTCTCAAAAATCCTTCTATCCAACAAGAGTTGACAGACGTTTTTGGCTGTCCAGTTGAAGCAACCCCGTTCGAACGGGGTCGAGCTGCGATTTTTTTCTGTCGAAATCCCGCAGGTGCCCGGATTCGCTTCAACGGAGCTTCCGAGGCGGGAGATCGGCGCCTCTTGACACGAATGCTGGGACGCCACCTGGAACAAACACTGCTGAATTGAGGCATTTCTTGCTCGCGCTTTGGGAACAAACACTGCTGAAATCACAGCTGCTAGAAGGGGGTACACACAAAACCGCCCATGCCCTTTCAGGTCCTTTGAAAGGCCTCAGTTTCAAGAGTCGAGTTCTTGCCAAGTCTTCACCCGGTGAGGTGGAAGTGGTGTCCTTCCGTAGCTGCGGGGACAGCTTGTGGTTTCCGAACCCTCAAGCCAGCGTCGTGTGTGGAGCTCGGAGAAACGTTGCGGGCCAAGGGCGCTGGGAAAGCTGCCCCGGTTCCAGTGGGTCCCAAGGGTTCAAACCACCACGCAGTGGTCCAAAGCCGCATTTTGATGCATTTTGGTTGCCCAAGGTTCATTGAAAGAAAGGGGGGGGTGAAGGTGACCAGCGGTGCTTAAGGAGTTTCACCATCCGAAGATTGTCATCCATTCTTGTAGGGGTTGAACCCTAGTTCTGTAAACTAAATGGAGTGAAAAGTCAATGGAGGTCGTCACTCCACAAATGTCTTTTCGTGTCAATGGCAGTTTCGCCGCTCAGGTGCGACAGCTGCGAAAAGCGCGTGCCGCAGAGGTTGGGCGGCTTATCTCAGAGTGGCCATGCCAGGTGCATCTGGCAGTTGAGCCAGAGAGAGAGTGAGAGAGAGAGAAAGCAGACAGGTTGGAAGGAAAGTGTGGAAAGTGATTTTTACCCTTGGCCTCACTTACGTATCAAGTGCAATGTGCATTCTGGACAGCTGAAAGCAGGGCAGGATTTCCCAGAGTCTCAGTTTAGTTTGAAGGGGTTGCCGGCTATGCACCCCTGGTCCCATCGTAGACGAATACAAGAAGCAGAGTCAACAGCTGTCCGCTGATCACGGTTTGAACTTGATGTTTCTTTTTGAATGTCCCCGCTGGCGGGCCTCACTGTGTGTCTGGCGTTGTCTTCCAAAAAGAGGAACCACCAAAATGAGCAGTTGCGCGTTGAAGTCCCTTTAAACCACCCAAGCAAATGCGAACCCCCCTGCCATTGGAACTCAGGATTTTTCATCTAGAGTCTAGAGTCAGGAAAGCTGACCCGCCTGTAAATACCAACAACCACTGGTTTCAACCCTGGTTTCATTTCGTGGTGCGAACTCGATTTCGTCCATCCACTTCAAGCCATGGGAAACGCGGGCCACGGAAAAACGCCCGATGGATGGTCTCTGAGGATGGGCCAGCTCAAGGGGGGAAGTGGCCGGTCCTCCTTCATGTGCGACAAGTTCATTTGCAGGGGCGCCCCAGCGCACCGTTTTGCTTTGGGGGGCCCGCTCAGGGGCCCCAAGGCTCAATAGGGATGGTGACGAGGCCAGAAAGGGGAAGCAACTGAGCACACGTCAGGAGCCAAGTGTGTCTCCAAATAGGGGACTCCTTTTTGGGATGGGTTTTTCTGAAGAAAACCAACAGGACACAACCTACTTGGAGGGCTCCCTAATTTCGAAAAACACGGGCTGCCTGTTGAGCCTTCACAGTTGTTGCTTGTTTCGCTTCCCCCCAAGTCGTCTCTCAACGTTATGGCTGCAAAGGTTTTTCTACGCACCAACACAACAGGGGGGAAGAAACCTCAGCATGTTCTCTTGGCAATACGAGACACGCTGCCAAAATTTGGAGGATGTTCCCAATACTTGCCCACTCAGACTGGCTGGATTCCTCAAGATATGCAATTGCAAGTCATCCAAGCCAGATTGCAGGACAGCCCCTGTTTCCGTGGGTTGCCTACAGCCTGTGCGAAGTCTTGTGTCTTCAATCATCGGCTTCAACCATCGGTTTGCACGGCTCGTCTAAGCTGAACGGAGAGACCGGCTGCAGGCAATGAGTGCGCAGGTTGATCTGGGCGAAAGGGGAAAAATGCGCCGTGGATCCCAGGCCCAAAATGTAGTGGCCGGGGGGTGGGGGTGGGGCTTCCTCCCGGCCTTTCCCCAGTTGTAGATGCTCCGTTGGAGGCAAGACTCATGTTCTTCCACTTGCTTAAGAATATGGTTTATGTTCTCCTGTTGGTTTTAAAGGGCATCTATCACTGGACATATTTTTTCTGTGTTTGTATTTTTCCAGGGGGCTTCAGCAAATGGCAGTGTATTGAGGGTGTCTGGCGCTATTCCTAGCTTGGCTGGGGATCGTAGTGGCGATGAAGTCGATGCGCAGCGGAAACGCTTCAGTAGAGAGAGCGGGAGATAGCTGCGCTTAACACGTGGGCTTGGGAAGTCACTCGGTTCCATCGTACCAATGGAATTTGATCGATTTGATGACGTGCCAGAAGGTCACATTGGACTTGACAGGTTTTTTTGGCTTGCCCCCGATAAACGGCTGATCTTCCAAAGCGGCTTTCCGCGATTTTCTTTCGGTGCCCCTGAGAGGATCGGTTCTCTCAAGTGTCAGTGCCGGAGACGGTTGGATTCACTGGCGCGCTTTTTTTTGCTGCAGCTTTCACAGCATCGGCCAGCCAGCCACAAACAAGAAGCGATGTTCGCTATCCTGCAAAGTGGCATGCCTGCAAGCCTGCAAGTGGTTAGGCATGATACATGTTGAGCCCCCGAATTATATTGTGGTGGCTTTGCAGTTCAGAACCAGCTCAAACAATGGGCCTTGGCGTTTGATCTTTCGCAAGTTGGCAATGAACAGCTAGAGGGCCCTGCCTGTGTCACACTGAATTCACAGGAAGCAGGTTTCTAGAAGGATGCATTTCCACCCACGAACCACGGGGACCCAAGGGACAGGCAGCCGCGGCGGCCAGCGTAAGCTGCGGTTCATGCGGGTTGCATTCGTCACGGTGGAATGACCAAATCGCCGTGTCCTAAGCTGAGGGCAGATTGGGCCGGGGTGTTGTCACTGCAGGCATTGGGGCTGGCCCCACTCTCGAACAAACAATCATGGATCGCGTGCGTTTCCGTCAGGTGCCCCGCCTGTATAGGTTGAGCCACAATTGCTTCAGAGGATCGGCCGATCAACATGCCCAGATGTGGGTCCCCTATCCCTGAGAAAGCTCAGAGCCCTTGGAAGAGACTCGAAGGTAAGAGTCTTTTCTGGGGACGGGGGCTTCAGGATCTTCATTCCTCTCCGGGGTGTCGCTTACAACCGCCAACTTTGTTTGTGACGCGGGCGGTACACAAGCAAACTCAGGTGGTGCCAGGGGAGTTGTCCTCATCACAGGCAAGGCCTAGGCAACTAGCCCAGAATATGGCCCAAAACCATGTCTTGTGCTTGTCATTTGCGGCACGGTTCTTGGGCTTTGCCAGTTTACACTTCGCAAGTAGTTATGCAAATAAACATATTGCTAAACTGAAATGCAAGTTGGGCCATCTACTTTCACCCAGCTGTACAGGACCCTACGGTATACAGTACAGTGGATGGACAAAGTCCTGCTCTGGATCAATTAATTTTTGCTCTGTTGTGCCCGTTTTTCCGGTTTTTTGGTTTGGGCCCCCCTTTGAACTCAACCAACTACAACAAAAAACACGGTGCCCTGGGAAAATCCACTGGGCATCTGAGTCTCGGATGAACCAGCGCCACTGAGGCTTTTCGTTCTGTCGCCCAGCGGGCAGCAGCAATGCGCGGGGGAGTATGTCCGCCTGGACCTGTCAGCCAACGGCCACCCCGTGCGCAGCTCGGGCGAGTCGTATGTCCACTTTCTGGGGAAGTCTCGGTGTTTCTCAGTTGGAATGGTGAACCCTCGTTCGGCTGGCATTTCAAAAGACAAGCGGAAACCACCCAGTTTACGGAACCTATCTAGTTAACATGGTGGACCTTTTGGCCAGTATTTAAGAAGACGAACTGAAACCAAACCAGTTCACGGACCTATTTTGAGAATTGCCCGTAGGTGTCGCGCCAACCACATTACTCTATATCGGCTTTTGGAGGCCAGATCTTAGCCTAGCTCTCACGCAGACTCCCGCACAAACACACAAACACACTCCCACACTCCCCCACTCCCACCCAAACAAACAAACAAACAAGCAAACACTCGCGGTACTTCCCAGAGGAAAGTAGTTTAATGCTGTCTGGATCTCTTCCGTCATCTTGCAGAGATCTCTGACATATCTTTCCAAACATGGGATCGGCCTGTAGCCGCCGATGTTCATACGGCAAGCAAGGTCTGGTGAGTCAAATCACACCTTGGAGGCAATGACAAGCCGAGCGGAAGCAACAGCGAGAACAGCATCACTTTCTCCGATTGAAAAGCCAACGGCTGAAATCACACATTTCACTGCAGGTACACGTGGGTGATCAGCCCATCAGCATACCATAGCTTTGTTGCGTCAGGTAGGTATGGTGAGTCTGACGCCCCAGCTAGTGACAAACCGAAAGCTGTGGTCGCCAACACTCAGCGCTCGACTGTTTTATTCCGGTGGGGGGCCCAAACCAACCAACGTCGTCGAACGGTTCACGCCCGAGAAAACGGAAGAACACCGAAAAGAGGGCCCCTGTCAAAAGTGTTTACAGATCCAATTTGCACGGCTTCGCCGCTCCAATGAATAACGGACAGGTGTGAGCATCAGACCTTAGTGCGTAACGACCCCTAAACCAACCAACGTCGACTAATTCAAAAAGGAAGGGCCCGCCGAACGCAATTTGCGTCAAATGACTTTGCAGCCACTCACACAAACACGGGGGAGCAAGCTTCTCAAAACCTTTCAGAGAATCGCGGGGAGAGTGCAGCCGGCGCTGGCATGCATGCCAACCCGCCCCGAGAACCAATCAACTGCAAAGACAACGAATCGACGCACCAGTGCATCCACACCCTCACGCCTTGGCACATCAAGTGGGCTGTGCAAGTTTCCATTGCTTCCTCCCTGCAAGTGGCGGCACAAACCCCCGAACTTATTTCTCATGGTTCGTGTTCAATCCTGCACCAGTTGGTCCAGTTGGTGTTTCATCTCAGCCTTGCTCGGCCTTCGTTCATCCCAAGTCGGCGTGCCGTGTTTCGGGGACCCCCCAAAATGGATTTCGATGTCGTGTGTCCTTTCGGACCCCCTTGAAGGCCACCAAACAAATTGGGTCCCCTTCGCCTCAAAAAAACCGCGAGCCGAAGGTCTGGGAGCAGAAGGCTGGCAGCTTCTGGCTGTACTCAGGCACATGAGCTGCGGAAATCTCATGGGAAAGCTCGAATGTTGACCCCATATAAATCAACCCCTGTTTATTATTATAGGTGTTCCCTCTAAAAGTGATGATTCCCCACTATATAAACCCAGGGACACCCGCTGTAAACAAAGAGGGGGTGATTAAAAAGGGTAAATCAAGCAGTTCTATATAGAGCCGAGGGTAAAGCTCAGAGGGAAAGCTCTACAGATCCGGTTTCTGCAAATAGTTAATGGTTTGTTCCTCCATGTTTGGAGCAACCATGGCGCTTTGATTTGGGTTTGTATGCGCTAGCCGTTGCCCAGCCTCACTCGCGTGTGGTACCCTGTGGTCATTTTCACGAGTACAATGTCTATCATCATGACGATGCTGTTGCTGAGGCTGATGCTGCTGATGATGATGATGATAATGATGATTGGTGATTGGTGATTGGTGATAGATGATGATGGTGATGAAGATGACGATGACGATGACGATGACCACGACTGTGATTATGATCACTCAAGCACAGGCAAGCCTGAGCTGATTCATGGGGCAAAACCCAGAGTGGGATGCGCAATGTCTACGCCAAGATGACGTACTTGTGGGACTCAGGTTTCCCTGGATGCACGCCAGTATTTCAAGCCGATTGCTTGTTGGGTCTCTGTGGCAGCTTTTGGGCCCGTATATGTTCAATGAGGGTCTTCATTTGCCGTTTGTTTCTTGTTGCCCTTTCCTGTTAGTGTTGGGTGGATTTGGTCATGACTAGTGACAGGATTTCCTCCGTCTCCCATTTTGAAACCTCCAAAAGTGGCAGTTTCCATGGACACCATCAGAAAACTGCAACCTCTGAAATGGAAGTCCAGTGATTTCAGGGTGTGTGCGAAAATTGGATACTTGCCTCAGGGAAGAACGGCATGTGGATCATCGGTGGCTTGGACGCCAAGGAGAAGGCGCAACCTTTGCCCAGCCCCCCCCAGCCCCCCGGGTGCCCTAGGCGAAGGGTGAAGGGTCCCATGGTTTTGTTTGCTGGTTTTGGAGGTGCGGCTATTGAATTTGGATCTTCAAATGGCTGTTGTGACTTGATTTGATGAATTGCCATGCTGTGACTGCAGCGGACCAGTGGTTCTACTCTAGCTTCAAGATCAACACGCCTCATATTTTGACAGATATGTGTGTATAATACATATAGTCGCGTTACCAACATCAGCACGATCGACAAACATAACAAAGGCAAGCAACAGCCAGCAACAACCACCAGCAATCGGAAGCAGCAGCCAATTGCGACGAGCAGCAACCAGCAACCAGCCGTGGCATTTAGCGCCTAACAACAATCAACAACATTATGAATTGACCGCAGCCGGCAATATGATTCGTAGGAGGCTTGCGCAACAGTTGATGGCGCGGCTTTATGAACGATCCGGCTTCCATGGCGTATGTTGAGCTTGCCACGCTGTTGTCGCCTCAGGCATCCACCCAACAGCTAAGAATTGTGTGAAGCTTGATTTCAAAGGGACCACCACCAACTGCCGAACACCATCAGCACCTGCAGCAGCTGGTGCAGCAAAGATGAGGCACCAGGCGGCACAAAAGCAAGCGACATTCCGTTGCAAACATCCTGACTCAACAGCAATAAACGCCGTGTTGCTTCCCACTTGTGCAGTGGCATTTGGTGTTTCCTATTTTTGCTTTAGGGTCCCGCTTTCCGTTTGGTTCTGCACTAGTCAAAACCAGAAAGGGCTTCCTTCCAGGATCGCTGGGAGATAGGGGCGTCGCAGGCCTTCAACTGCTCTCATGGCCTGATCTTTTGCCGAACCCTCCATGGAGGAGCGCAGGCCCAAGCCGGGCCAGGCTTGCCTGGGGTCGATAAGCGAGGTCATCAACCACGTGGGGTGTGCAGCCTTGCCAATATTCTGGTCAGGAATCATTCAGTTTTAGTTTGGAACCCAAGACCAAGTAAGGCTAATTGAGCGCTCACCTCTTTAGCTTGCAAAATGCCCTCCACAATTTGATCCGATGGTCAAGCATACAGCTCAGGGTCAGAAACACTCAGAAACAATGGCCTCCCAATGCCCGAGGACTGTAGGAAGCGCTGGGATGTGTCCCCACTGGAGCTGCCCAGTGAAGCGCCCCCATGCTTGGGCCACCTGCGCCATTCTCAGCTGAGGTCACGCCCGACAAAGTTACGGGTGCGGGAGCCTCAGACAGGTACCCGACCTCTACAATATATATATATATATACATATGTATGCCCGGTAATTTGTTGAACCTTGTTCTTTGTGTTACTGCGAGCGCTGCCAAAGCCAAATCAGACCTGACCCAACGCAAAGCCATCTGACAATCACCTTGATAGAACGAGCATGCGACAAACCAGGCACCAGCCACTGTAGTTGCAAGAAGCTTCTGCAGGTTTGGGAGAGACTGCACGGGGAGAACTTCATTGAGGATACTCACATCTCGGCCCGGAGACCTGCGGACACTGACCAGCTGTCAGCTCCGGGAACTCAGGGCTACTCTTTGGAAACCTCCCACCAGTTCACATGGACCCTGATGGTGGGGTCCTGGAAGCTCAGTTTCCTTTTAAAGGGATTTTCGTGGGAGGGTAAATCAAAATGTATTTTGCAGTCACCATCGCAGATATCTCACTTCATCCCAGGGCTGGGGAAGTGAATGCAGGCAAAAGGCAGGCAGGTGACGCCAAATCGAAGCACTTGCACGCTGAAAAAAAACACAGAAAAGTTCCCAGTGGCTCAGTGGCATTCTTTTGTCCTTGTTGTTTTAGAGCCTGGTTTTAAAGCCAACAAAGGCTGTTAGGTACCCCTTAGATGGTGGTTTGGATGGGTGGTTTGGAGGTTTGAACCCGCTCACTGTTGAAGCCTTAAATGGGGAAGCCTCATTCAAAGCACCAAAGCAATCAACCAACCAGGGGCAAGGCGAAAAGGAGTGCCTTTTTTCCCCTTTTTTGCCAAGGGCCCAAACATCCTTGGTCTGAGAGGGCGTTGCTTCGCAACCCTAACTGCTTGTTTTGGGCACCTTTGTGCAGGCTGGAAACCAGGATGAGCGTTGCGTTTCTAGTTTGCGCTTTGCCATCCAACGACCATGGTTCAACCACGGTGGAACCGAACCGCATCAGTCTGTCTTTTTAGGGGACCCTCAAGATTGTGGTTTTCCTGCCGGTTTCCTTTAAAACCACCAACACAGGCGTACCCCAAAAAAAGGAAACACTCACATGTACATGCATGTCCTCTCTGCCATTCGCGAGGTGGCCACAAGTCTCAACAAGCCCCTCTCCCTGCGCGTGGTCAGCCCCAACGGCCAGCAAAGATGCGCCGGAGAATACGCCGGGATCTCGGCAAGAGCTCACTCTCCCAGAGACGTGCTTTGGCTTTTGGGGTAGTCAGGGCTGCGAAAGCTAAACGTGTCAGGAACCCAAACTGCCGGAATTTGGCGGTCAACATCGGGAAGTCCGGGTTTCTGCCATGTTTTTGCCCGTTAGGCCATCCATGCGACTGACAGGTTCAGTCGATCCTCAGCTCAGGTGTTGACGGACATGGTAGCGAATGGCCTGCCCGTTTGGGAGCACAAGTCGGGAAGGCGCGACGTCGGCTGCCTCCAACTCGGGGAAGCCCTGAGCATGTGTGTTTGTCTGTGTTTTTGTGTTTTGGCACGTCTGTGTTTCGCGGTTTGTGTGTGTGTGTGTTCCTGTGTGTGTGGGTGTTTCTACGTGTGTGTGTGTGTTTCTACGTGTGTGTGTGTGTGTGTGTGTATGTGTTTATGCGTGTGTGTTTGTTTCTCTGTGTGTGTGTGTGTTTCTGTGTGTGTGTGTGGGTGTTTCTACGCGTGTGTTCTTGCGTGTGTGTTGGTTTGTGCTTTTGTGTGTGTGCCTTTGTGTGTGTGTGTTGGTTTCTGTGTGTGTGTTTCTGTGTGCATGTTCTTGTGCTTGTGCTTGCTTGTGTGTGTGTGTGTTCGTGTGTGCCTCTACGTGTGCGTTTCTACGTGTGTGTTTGTGCGTGTGTGTTTCTGCGTGTGTGTGTGTGTGTGTGCGCGCGCGCGCGTGTGTGTCTGTTTGTTTGTGCGTGTGTATGTGTGTGTGTGTGCGTGAGTGTGGTTGTAAATGTGTGTGTGTGTGTGCGTGCGTGCGTGCGTGCGTTTGTGTGCGTTGTGTGCGTGAGTGCGTTTGTAGCTGTGTGTGTGTGTTTCTGAGTGTGTGTTTCTACGTGTGTGTTTCTGCGTGTGCGTTGGTTTGTGGGTTTGTGTGTGTGTTTTGGTGTTTCCGCGCGTCCGTGTTTCTCTGTGTGTGTGGGTGTTTCTACGTGTGTGTTTCTGCGTGTGCATTGGTTTGTGTGTTTGTGTGGTTGTTTTTGTGTTTCGGCGCGTTTGCGTTTCTCTGTGTGTGTGTGTGTTTCTATGTGTGTGTGTGTGGGTGAGTCCACGAGTGTGTTTGTGCGTGCGTGTTGGTTTGTGTGTGTGTGTGTCACTCTGTGTGTTTTTGTTTGTTTCTCTGTGTGTGTGTGTGGGTGTTTCTGTGTGTGTGTTTCTACGTGTGTGTTTCGGCGTGTGTGTGTTGATTTGTGTGTGTGTGTCACAATGTGTGTTTGTGTCTGTTTCTCTGTGTGTATGTGTGTTTGTTTTGTTTGTTTCTGCGTGTGTGAGTGTGTTTCTGTGTGCGTGTGTGTGTGTGTGTGCTCCTCTGTGTGTGTGTGTGCGTTGTTTTCTTTGCGTGTGTGTGTTACTGTGTGCATGTGTGTGTGTGTGTGTGTTTCTACGTGTGTGTGTGTGTGTGTGTTTATGCGTGTGTGTTGGTTTGTGTGTGTGTGTTTGTGTGTGTGTGTGTGTGTCGCTCTGCGTGTTTGTGTCTGTTTCTCTCTGTGTGTGTGTGTGTTTGTGTTTGTTTTTCTGTGTGTGTGTGTTTCTGTATGTGTGTGTGCCTTTGTGTGTGTGTGGTGGTTTCTCTGTGTGTGCGTTTCTGTGTGCATGTGCTTGTTGTGTTTCTACGTGTGTGTGTGTGTGTGTGTGTTTCTTTGTGTGTGCTTCTGCGTGTGTGTGTGTGTGTGTCTGTTTGTGTGTGTGTGTTTGTTTGTTTGTTTGTTTGTTTGTGTGTGTGCGCATGCTTTTGTGTGTGTGTGTGTGTGTGTGTGTGTGTGTTTGTTTGTTTGTTTGTTTGTTTGTTTGTTTGTTTCTGCATGCGTCTGTGTGTGTGTGCGTGAGTGTGTTTGTAAATGTGTGTGTGTGTGTTTCGATGCCTGTTTGTGTGTGTGTGTGTTTGTTTGTTTGTGAGTGTGTTTGGTAGCTGTTTGCTGCCAACTGTGCAGGGGTGGGCAAGTCTTGTTTGAACAAGCCATGCCCTCCTTCAAAGAAAAACTAATGAGATTGCTCAAGCCATTGTGGTTTTATCATGTTTAATCACGGGGGTGGTACAACTCTGCAGGGAATGCACATCACACAAAGCCCCTGCTAACACGCGCCTACACGGCGTACTGTGTGTGACCAGGCTTGCTACCCCCGCCCTGCTGAATGCACGTCAATGGCGTTGCCAAAGCAAATATCTAGCACATTGATTTGTTTTTGTGCCTGTAACTAGCCTGGGAGCACCAGTGATAAGGACAACCTATGTGCGTTCCCACCCGAAAAGTTTCTGGCTGTGTCCTCGCGCAGGAGTTTCCTGTACTGCGGCACGAACGGCCGCGCCTGCCTGTCTCAGGGCATTGGCTCGGGCCTGGCACTGGAGTGGAATTTCTTTCGTCTCACTCCCCTGGTGCCAGGCTCCTGGATCCTCGGAGGCTCTGAGGCCAAGGACAAAGACTTCAAGTGCGCCAAAGGCGGCTGGTGGACCGCACGCGTGCCTTCTGCAGGTTTTTTGTTTGTTTTTGCTTGTTCAAAAAAAAACAAGTTGACTGGTTGGATGCATTTGTCATGGTGCACTAGGCCGCTTTCCTGACAAAAGCTCAGTTCCCCAAAGCCGACCTACCCTTTTGGTTTTCCAGTGTTGGGCCATTTTCAGTCATGGCCCCAATTTGGGATTTTTTTCGGGGTGCCTCAACACCAAGTGAGAAAGGCACGGCGAAGGTGTGATCTATTCCAAGCGCGCCAGCGGCGGGGTGATGCCCGAAAAGGCCTGGATTTCGCTTCGATGCGCGGGGATTGGTCTTCGATTTGGGTGGGTCTCCGGCCTTTGCTCCGTTTGGTTGGCCTCCGAAAATGGGAAACCACGAGACTTCCCCAAAACGGGTCCCGTTGAAAACGGTAGTCCATGAGACTCCCCAGAAGGGTCCCGCTTTGTCTTGTTTCAGTGTGCAACGGGGTCCTTTTCAGACAATTCTTTGCACCGCGTTTGGCCTAAGCCAGCCTGGGCGGTGCCGAGTAGTCCGTCGCACAGGGGTGCCCTCCTGGCCAAGTAGCGACGAACAGTCATGTTTGGGCTGGCTGATCCGCGTTGCATGGCTGGTACTCACCAAAGCTGACTTGTCTCAGCCGCGCAGATTGGTGGAGTGTGGCTGCGATTGGGTGGCGACCAGTTTTATGAGGACTCTGCTTGGGCCTTAGCTTGCGGCAGTGATTTTTCACTGGGTGATAGGAGCCGCCGGCCTTCACAGAAGCCAGGCAGTTGGGCCAAGAAATCTAATTCCCTCAAGTGCTTGCAGCCTTGTACACCTCTTCATTTCCATTTGCAACCCCCAGATCGCTCATACCTTGCGCGGCTTCATTTCCAAGCCCGCACTCGCCGCGGGTGGAACGAGCTCTTCCATAGTGAAGGCCCTATACTGGGAGGGCTGCTCTTTTCCAGTTTGTGAATTCTCGCTACTTGGGTGTGCCTGTGTCTTTTAGGGAAATGCATGTTGGTTGGCCGCGGGAAACCAATCCGAAAACCACCCTGGTGATCCCTTTGGGTTCTTCAATTTCAAGACAATCCCATTTGCCCACATGCTTTGATTTGACCATCCCTCATTCGGACTCAAATCCGGCTTGGCTCAAAGATATCGCCGACCCAGAAGTGTTCAATGCAAGCTTATGACCGTTGCGACGCATGGATCAGCGCCTGCCCAAGCTTGGCCGGCCGGCTTCAAGTCGCACGCCTTTGGGGAATGGACTTTCTTGCGATGCAAAACAGCCGATTTGAGCCAGCAATCGCTTTTCCGTGCACCCAAATCATTGCGATCCCAAACAAGATGCAATGTTCAGCCCCGCTTGCAGGCACTGCGCCGGCTGGACAAGGACCGTCAGGCTGTGCCGATGAGCCGCATAGTCCAAGCCCTGGCAGAGGCAAGACACGCAGATGTGCTGCAAGTGGTGCTCCAGTTGCTCGCGGAGAGTGAACACGCACCAACAACTGAGCAATTCAACTTGGTAATCTCAGCGTGCTTGAAGCTTCAGAAGTGGCAAGACGTGTTTGAGATACTCACAGGTATGCAGGTGGCAAAGGTACAAGCAGACACCTGCACTTTCAACGCCGCCATGAGTGCCTGCAGAAGAGGAGGGCAATGGCAACAGGCGCTGGCCTTGTTCCAGGCAATGCCGGAAGCCAAACTGCAAGTTAATGTCATCAGCTTCAATTCGACCATCAGCGCGCTCGAGAAAGGTGGTCAGTGGCAGCAGGCATTGGCAGTGTTTCAGACCATGCACCAAGTAAAAGTGCAGGCCAATGTCATCAGCTTTAATGCCACCATCAGCGCTTGCGAGAAAGTCGGCCAGTGGCAGCAAGCACTCGCTGTATTCCAGGCAAT
>CAUJNA010003388.1:527500-605000 GCA_963377175.1 Effrenium voratum
TCCTAGCGCGTTCTGTAAGTGTACCAGGTGTGCCGGGGAGTACGTGCCAGTGGCGGACCGCATGGCCAATGGATACCCGCTCTGGGAGCACACCGGGGGCCGTTGCTGGCTCTACTCAGGCCGGCTGTCAGTCAGTTTTGCTGCCATCTGATTTCCAGTCGTTCTCCGCATCTGTCATTCGCGGCGCTTGACTTCGTTTCAGCCAAAATTGTGTGTGTGTGTGTGTGTCTTTTTCTGGGCACCATTTGTTGAAGAAACACCACCGTTGTTGGGGGGGGGTTGGAAACGACACACCCAATTTATCTTGCTTGTGCTCAGCAGGGAACCAGGGAATGACCCTTACAAACTATTTCTTGTGGTTTCCTTTAAGGGCACCCCTGGCTTCATTCCCTCATTCCCTACTACTCGCACCAGCAAGTCATCGATCAGGCAACAACGGCATGTGGATCATCGGCGGCACAGACGCCGCCGCCAAGGAGTTTCAGTGCACCCGCGGCGCCCGCGGCCCCGGGTTTCAGTTTTCGCTCGGCTCCTGTCTGACGGGCTCAAAAGCGAGCGCTGGTAGAGGAAGCTCGTTTTGGGGGACCCCCTTAACCTTTCCCAAGTTCCTGGACTAAACTATTTGAGAAGACCATGTTGGTGGTCAATCAAAAGTTCAGACCTTTTTTGGCCAGTCCACTCAGGAAGTGAGTAGCAAAGGCCCCCTAGCAGTTGCAAAGTGAATGGACATTTCCTATGCCGTGAGTCATGTCGGGTGAAAATCTGGGTGAAGGTCGTGGTAAAGATCTTGGGGAATGGCATCCTGTCCAACTCTGAATGCGCCTTTCAGAGAGGCCGGGCCGGAGGAACCCGCCTCTCGTGGCACTTGTGGGTAGCTTGTGCCTCACGCAACCACGAAGGGCATGATTTTTTTGGTAGGCGCAGTTTCTGAGGCGGATTTGCATCCCCTGCGGATTTGCACGCGGTGCCCACAGGCCCCGAACAAGCGCACCTAGGTCATTTTCTGCCAGACGGTGCACGGCGGACTGCCAACGTCCCAGATGTGTCACGCTGGCAGTGGGAGGTGAAGCATAGATTGACATGTTGGAGGTGCGTGTGTTCAGGCACTGACTCATGCAACTCCTTTATGCAGCTCTCACAACTTCAAGAGTTTGGGACAAACTGTTGCCATCCTTTGCGGGGCGGTTGGGCTAAGGATGCCGGACAAGATGGTCGGGAACTGGCAGCGGCTGGATGGTGACAAGTTCCGCGAGGACACCACTGAGCAGCGAGCAAGGTTGACATTTGTCGGGGGGAGCTCTTTTGGACCCAGGGTAAAGCCAGAGGGCTCCTGTCTAAGGCACAAGGATATGTTTGAGGCCAGTTGGCAACATGTTTGGGGCTGCCTTGCTTCCTCCCTCTGCACCGCAGGGTGCCAATCTGAAAAACCAAATTCTCAGAAACGTATGCCTGAAAACAGACCTGCAGCAGAACAGTGACAAGCTCCGAAGCCCGCTCTCGTTCTACTGGCCTTTGCTGTTTCTCCGCCTTGCGCTTGCGCAAGCCAGCTCTCGGCGGAACGGAGGGGGGGGCATAGGGCCCGGGGCCACCCTAAACTCACGCTAAATCTCACGCAGGTGAATACCGCTGAGCCAACTTGTGGCAATTCTACACTCCCGACCCAACTTATACAACTTCAAACAAAGATCAATTATGAACATCCTCACTCCCCAACCCCACCTGAAGCCAATCCTGAGTCAGCCTTGAAAAGTCACGCCGGGCCCCACCGCTAGACCCACCCTTTAAGCAAGCCTCACGCAATCTCAAATCAACGTTAAGCGAGCCTGAACCCACCCTACCCAGACCCAAACCCTAAATCAGCCGCAAGCCCACCCACAACCGACCCTGAACGAGTTCTGACATCCCTAAACCAACCCTGAACGAACCCACCCCTGTCACACACACCCAAACCAACCAAACCAACCCGTCCACCCACCCAAATCTGGCAATCGTCAATTCACACTAGGCCGAGCCACCAGCCAAATGGGTGGTGAAGCTACCAACCAAAATGGGATCCCATTGGTTTTGACAACCACCATGCCAGGATGCTGCCATCCTGGTGAGCACGAAGCCCCCGAGCCTACACATCGTGTCGCCCAACGGCCAGACGAGGCGCGCGGGGAGGAAAGCCAGCCGATGGACAGCTCCGCAGGTGAGGCGAGCGTTTTGGCTCAACGATTGAAGACTTGTGGCAAGTTTGCACGTGACCTGCGGGCTTGAAATTGCGAAAACAAGAGCACTTGGGTGTGGCAAGATGATTGCAACTGACGGGCGTAGCTTTTTTTTTTTTTTATCTAAAGCGCTTTTAGTGGGCCAAACTGTCAGAGCTTGTATCTTTGGGGCGTGTTTGCAACCAAGGTCAGGTCACCCGTTTGGGCTTTGTTGGTAGTTCTGTGGTTTCCCTTAGCTGCGGCTTTGCCAAATCCTCAAGCGAGAGAGCTCAGGTGTCAACGCGCCATATTCATTCTCGGGCTTGATTTGTTTGCGGCTGGGAATCCGTGCAGTTCATTGATGCCCCTACCAAGTTGACTACGGCAGAAATCCCGCGGTACGTGTGACAGTGGGTAAATGCTACTGTAGTGGTTTGGCAGATGTGCTGATCATCAAGGGCTCCCAAATGGGTGTTGGGGATGGGCGTGGGGATGTTGGTGTTGGGAGCTTGCTTACACGGGCAAACGTCCATCCAAGCAATGTGAACCTCCCGGCCGGTGTTGCTGCCAGTTGAAGTTGAAGTAGATAGTTTTTACCAGCCTTCACGCGACATGAGTTTTTTTTCCGAAATAGAGGTCAAGCCGGGATTGCTAGCCCTGAGGCATTTTCTTGCAAACGAAGAGCCACATAAAAAGCAAAAGCGGTCCAAGTCTTCTTTTGGTGCGTATTTGACTCATGCAAGGAACCTTCAGTGTTGGATATGTCTAGTACGCCTTGGAGCTTGTTTCCGCTAATGTTCAGGTCGGATGAATAAACCCTCCCTCTCCCCCCCTAGAAGGTCAAACCTCAGATTAAGCAGGATCCGGGGTAGAAGGTGGTTTGCGGGAGAAGGCAGTAGACAAATACCCCGATTACGAAGGCACGCTTTGGGGATGCAACGAACAACAACTCTTCTAAACTCTGACGAGGGCACCCCTAAGTTCGGACGAACAATCATCCCACAAAAAAAACACGATGTACGTCGATTCCAGCCCAAATCATACCTTATTTCATTTCCAGATTCGTCCTCAATCCTGCAGAGCGGCCGCCCACAGACATACCCCCGCAAACCCTGAAATGTCCAGAGTCAGCATGTGATGTTTAGCCTGGAGACCTCAAACGGCCCCTCATATCTCAGGTGTGGCGGGGAGTACTTGCTGCTGGCGGAGCGCTTCCGGAACCAGCCGGTGTGGAAGCAGCGGCGGAACCACTTTAGGCGCCGCTTGTTGTTTTGGTCGCAGCAACCCGCGGCCATGGTCATTTCTTCCCGCAGCAGGGGCAATCCGCAGGGTTTGGGGTGGCCGCGGGTTGGCTTTGGGGTGGGGAAATCCTTGGGCCTTTGACTGAAGGTGCAGGTGCAGGCTCGGATGCTGGCCCTGACACTCTATCGGTTGCATGTTCGCTTTTGGCGCGGAAGACTGCAGCAATTCGGCCCCTCACCCCGTCTTGAGGGACATGGAATATTGCTCTAGAGGGCCACGCCAATCTGCGAAACTGAGGTAGGCCTTGTAGACAGCAGCTAAAGTGCCCAGGCTAAGCCCAACTGCAGCCACTGTCCCCCTGTTTTCCTGGACCAAAGCTGCCGGTGTTTTTGACACCATTTGATGCTGGGAGGTGGCTTCTCTTAGTTTCCCGCCATAGGGCTTAGCCTTCCCTTTTGGTTTGCCCCGGTTTCCTTTTGGCTTCTCGCCCATTTGGGCTGGCTTGAGCTGACTGGCCTGGGAAAAGAGCAAAGGGCATGGCTGCGGAGAGCAAATCGGAACAAGCGAGCGAAGGGGAAGTTCTGCGTCCATCCGCCAGTGAAAATTTAGTCCAAACATCCGTAGTCTATGGCCAGTTCAGGAGGGACCACAAGAATTGGGGGGGCTCACTAAATGTCCCGCAAAAGCCAGGGGAGGCAATGTTGTTTCTTAGTTCTCCATTCGGCCCACAGCACTTCCGGCGGTTGTTTTGTTCTTATGTTGTGTCTTCTTTTCTTTAATTAAACGGTGCTTCGCCAGGATTTGCTCCAGTGAAGATGGCGCTTGGGTGGTGCTGGGAGAGCCCAAGGACCCAGCTGTTGGGGAGGATTCCTTCCACAAGCAGGGGCTTGGTAGGATTCAAAGGGGGAGGATTCCCTTTCCTCGGTTTGTCAGTGACTTCACTTTTTCACTTTTTTTGGTGGCTGCCCCACTAAAAGTGGTCTTCCCCAAAAAGGGTTCCCTTTTTTTCCAGGGTCACTGAGCAACTGAGATTCCGAGCAGCCAATGCAGGTGGGCCATTTCAAGGGTTGCCCCAGGAGTCGTGTTTGAAATGTAGCGCCTGGGCGCCCGATTTTTTTTGTTAATGTCCTCAAGTCAAATCTCAAGAGGAGGCTCCAGCAGTACTAGATCAATTGAACCGCAACAAATCGGTGAGCAATACTTGGCAATTCAAAGTCAAAAGTTGGGAGAACTATGGGGGGTTTGTGTGGGGGTGTTGTTTTTCATCAGAGGTAGGCATGATTCTACGTCCTGGCCTTGAGGTGGCGAGCCAGGGCGGTGGGACCAGAAGCCCATGGGTGGGCACTCATCTCATGTTTCAGCCTGGGAGGGTGTGTCCCAGCCACCTCCCTCGCACCAAGAACGAATGCCAGGAGGATCCAGATGAGCACCCAGTGCTGAAATGCGGCTTGCCGCGCAGAGGGCAGGCGAATTAAGAAATGAAGGTGGGAGGTGTTTCGCAGAAGTCAACGCATCGCCGAAGAACATTTGGCTTGGTTTTGCGTGTCAATCCCGTGTAGGCTCTTCGGTTGCAAGAAAATATCGGATCTGTATTTGGTATGTCAGTGCGAAGGACGGCCGGATGAATGCGCAAAACATATCCGTGAATGTTTTCAGGCAGTAGGTGTCGTGGCCAACAATGTTTGTCCAAAGGACAAATGGCAGTGGGTCAAAACCCAATGGTACCATTTTGGGTAGGTGCACCACCCATTTTAGTCTTTATTTTAGTGGGGATTGGGATGTTCACTGAAAACCGGTAGAAGATGCGAAAATGGGGATTTGGTAGATTATGTTATTACAAGAAAATTAGGCAACACTACGGGATTTTGGGTTTTGACCCATGGCCAAATGAAATTGCTAGTGTACTACCATCAAGGGCATTGGGCCTCACGTCCAAGTGGCTAGCGGCTGGCTTGTTGGCCCACGGGCCTGCTACACCTTCGTTGGGGCCCTAGATTCCCTAGATGCCCCAGATGCTGGCCTTGCCATTCTCGTGAAATTCGAGGGTGCTTTCCCAGCAACATGGCTATTGTGGCCAAATGGGTGGGTGTCCTTCGCTCCTCAAAACAACGTGAAAAGGGTATCTTCAAGAAACACACCCACATGGATGCCCGAGAACATCATAGCAGGTTCCAGCTTTGTTCGAAGCCAAGGCGAGCTCCCGCACAACGGGCTGATGCCTGACAAGGTGCGGGGTATGCCTTTCGGCTTGCCATTTTTTGTGATACCAAGGGGGCTCCCTGTAAAGTGATAAAGTAATCATGGGGCATGGCCCATGTTTGTCTCACAGAAAGGGTTCTGTGCACGGATCCCAACCAAACCCACCGAGTACCAATGGACGCTAAGTGAACTAAGCAATGCAGGTTGTAAATCGCAAGTCCGTTGTGACCTTCCTGCGCGCTCAACTGGGGCTCGAGAGCTGGGGCCGGCCTCGGGGCCGGGGGTTTCTATCGTCTGGCTCTAGGCTTTTTGCAGCAAAGCCAGCAAGTGATCAAGAAGCACGATGCCATGTTTCGAGATTCCTGTAAACAGCTGCCTTTTCTGCACGTGACAGGCCCGCCACCGGAGCCTGAGGCACGTTGTTTCTGTTCAGATTTGGGCCGCGGCCGCGGCTAAGCAACCTCCGCGTGCCTCATGGCGGACGAGACCGAGTCGAATGCCGCCGGCAGCACCACGCAGATCGCGATGGTGCCGCCGTGCCGGCTGATCGTGCGCGCCACCGCAGGGGCGCGCGTCATTGGCAAGCAGGCGCATCGCCTCGAATCCTCACATAAACAAAACCTGGAACCTCCATCGTAGCATAAATTTCTGCCTCCCCCGTTGTTCGATACCAAAATTGACTCGACGTAGCACTTTTTGCCTCCCATTCGCTTCCGAGCGCTTTTTGACGATTCGGGCAGAAATCCCATTCGGCCGTGTTTTCTTCTTCCCCATGGTCAAGTTGCCGCCAAAACGGGCGCACAAATGTGCAAAAAAAGTGCAAAACGAGCGCAAATCGGCGCAAAAAAGCGCAAACGAGCGCAAATTCAAAAAATGCTACGAATCTCAGGTAGCGAATTGCATTTGCGCGGATGTCTCGAGCACTTTCTGTTGAAACGAGCCTTTTTTTGAGAAGAACGTGTCACGAGCAAAAATATTTCGTAGCAAAAATTAAGGTAGCAATGGAGGCTGCAGGAATAGAGCTTGGTGTGGCCAAATTGCGGCGCGGAATCTCCAGTTGCTGATCAAATTTTCAGCTTCTGTTCCAAAGAAAGCTAAAGCACCCCCAGCAAATCGTCAAAACTAGACCCTCCAAATCAAGACCAAAACCAAAACCACCCTCAGATGGCTTCTTTCCAAAACCCCTCACCCCCCTTTTGGCCCCAACACCTAGAAACCAAGGCGCCTCTCGCGGATCCTCGCGCACTCGCTCGGAGCGGATCCGCCGGCTTCGCTCGCCCAGGGCGCCAGCGTCAAGGCCATCCGCGCCATGGCAGGGGCCCACAGCGTGCGGGTGCTGCAGGACGAACTGCCGGAGGCCCTGAAGCGCCGCCAGGCGCGGGAGCCTTCGGCCGGGAAGGGTTCGGTTCGGGGGAATGGTTCGGCGCGGTTGCGGTTGGGTGTTCTTGTTTTGTTCTTTGATTGAAACGGGGAAGCCCCGTTGAAACCGGAACAAATGGAAGGTGGGGGCGGTTGTTTAGGTGGACCCCGGATTGGAGTAGAAAACCTTGCAGATGATAGGGGGAAGTCCCCGCAAAAGAGATCCGGAACCTTTCTCAAATGGGACGCCCTCCTGGTACTCACGGGGTTGATGAATCCTGCCTTAAATCCCAGCTGCTTCGTGGGTCCCACCCCCAAATTCAGTAAATATGGTTTTGTTTTGGTTGGGTCTGGGACCCACTGAACAATGGTCAACCCCTGAAAACGGTTCAGGTTCCCTTGTTGCCGCTGAGCATCTTGGGGGGTGAGGGTCATGGAATGCAGCCATGGGCTTGGGCGCAGGGGATCCCAAGTGTTCAGCGGCACACGCGCCCACCTTTTGTTTAAGGTGGGTTCCATTGGGTTCCCCACAGAAGCTGCCAGGGTCACTGGGCAATTGCGGGCGCATCTTACACACCAGCCTTTGGGAGAAGTTGTGCCATGCAGTGTGTTCAGCAGGTTGGCTTTGTCCGGATTTGGGTGAGGTTTGCCCCGGCCATGTGTCGCGGCGCCTGGTCCTAACTTGCAAAGGTGGCAAGGCTCAAAGAGTTGGAACCGTGCTGGAAACTACCGGTTTGGTTCCTCCACACCAGGGTGAATGTAGCCGCCGCAACTCCCTTGGGGCTAAACCAATCGGGAATTGTGCCATCTACTTCCACCCGTACGTTACAGTACATCCAGCTTGAACTAATCCATGTTACTACTTGAGGTGTTACTTGAGTTGAATCCATCTCCCGAAATGCTTGATGGTCCTTTCGGGAATGCCAGGAGTGCATCGTGATGATCTCCTGCGGCGAGGAGGGTACGCTGCGGCAGGCGGTGTCTTGGCAGGTCAGGCCCTGGACCTGTTGGGACAACTTTCTTGATTTCCAACGGATAAAACGGGCTAATTATCTAATGCCCACTGGGAATTAGAAGAGGGGGCTTTTCCTCTGCTCCCATTATCTTTATTCCACCTCCATTTATTCATCCTCAGTGGGCGTCAAACCCCATCCAAGGCTTCACTTGGCTTATCCGTTTGGGGTCTGGGGGCGGGGGTTTGGGGCACCCGGCGCTGAGGTCTCCATGGTGCTGGACCGGGTCTTCGACCGCTCCGGGCTCCCGGACACTGCGGACCGGGACCGGGAAAGGCCCCACGTGCTGGACATGATCGTGCCGGACACCCGCCAGCACGCTGGGAGGGGGGCACCCTGTTTTACTTTGGGCTCACTCCACCCCCCCCCCCACAAAAAAATCAACAACAACCTAACATCTGAGGAAGCGTTTGGTTTGTAAGTTGTGTCCGTTTTTAGTCAGGGCCGAAAGGTTAACCTTTTGTGAGGTGCTTTGGGCAAGCGAGTGAGTGGGTGCTTAGGCCACTTCTGGGTCAACGTTTGGTACGTCTTAAGATCTCACATCTTTGCCCCTGACTACACAAATTCACAAAGATAAAAGTTAAATGCCAGGTTTCGGGTTGAACGTTGACCAAGACTTAATGGCTTAGAGCCAAAAGGGGATGATAACCCCCGGTGCTGTGGCTATATCCGGCTCACTGGGTTGGTGCATCTGAGTTGGGTCAGTTTGGGAGCTAGGTCCGGAGCTCCTGTGATCCTTTGCAGGAGGTTTCTCTTTAACATCAACCAACAAAGGTGCTCTCGTTTCCCCGTGGCTGGTGGGTAGATGGGTAGACGGGTGCGCATTTGTTTGAGGGCACCCTGTGCAGCGTGAAGAGGCAAATTTGGGCCGAATAAATTGTAGCATTTGCTTTTTCACAAGCGAAACCAATGTGGAGGTATCAAATTTTCCGGACCCCGTATTTGGCACGCAGGTCAGTTTGAACAGGGATGAGCGTGACCGGTCTGCTTTTGGTTCGAATCATTACCGATATAGAACACCTCGGCAGAAGGGCATCAGGTAGGCCCCCTGTTTGGCCGGATGTTGTGACTGAAGGGAGGTGAGCCTGAGGTTGTACGGGAATGGCGCAGTTCAAGTAAACGCATAGATGGCTATCCAAAGAAGTCCAGTGCTGGGCCAAAATGAGCTCACCAGTCACAAATGCGTCAGCGACAAGCGCAGAAAGTGGGGAGTGGTTGAAGGTACCAGGCCTTTTTCATACACATTTGTCGAAGGCCAGAAAAGGAGGGGGTCTACCCGAACCAGATGGGAATGAGGGACCAAGCTGGCCAAAGGCCCTGTCAACCTGCCCCGCTGGGCCCTCAATTTGCCACCTGACTGGCCAAAGTATCCACCCGTTTGAAGCGATGAGTCACAAGTTGGTCCCAGGCTCTGAGGAGGGAGGCGAGCTTGGACACTTCGGGGTCTGTTTTGAAACCTGATTGTGAAAGGGTATCGGGTTCTTGGCTCAGTGGTTCCCAGCCATTCGGTTCCTGAGCTTAGGTTTTTAGTTGATTAGTGGGGGTTAAGCCACCAAAAGTTAAACTTTTAGCAGGGGGTCTGAGGACAGCCCAGTTCGGGTTTGGGCGTGCCCAATAGTCTCTTAGTGTGCATATTTCCATACTGTGGATGGCATCTCCTGGATTGTGCCCATCAATCATTGCGAACATGCCCCCTTAAAGGGACGCAACAGGGCATTTGTTTGCTGCACCCTGGATGCAGTCCCCTGAGCGCGGGACGATCTTGGGAGCCCGCGTCGTCCCTCGTCGCTTCCGCCTCAGCGCCTCGTTCCGCGCGTTCCGCGCGAGGAACGCGCGGGGGGCGGCATCGTGGGCCAGGGCGGGGAGCGCATCCGTGCCATCATCGAGGAGCTGGGCTGCGAGGCCCCGAAACACCCCCCCTCCCCGGTGGGCTGCAAGGCAAATCTGCGGGCGGTAAAATGCGCACGACTGGTATGTTGTGTTTTGTTTTTTTTGTTGTTTTTGTGTGGGGGGACCTGACATGGGGAGTCCCTCTGAAAATGTTAACCAACACTAAAATTTGCGGCTAGATGGGTCTGGTAGTTTGAAGCTGTAACCTGAAGTGTTGATTCTTTGCCAAGAAGTTGCCACGGCACGGATGTGTTTGCATTCCCCTCGGCGCCCCTTTTGAAGCCAACTGCAAGCAAATCAAGAAGACGTGGCAGGGCTGCGTGCTTGTGATTTGGTTCCCAGCTGATTTGGAGGCTCCCCATTTGCGAACAAAGTGAGATTCCATTGTCAGGCACATCGAGCGAAAAGGGTTCCCAAGCTTTAGACTACCGCGGTATATCAACAGAACTGCTGAGCGTGACCTACATCACCACGCTGGAACATAGCCACAATCGATCGTGACAACACATAAACCAACGAATGCCACACGGCTAAATAAATCAATGGAACAAACACATGCAGAAACAAACAATCAGATTCATACATGAAATGAATTATATAGATCAATAGGTAGATAGGTGGATGGCCGGACGGCCGGACGGACGGACGTATGGACAGATAGACAGGTAGAGATAGATAGATAGATAGATAGATAAGTCATATGATAGATATGTGATACACGAGATGAACTCTGGCAGCTAGCCGGAAGAAAGGATGCATTGTTACTAGTCATTTCACTCCCATACGCCTTGCGACGACGGACCGTGTTTTTTGCAAGGGGACCCTTCTGGTCGGATTTACAGGGACACCAACAGGAAGCTAACCCGTGCTGAATTTTCTTCAGACAAACCCAGGTTGCCATCCTTCAGCAAACCCATTTTGGCATTTGCCTCAGAGTTTCGCTGCGCAATCAAACGATCGTGACATACTGCGGATGGACAAAGTCCTGCAACAAATGGAAACCAAGCCAAACCATTGTTTGTTGGCATTTGCAGGGGGATCAACCCATTACGTTGCTTGTAGAACCCCTGTCGCAGGTATTGTATAGTCCAGCATTGTGTAATGAGATAGCCTGTGTGCTTCCCATGGCCAAGATGGCAAGCTGGTCTCCTGTTGGCTTTGATGTACTCGTGTTCTTGGTCGCATTGAATGCACGGGTTTCCGAACGGTGGTGCCTCACAACATGGATTTTGCAACCATCCGCAGTGTCAAGCCTATTCTTGTGCGTTGGGCTGCTTTTTGACTTGCTGGTGCTCAGCATGAAATGAGGGAATGACTCGGACTGACCCCTATAATTAAATTAGAGATAAACCATCCCCTGTGATTCCCTTTAAGGGAATTTGCAGGATCCTTCCCTCATTCCCTACCTATCGCACCGATCGCAAGGGGAATTCCCGCAGCCGGCCATCCACGTCTCGTTCTGGTTCCACCCGCAGCCTGCTGCCTAGGCTACCAACATATACTCCTCTACCCAAAAACGGGGTCCCCCAAAAGAAGATTCCTCTATGCACACGATGGTTGGGTTCCATGTTAGTCTGTGAGAGTAACACCAAATGTCTTGCATCATGATGGATGCTGGGCTCAACCCGGTCAACGCGCAACCATTGCTTTGCTGCATTCTATTCCCCACGCGTTGTTCCAAAAGTTGCTATGCCACGATAGGGTCAAGCGGACCTCAAACAATCATGAGAAGACAGGACTTTTGGATCATCTTGGTTGTTGTTGCGAAACATTTCACATTTTGGCTTATTGTGGTTTAGTGGTTGGAATCCAACAACTTAAATGCTAAAATTATCTTTTTTTTGCCCTTCTTCCAACGTCAACCCAAAGCCGACCTTTTGACCTTTTGGTTTCCCATCTTTGGTCCATGTTCAGTAAAGGCCCCAAGAGGTTAAGCTTTTCTTTCTGGGTCCCTAAGGGGCCACTGAGATGAGTTCCGCGTGCTTTCCAGGTCCAGGTGTCCCGCGAGCCGCTGGCGGGCATCGCAGGGCACAAGCGGGTGAAGCTGCTGGCCCGGGACCGGAAGCCCATCGAGGCCTCACGCGTTGAAGCCCAGCAACGGTTCTGGGGCTTCAGAGAACCGCGGCGTCGTTTTAGGGGACCAGGGCGATTAACTTGATTAACCCAAGGTAGACTTAACCCTGGGGTCTCCTTTTGGAGGACATGAACCACCCCGAATTTTGAGTCTACCTGGGGTTGGTCAAAAAGTGGAACCCTGTCTGGGACCCCCCAAAATGGAGAAAAGGGCTCTCCTTTTCGATTTTTCTTTTGAAGCCACCAGGAAAAGGGGTACCCTCAAAGAAAGCCATGCCCATGTGCAAGACGGCGCTGTTAGAAGTCACATGTTTTGCCTTGGCTAAATGGACATTTGGGTCCGGGGGCCAAATTGCGGAGAGTGGGTGGGGAGAGTTGTCAAAATTTGAACGCCTTGTTTGGATGTTGGTGACTCAATGCGACATTTGGACAATCACCCAAGTAGTCTGACTTATCTAATTGATGTACTGGGAGATGCACGACGGCAGAACTGTTCGAACGTTGCAGAGGGATGCGGCGCGGAGGTGACCATTTGGAAGGATCCCCACTTATTTGCAAATGCCACCGTCAGATTGGAACATAGTTGACAGTCCAGCTATCACACCTGAATCCCATGTCAGAACTGGGACAACAGGGTTTTGCGAGCTTGAGCATAGAAACCCAGGGTTGGGCTCTCACAACGCGGAGACCAAACATCAGCCTGGCTTCATCCACAAACCGAGTGGGCTTGTGCCACGTGACCTTGAAGCACGGTTTTTCACCAATAAAAGGGGCCCTTTCCCAAGCGTGCGCTTTTGTCATGGGAACTGGCACATCATTTCTTTTTGGCTGGGGGGGGGGATGAACCCCTTCATTAATTTTTCGACCAGGGTGTTCCTGAGAATGGTGGACCCATGGTTGGTATGTTTTGCCCCAGGCCGCCCTGTGGCGACTCCAGTCCACCCTCAAGGAGTTGGTGGGCTCTGAGGCTGGAGCGGAGCGCGGGAGGCTGTGTCGTACATGACCCTGTCGTCGATTCCCATTCTGCTTTGGGGTTGGGAAATAGGGCCCGTTCAGGCTCTCGCGACTCCTTCACTTTTGGGGGGACCCCAGTATAATGAAATCCGCCAGGCTTGCTGCCACCCCCAAAAGGATGAAGCTAACAGTTCCCCGAGAAAGTAGGAGAACCAACTGGGGGGGCCGGGGCTGAAAACAGACAACGAGATACGTCTAAACACCCAGAAAGCACCTGGAAAGAAAGGAGAGAGAAAAAACGCGGCGGAGGCTGACAGACACCGAGGAGCACCGACCCCTCCCCGGTTTTTCGGCAGGTGCTGCGCCCGGAGCATTTCGAGCTCCGGGAGGCCTTGCCCTCTGAGGAGGAGGCCGCCATGCGCCAGGCCAAGGCGGGGCATCCGCATGCCGCGAGGCCGTCGACGTTTGCAGAGGCTTGCTGTTGGTTGCGATCGGTGCGTTCGAGAGATGCAGGGCATGAGGGAATGACCCCAAGAAAAAGAAAAAAACATCCAACGTTGGGGGGGCTTTCCTGAAATTCGGGAATCCCCAGGTTCATTCCATTTCTCATTCAAGCTATGGGGGTGATAGGTCCAGATAGGCTCGTAAAAGGGGTGGGTTGCCTGCCGTTGGTTGGTTGCTGGGAGTTTTCCTTGAAGAGGTTGTTGGTTTTTCCTCCAGTGGGAGACTGGAAGGTTGTATTGAATCTCTCCAACAGCTGGAAGCTATGGGGCCGGGTGGTGGTTGCAATTGTTTTTCCAACCAAAAGCTGGCTATGGCGTCGGCTTTGCCCAAATAGGCTCGTTCGGGTTCGGGCTGGTTTCCGGGCGGTTGGGGATATCACCGTTTTGTTTCTATTTCAGTACATCGATCTTGAGGTTGGTTGGGCGTTAAAGGTGGTCGAGTCGGAGACGACTTCCACGCCGGCAATTCATTGGGATGCCTCGTGGCCCAAAGCTTGGGCTTTGGCATCACCTGCCTTGGCAAGCCCAGCCATCCGGTTCCCTAGGTTTTTGGCTTTTAAGTTCTTAGTTGGTCCAGTAATAGCCGGGGATGTGAGGACAGAAGCAGCTTCTGAAAAGCCGTCAGTTGTTTGGTTTTGATTCGACCAGGAGGTCCCTTCGTCAAGGTATAGTGTGCTCTCAATCCCAACCACAGAAAGGATGTGAGGCAAAGGCAAGCTGGAACCCTCAGAATCCCAGAGTGTCTCCAGGATGTTTGCTGGAGACTATACGGCTGTGGGTCAAAACCAATGGGATCCCATATTGGGGTAGGAGCACCACCCATTTTAGAACCTATTTTTGTGGGGATTGGGATGTTCAGGGGTACGGGATTTTGACCCTTGGCCATTCTTGTACGGACACAAATGGCCTCAGCCTCAGCATGTCCCAGTCCAAACCAAGTTCCATGTGTGTTTGTTTGAGAGTATGGCAACGCTTTTGCTAAAAAGTTCCATGCTTGTCCATGCAAACCCATTTGGCTTTGAATTTATTTGGAAAACTTGACAACACTGGTTGGTGGGCGCAAAGACCCATTCAAACCAAGTCCACCAAGAATTTTCCCAAGTTCAAATCCATAAAACAAACAAAACACATGATGCCCAAACTCAAATTCATTAAAAGAGGGCGTGCCAATTTTTGAGGGTATCCTTCTTGGATTTTGCTTTGCCCTGCAGCTTGGCAGGCAGAGGCGGCCGCCGCTGGCCGGGGTGAGGTACCTTTGCGTATCCTGCTGGCTCAGGGAGAGGCGGGGCAACTGGGCAACTTGCCCCTAACATCGGGTTCGTGGCAAGCCCCAGCCATCCGGTTCCTTAGGTTTTTGGTGACTTTCAGTGGTTTTTAGTGGTTTTAAGTTGTTGCTAGTTGGTTTAGTGGTAGATTTCCATTTAACCCACGAAAAAGTTAAACTTTTAGCGGGGGATCTGGGAGCAGCCAAGTTTTGAACTGTTTCATGTTGGTGGGTAGGGTAATGTTTCACCCAGGTTAACGCGGATGTTCAACCAACTTAGCAGTTATAGCCATGCATGTATCTGGGGTTAGTCCCCAAATGACTATGGTTATTATATTTTGTGTTGGTTGACCATCCAAAGGGCTCGGGCTCCCTATTTTCCCGCTTCAGCACCACCCCACCTAAAGAGAACTCACTTCAAACGGGCCCAAAAGGCAGATCACGTTTTTCCTGAAACGGGCAAGATGACTGTTTGTTTGCTTGAAGGGGAGGCAGGCGTAGCGTGCTCAGCGGGAAGCGCACGGAACCAAGTATGGCAAGGACCCTTTGGCCGACCGCATCCTCGCCCTCTAAGAAATCTATGGAAGGGGCACATCCCCCTCACAAAGGGGCCTTACTGAAAATACATAAATTAATGCAATTTGTATCTTTAATCATTTTCATTGATTCATCATTGATGCAAATTGATTACTCAATTTAAGCATCTTTGATTGTTAATGAATTGATTATCTTGATCATTCCTTGCTTTCACGGTTGCAACCGAAACGTGTAGGCGAAACGGGTGGATTCGAATCCAACCGGTCTGGGGATCCTCTACGGAATGCGGTGTTGGAAGAGCAGGGGAAAAATTATCTCTTCTTTTTTTTTTTTGGGGGGGGGGGTTCACTTCTTCTCTTTTTTTTCTTTTTTTTTTGGGGGGGGGGGGAGGGTTCAGCTGCCCCTTGGCGGTTCCACCCATTTGAAACGCAGGCGGCCACGGTGGTGGGGAAGTTGGGCGCCAACGTGGCGCGGCTGCGCGACCTGGCGCTGGTCTCCATCGACGCACCTCGAACGAAGCGCCGGGTCGGAGGTCGGATGGGGACAACGTCCAGTATGGCTGTGGCTCAAACAAGTGGCACCAAAATGGCACCTTGGTAAATGGAACCAAAGACTAAAACCTGCGTAGCCCCAGGTTTCGAATTTAGAGCCATACCCATATGAAACACCCTTGTGGCCTTATGGCTATTTGGTTGGATCGTCGGACTTTAACTTTTTTTGTGAAATGTTGCTTGGCCTTTTTCTGACGATGGCAGTGGACCCTTGTGAAGAGGATAGTCTACTGTCAATTCCCTCCTGTCCACTTTCATGATTGTTGGACAGCGGGTAAGGCTCAGTACAAATGGGCCAGGATCAAAAATTGTGTATTTGAAGCTGGGCAAAGCTGAAGTAAAAGCGGAGGGGACAGGGCTTGGGTTGTCCTCTGACCATCCATTAGTTGCTGCCATTTGCTCAAGCACTGTTTATTTTCCCTTGTTGGTTTTTAAGGATCTATCACTACTGGAGTTTTTTTTTTTTTTTTTTTTCCCAGGGGGCGAAAAAGCAGACGGAAGGTTATCCCTGTTTGGCTTTGGACCATGTCAGTGGGCTTGGCCAAGCCCGTGCAGACCCCCCTGCCCATATATACAAAAATGTATAGATAAATAACTAAATATATATATATATATGTTCATCGAAACATTTGTGTGTCAATACTTGCTGGTGCGATAGGTAGGGAACGTGGGAATGAATCCAGGCTTTGGTCCCCTCAACTTTACACGGGTCATTCCATTTCAATTTCTGAGTCCCTGCCTATCGCACCATCAAGAATAGGAGGTTGCCTTGGGTGCTGAAGAGCCCCCCCGCCAACGCAAAACCTTGAAAAGGGGGTGGATGGATGCTGTCCACCAGTTTGGACGCCTAGCCTATGAAAACTGGTTGATAAGCCACCAAATGGTCCGAAATGGATGCTGTTTATTCACATGCCTTTGCACTAGCCCCATTATTATGTGACCATTGTCCAAGTCACCCCCAAAGTGGTAGGTTGACGGAAAACCACCCCAGTTTCTGACCTTGATACCCCCACTCACTTCCTAAGTTCCTGGACTTCAAGCTTTTTGGGAAGAGAGTGTTTCAATTGCAAGTAAACACACTTTGGACTTGCGTTGCCCAATCCACTCCATCGGAAGTGAGTCCAGTCGTCACAAGACCCGAACCCCAGCCACACCTTGGAGTTTTTGTGAAGCCTTGTAGACTTAAGCTGAGGGGTTTTCCTGGCAACATCTCCCCTCGGTTTCAGTCTCCCTTGGGGTCGTCGCGAAACCGGGGCCGGAGCCCGAGCTTGAGGACGCCATGGCGCCTCTGGACTGCACGGAGCGGATCTGCTCCGCGCAGATGGCCAGCCTGGCGCAGCGGCTCCGCGTGCTGCGCCTGGTGCTGGGGGACCTGGCCACGCGCAACGCCGCCATCGCGCGAGAGGAGGCTGGCTACGAGGAGGGGAGGGCGTGGGGAGTCTGGGGGGGAGCTTGGGGGGGCGGGGAGCTTGGTTGGGGGGCAGCTTGGTTGGGGGGGAGCTTTTTTAGGGTGCTTTTGGGAGGGGGAGAGAGTTTGAGGGCAGTTTGTTTGTTGCTTGGGAATTCAGACCTTCTACCCTCCCACCCTTTTCATGTGGAACCGGGGGTGCTGGCTTGGACCATTTTCCTTTTGCAGGGACACTCGGTGGGAGGGTATCGTTGACATGACTGCTATTGGGTTGGATCTTCAGACCTTAACTTCTTGGCTGAAATCAAGCGGGGTTTTCCACCAACCCCCCCAAAAAAGTTTATTTAAATAGACGGCGGAACCAGCGGCAACCACAGGAGCCCTCCGCCGAGCGGTCCGAGCGGTCCGAGCGGTCCGAGCGGCAGGGCGAGGGCCTGCGCCCGGTAAAGGCGCGGCTGCTCTTCCCGGCGGAGCGGTGGCCGGAGCTGGAGCCTGTGCTCAAGGCGAGAAACTTCGGAGACCGGCCTTTGAGTTCATGGACCCTTACTTCCATTTGGTTAGGAATATTGTTTTATTTTCCCTGTTGGTTTTAAAGGAATCTATCACTACTGGAAATGTAGGTTTTCTTTTTTATTTTTTCCCAGGGGACTTAAGCAAATGGAGGCTCAAGTTTTTGGGAAGACCGTTTTAGCGGTAAATGCAAAGTTTGGACTTTGTTCAGCCCTTCCACTCAGGAAGTGAGGTGCTGATTAGCCCATGTTTGTGCTGGTTTAACCAGAGGGAAATCAAAAGGGGATGGATTTGTTAGATGTTTCGAGACTCCTATTGAACACCCAGTCTAGTGTGGTCTTGATGGTTGGATGTTATCTTGCCACTTTTGCGTTTTGTCCTCCAAGTTGGTGACTTCTTACTGGGTGATGTGTTGCTGGGCGGTGTGTGACTGGTAGTTTGTTTGCGGGTGGGATGGAGAACATGGCAGTGTTTCAATACTTGGGGACCCTTCTGGATGGAGTTCACAGTGCCAACATGGAAGCTAGCCTGCTCGGGCGTGCCCGATTTTTTCCAAACGCATGTCCAGCCACCTTGTGCCCCTGAACTAGGTACTCTTGATATACCCATATACACTGCCTTTGTCATACAGGTAATGGACACATAAGAGGTAATTCTGTATCAGCACCTATTCCAGACGCACACAGTTGGGCCTGATCCTCTAAAATCGGTTGCAGGGCGTCCCATCGATGTTCTGCAAATCCCTGTTTGCGTTGTTGAGATGAATCCTCTTTAAGTCGTTAATTGTTATCCCGCAGGCAGATGTTCTGTGGTAACCCTTAATTGGTGGTTAGGATTGGTCGTTGTGTGGGCTTGGATTTGACCCCCTTGTTCTTGAGCGCAACTGGGAAACCATGCCAAGCCTCCACACCACCGGGCTCCTGTTTTTTGGTGCTGTTTTTGGGCTGCGGCCCTTTGCACCTTGGCTCTTGCGGAGGAAAAAATCACCCGGGCAGAAGCCAACAAGGAAAACCACCACATGTGCAAAAATCCTTCTCCAGGCGGAGCAGAGTAGCTTCCCGGAGGTGCAGCTGGAAGCGCAGCTTGATTTTAATTTTTTCCGGCGCCCCCGCCCATGGTGGCCCCAAAGGTGATCGCCGGGTATTTCCAGGTTCTTTGGACAAGCGAGTCAAGCTTAGGTGCGTTGTCCCCTTGAAGCCGGGTGTTTAGTTGGGACAAGTTTGGGCAGGCGGCTTTACCAGAGGATCCGAAGTAAGGTTGCCAGACTAGACTCAGCCTACCTGTTGAATTTCTTGCCTTACTGTTTTCCCTTCATCTCCCTTTTAGACAAGCAAGAAGTCAACTTTGCAAGGAGCCAAAGTTCGGCCCAGTAAACGGGTGCCCTAAGAAGAATGGAAGCTTCACAAGCTCCGAAGTGGCTTCCTTTGCCTCCGAAGGGTTGAGGACTGGATTGATTGTCCCCCCAAGCATTCACTGTCAGCCCTTTTAGAATGGGAGTTTCTATCCATCCACTGTCAGGGGTGCGGCCCTTGTCTCCAGCCAAGATGAAGAACAGGAGACGCCACGGGACGCACCAGTCTGCGGTTTAGCCGCCAAAACCGCAGATCTCAATCGCGGATTGCAGAGCGACCTGCAACCGCAACAACTTTGAAGCGTTTGGCATGAAAGACACGAGGCTGAAGCAAAAGAAGGCAGTTTCGGATTGGGCAAGTGTGCGCCGCTGGCATTTTTGGGCTCTCTTGCCCTAGCGACTGCGATTCCAGCACAAGCCTGGGCGCGCAATGTCCTTCTTTGAGCAGCTGAAGAGCCGAACGCAGGCCGCGCAGGAGAGGAAGAGGGCCGAGGACGAGAGGAGGAAGGCGGCGAACATTGTAGCATGTCAGCGATTTAGCAGGGCGTGGGTTGAGAAGTTTAAGAAAGTGTGCCAGGCACGTGCGGATGCAGGACATGCTGAAGCTTCGATGGAACTTGAGGAGTGGGAGATGCCTGTGTTGGACGACTCCGGCACCTGGTCCATGAGCAAAGATGACGTGGCCAGAGAAGTGGCGGACTGTCTCCGGAGCCTGGGGGGCGTGGTGGAAGTGGGAAATTGGAGGTTCCACGGTGGAGCAGGGCATTGTGCCATGATCACGGCCAAGTGGGACCAAGCCACGGCACAGGCCGAGGCCACGTGCAAGAAGCGCAAGACGACGTGCCACGCCCGCGGTCACTCGAGCAGCTGCCCGATTTGCATGGAGACGCTGCCAGTGGTGGTTCTGGTGCCTTGCGGCCACGCGATTTGCGGCATGTGTCAGGACAGCCACAAGTTTGGGCGAGATCTTCCGCTGTGCCCATTGTGCCGGGATCCCGTCACCGGCGCAACAAAGGGCCTTTTCCTCCAGTGACCCGCATGAGCTGGTTTTGTTCGAGTTTTTCATGGCGCCTTATGTTTTCATGGGTGGAACGGATTGTTCATGTTGTTTGCTCATGCTGCTTGAGGTTGTTTTCTTGCGAGATTCTGGGCGGCCGTGATTTGGGCTTTGGCAACGCCAACGAAAGAATGCGGGTGCTCGACTGGACAGGTTGCAATAGGGCTTCTTTGAAGCGCCTGCGAAGTCAAGCAGCCACAGCAGTGCTCTCAATGACCCACCTCATGGCGCGACTGTGTACATGAGAACAAATGAGTGTCTCGTAGCAGAGCGTCGTGGAAAAAGAGCAGCGAGACTCAAAGGAGAGTGAATCAGCTTGAAAGCCTTTCCTGCAGCACTCTTGTACACCTGTTTTGGTGCCCCTTAGGCTTTCGATTTCTTGTCAAAGAGCTCTTTGTATTACAGGCTTCATTGGAGGGCGTAGGGTTTTGCATGGGGCCATGACCCCCAACTTCACGTTCCCAAGCAGGGCCTGGATGCAATCGCCATGCGCCTCCAAATTCTGTCCATCAAGTTTCCATGTCGCCTTTCCATTTTTCTCAAGGGTAGCTCCTTGCCCCTCCCCGGCTTGGGGAAGCAAAGAATCGAATGGCGGGGCGGAAGCCCAGCCTTCGCTTTTTGGGAAAAGCTTTGCAGCTTCTGCCCTAACTTCCAACAACTGGCACGACTTCCGTTGCGGAACATGTTTTTCTGTCTGGTTCTCAGTAGGGAATGAGAGTTATGGAATGACCCCCCCCAAAAAAAAAGACACATCCAGCTGCTGGCTTCCTTTATTCGCGAATTTCTGGGTTCATTCAACCACATCCCCTATCGCACCGATCGCACGTTTTTTCCCCCATGGTGCGGAGCACCTCCTTTCGGCATTGCGAGCTCAGGCAGGCGGCAGCAGATGGGTTCCACCTCTGTGTGGTGAGCATCTCGACCGCCACCGCACTTGTGGTACGTGCTGTGGTGGTTTTGCACGAAGTGCCCGCCTGTCTTAAAAATAACATGGAACCTTCCAGAGAAATGGTCCATTTCATTTAAATGACCCAATCCAGGATCCCGAAAAAGGTAGGGGAGGGTAATTCTCAAAGTCAGACGAGGTCGTTTCCCTAGACACCACTTGAGGTGACTTGGGACTAAGGGTAGCGTGAGTTTTGTTGAGCGTAGGGATGATTTACTCTGAACCTGCAAGTCGTGCAACCATGAAGTGCGCAGTGCTCCATGTGATTCCTCAAGAGTGGATTCCATTGTGTTTGAACACCACGTGTTGCTTGCCAACTAATGTTGACCCAGGATCAACAAACCCCTGTTTATTTTGGGGGTGTCCCAGGATTTAGTGGGGATTTATCACTTTTGGAGGGAACACCCCCATATTAATAAACAGGGGTTTATTAATCCGGGATCAACATTAGCAAGATTCCCTTTTTGCGGGGTGATGTAGGCATGTGCTGTTGCTGGAAGGCTCTCCACAAATCTCCAATGAGTGAGGTTTCAATATGCACCCCGTCAGCTTCCTGACCTTCCATTTTCTGAAATGACTTTCTGACTTCTTTAAACAAAATCCCCTGTTGGCTCAAAGGGAACCGATTTATCACCACTGGGCCTATGGTATTGTCTCATCATGGTTTCCCCGATTTCGAGGAAAAAAGGAGAGAACACACAACAACGAGAAAGAAGAAAGAACAAAAACAAAAAAGCACCAGGCGACCCCGCCACGACGATTCGTGCGGAGGCATGGAGGGCCCGGAGGAGGCCGTGGCGCTGAGCGGCTGGCGCCTGCACCGCTGCCTGGAGCCCTGGGAGGTGGCGGAGCCGCCGCCCCGAGTGCAGCTGGAAGAAGAGGAGGACGTGGGGAAACCCATGGGCGGCTCGTCTTTTTTGTTTTTTTTTTTCTTTTTTCCCGTGGTGCCCATGTTTTTTTTTGTGGTTTTGAGAGGATACCGCAGGTCTGGTTGGTTGTTGGAGCCTAGACAAAAACTAGACATCCTGTGGATGGACGAAATCCATTTCGCACCGCTTTGAAACCATGGGTAAACCATAACGCCCATTGGCATTCACAGGGGAATCACCAATCCAGGGTAGGTGGTGCAGTCTCGGGTAGACTTAGGATACATTTCACATGTTACCAGTGACTCCATGTGAAGCAAACAACAAAATATAGTATACACTCTATAACTGGGCCCAACTCTCATCGTGACGTGGGTGGCTCGTCTTTTTAGGATTTGTGGCCCACCCCTAAAACAAATTGCTATGAGGTATACCCATGGTTTTTTAAGGTGGTTTTGAGGGGAAACCGCAGATCCTGGTTTGTTTTAACGAGCCTTGCCAGGCGGAAAAAAAAAAAAAAAAAAAAAAACAACTTAGTTGGTGGTTTGGATTTGGAATCGCACCCCTGTCCTCCGTTTTACCAAGCTCAAAAACCACCCAACTGGGGGCGGAGATATGCGATTCTCACTCCCTGACTTCATGTTGACTTTGGTCATTTTTTGGTTTGGTGGCCAAATGTAAAGTTTGGGTACTTGTTTTGGCCAATCAACTCAGGAAGTGAGAAAAAGACACGAATTCCGACTCCAATGACCCAGTAGGGGGCGCGCCAGGGGAAAAACAAAACAACGGCCCAGTTGTTCAGTAAGAGGCCAGATTTTCTTAAGGCTTGTCGCCTTCAAACAGTGTTGTTTGCTCTTCGTTTCGGAGCAATCGTCTTTTTCTGCCAGGGTCACTGATAAACTGGCAGGATGGGGCCGGACCTTTTAAGCCTTATTGGCTTTGTTGCTTTTCGCCGCTTGACTTGCCTGTGTGTTTTTTTTGTTGCCCGTCTTCCTTCAGATTTCCTGTGAGCTCGCGTGATCGTCGGTCTGGTTACGATCAATTCAGGGCAACCACCAGCTTTTGGGGGATGCTAGCAAAAGTTGGGGCCCACAAGCAACTTGGTCCTGTTGGCACCTGACGTTCCATTTGGAGACGCAAACGTGTACACAGCCCGTTGGCGACTCACTTGTTGGCAACACGACAGTGCCAAAAGGAGCATCTTGAAAGAGAGACCGACTCTTGGACAACTGATTTGGGCAAAACGAGATGAGCTTTCGGTCATGGATCATAGTCAGAGGCTCGCAACTCGTCGACCTGAGTGGTAGCCAACTTACATTATAGCATTTCTGGCCACATAGGGAGCCCAAGCCCGAAAACGAAGGGTGGTGGAGGCAATCTGTGGAGCTTTTTACTGGCCCTAGAATGCACAATTACAGTTTGTGGAAGGAGTGGAAATCCCCAAGAAACTTGTCAACACGAAATGGGCTGGGGTCACGGTACCCTGGGTTGAAGACTCCTGTAAGTTTTGTTGATTGATCCAGTAGTCATAACTACCAGAAAACAATTGATGTAACCAGGCCTCGGCTTGCTTCACCTAGCTTTAGGTCAGGGCCCGCAATTTCTGGAGCATCCCTGGAGGACAGGCCCAAAGGGAAGGCCAAAGGCAAGGGCAAGGGCGCCCCCGCAGTCTCCGAGCTGACTGCGGTTTCCTCCCCGCACTTCGGGAGACTGGAGGAAGCCCGTGAGGCGCGGCCCCGTTTCGAGCCCAACTTGGAGCCCAGAGCGCCGGCCGCGCCGGCCCCAGCCCCGGCAGCTACCCCGGTGACCTCGGCCGAGCCAGCGCGAGAAGCTCCGCCGGCGGCTGTGCCCTTGATGGTGGCCTTGCCGGACCAGCAGACTGCCAGATGGATGGCGAGCGAGGCCAGCGGCATAGCGAGGAAGGCCCGGAGCGTTAAACATACGCCGAGGCACTTCCATATGACACATTTTCGTTGAACCCAAGGGGGAGTGGTTGTTAATCGGTAAAACCAACTTGAAGGTGTCACCAATTCTTCGGCCCACGGTTAAATCAGTCAAAGCAAAGACCCCACGAGCTTTCCGCCTCCCGCGCCCTTCCCTCAGACCGGAGTCAAGTTGTCCAGTGCGGACTCCTTCCCCATCCTGGAAATCCGCGGGTCTCCCGACAACGCAGCCGCCGCCTGCTACTTTGTGCAGCTGCAGCTCTGGATGAGCACCTTGAGGGCGAATCTTGAGCCACGGCTTGGCTGAGATCCGATCGCATGGGTTCCGTCTGAAAAAGGGCCGGCGCGCCTCGACTTCTTTGGACGTGTTGTTTGACATGTGGCTGTGGGTCAAAACTACCTACCCTTTTTGGGGTAGGTGCGCGACCCATTTTAGTCTATTTTAGTGGGGATTGGGATATTCACTGGGGGTACGGGACTTTGACCCATGGCCATGTCTTTTCCCACTGGTTGGACGTGTTCTGAGTGAGAGTGGGCTTTTTGGCACTAGCTTGGCAACTCGAGCTTATGTCTTGGTGCCCGCCCAAAATTGAGCAGCATTGCGGGGATTGAAGCTTGATCGTGAGCTGAGAATCTGAAACAGCCAGCTGAATCATTTGTGGCTAGGCAGGGATCTGAACTGAAGAATATGTTTATTTTTCCTGTTGGTTCAAAACGGAATCTATCACTACTGGACATTTCTGCAGTTTTGCCCAGGGGACTTAAGCAAATGGAAGGTTCCGGCATTTTGCTGCACTAGTCTTGTTTTGGAGGGCAGCATCGTTCTTTTGCACTTGGCTTCCAAACTCTGTGCTGCCTTTGAGGGTCCCCAAGTAGGGCACCATGACGTCAACCCCCCTCCCTGCTGCTTCGTCACAGGCTGTTTGCAGACAGATGAGGATAGACTAAGACGTTAGTCAACCTTTGCGTGTTCCTGCAGCATTGGCACCACGGGGCGCTTCCAAGGTCTTTGCTTCTTGGCAGAGGCTGGAAGGCGAGAAGATGATTCAGGACTGGGCCACGAGTACTGGTAGCCCATTTGAAGGGAGGTTAAGGCATTTGTGACCTGCCCAGGTAGGCGAAGGGTCCTACAAAACCTGTCCACAAGGCATCCAGAAAAAGGTGTTTTCCAACATTCGGCAGCGGGCAAGGGGCAAAAGACGGCAACAGCGCACATGATCACAGCCAGGACGACAGCATCAAGGCGCGCAAGCTGCGCTGGTTTGAGATGCACCTGCGTTCTTTGTCTTTGCCGACAGGGCTGACTCCAACGCAGGTGACGTCTACGTCGTCCATCGCAAAGCCCGCCAAGCTGCATGTGTCGTCCCCCAACGGGCAGCAGAACTGTGGCGGACGGGGCCTCAGCCAGGTTTGTTTCCGGACAGGCAGGAGCTTGCCCAGATCCTTCTGGGTCCCTTGAGAACATGTTGAGGGGTTCTTAAAAATATACTGCTTGGGTGGTGTCCGTCAAAACCACCAATTAGAGGTAAATTTTGAGGCTCACTTCAATGGACAAATTCTTTTTCAAGAAATAGTTGAGGCTTTTGCATGGTCGAGCAGATTCCTAGGATCCCTGGTCACAAGCACTTCAACCTTTTGAAGCGCAGTACGTCCCTGCGCGACTGAGGCGAGTATGTGCTGATGGCTGGGGAATCTGCGAACAGCAACCCGCTGTGGCAGCAGATGGGTGGTAAGTACTGGCTCTACTCAGGCAGGATCCGCTCTTGAGAAAATTAGCATGGGCACCCAAAACAAACATGATATGTTTTTGTGTTTGTGGCGTTCCAAGTCAGTTTTCGAAGAATTCAGTAGGTTGGTTCCCGTGGCAAGGGACCAACCCCGGCAACCCCAGCCACGGCTATCTCGCTTCCTGAGTTCATGGACTTTATGCTTTTTGGGTTTGGACCATTCCCCAACAACCCTCGTGCTTTTTTTGGCTTAGGTGTGGCATGTTCATGGGTTTTTGTTTGTGGCCTCTAGTGGTTCAAACCACCAAAGTTTGGCGACTTCTTTCGGGCGATCCACATGGGAAGTGAGCTGTGCTGGTGGCCTGCGGCTTCCAGCCAAAAGAAGCCAACTGAAACCACTACAACGCTTGGGGGCACGATCCATGGCTTTGTGAGGGGGGGTGGGTGGGGAGTAAAGGATCCAACATTTTTATTTTATTTATTTTTTTGGGGGGGGAAGAAACCATCCAAAACTTGTGTTTTTCCTTTGGGGGGGGTATCAGAAATCCCAACCACGGGTGTGTGGATTGGAGCACAATCCATGGGTTTCTGCGCCTCTTCTGCGCCTGTTTTGGAGCGAGCTCTCCGAGTCCTACTTGGGGATCCGATCCTTGATTCGGCTTCTGGAATTTTAGCAGAATTTGCATGGTTTGGTGAGGGGGCTAAGCAAACAAGCCTAAACAAGCCAAACCATGGGTAATTATGTTGGGGGGGGGAGTAAGCAATACAAACCAATGTTTAAGTTTTTGCTCTTGGGGGAAGAATCCAAAAGCCGTGGGGTTCGCTTCGGTTTTTTTTTTTGGAAGTCACATGTGTGCCTTGCACTGGGACCGCTTGCAGAGCGCTCCGAGCTTAGCTAGGCACGAATGGTCTCTGGATCCTCGGGGGCAACGGCGCGAAGAAGAAGGGCTTCGAGTGCTCGCTGGGCGTCATCTATTCGCCCCATGGCCTCAGATGGGCCCCTCAGTTCTTCAGTGGCGCCAAGCCGGTTTTCTCTCTCTTTTTTTTTTGGGGGGGGGGGAATTCGCCCCGCTAACAAGGGTCCAAGCCCCGAAAAGGGGTCCCTTTTTTTTTCCCCGGGTCACTGAACAACTGAGGTCCCTATATTTCCCTCTTTGGTAGCTTTAAGCATCACCTTTCTGGCCCATTGAAGGTGAGTTTCCCTTGGCAGGGGTGATGCTTTGAGGGGAAATATAGGGAGCCCTGTCAGTTCAGAAGTTCTGTTGACCCGGCAGCGGGAACCGTTCTCCTGTTGGGTTGGTTAAAAGGCGGGGAGTGAGTTCCAATCCTTCAGGTAGGGTGGAACATGTCCCTGTTAGTCTGAAAGGTTGCTCAATCTGAGGTCAACAAATGTGGAAAAGGCATATCCCTCCCACATGTCACCTTCTTTTCCAGCGAGCCCTTAACTCCCATATCTCCTTGTTAAACTCCTTTGAAGAACAAACACAACTAATTTCCGGCTCTACTTCGTCAGTGGAGGTGGTCTCAGGAGGGGCTTGGTTTTTTTTTTTTTTTTTTTGTGACCTGGAGCTCAACCTGAACAGTGATCAAGCTGCCATATATTCGCGATCTCCGGTGTTTCTGTGATAGATTCAAACCTGCTCGGACGGAGGCCTACAGAGTGTCTACTGCACAAAGCTTGGAAAGTTCCCGCCTTTGTTACACTGAGTCCAAAGAGGAAACCAAACAGGGGTTGCATTTGAGACACATTGCCGTGTCTAAAAATTGAAACGGGTGGGGCCCCCCAACTGGTCGGCTGTTCATTTCACAGTCTACTATTTTCGGCCGGTTGTCCAACAGTACGCCAAGCATCCTTATGTTCCCCGGCCTGGGCGATCAACATCACCTATTGTGGGAGTTATGGCATGTGGGTACGGGTCAAAATCATACCACCAGGCGACCGCAGGTTTGAGTCCTTGTTTCCATTAACCAGGGTTGCATTTTGGTTACCTATTTTTGACCCACACCCATATCACAAAATAAGCTCAGGTGATATCCCCAACAGAATGCGGTGCTGTTTTTTTGGTGCTCGCACCACCCCGCAGCCCTCGCAGAACCTCGTGGAACCCTCGTGGAACCCTGGTGGAACCCTGGTGGAACCCTGGTAGAACCCTCGTCGAACCTTACCTCAGGGCCGCCCCGGACCACCCCGGAGCCTATCTGGGCTGAGACCCCAAAGCTTTCAGCTGTTGGGGAAAAACAGGCTTTTGCAAATGCGTCCGTCATTCCACGGGCATACGCGCAAAGACCTCCCGGAGGTTTTTTTTTCCCGCTGAGGGCCACTCCTCACGGAGGCCAAATGCCGCACCAGGCGGGTTTTTGAGGTGCAGCTGAGGGTTTCTCCGGAGACCTTCACAATGACTTCGATTTGGTGAAATGAATATTTTATATTTCATTTGGTCCTGGAAGTTCGTCTGGTCCTTGTTTTAGTTGGGGTTGAAGTAAGGCTTCCATTTGGTTAAGAGTATTTTATATTTTCCCCCTGTTGGTTTGAAAGGGAATCTATCACTACTGGAAATATGTGTATTTATTTAGTTTTTCGGGAATGGATGATGAGTCTCTTCCACTAAGAAGAAACACATGTCGAGCTTTTCGCACCGATCGTGACGGGAATCCAGGATTCAGACGCCCGCCCCATGTAGGAGGGAATCCTTCATTTTGGGACACAGCCCGTAGGAATCCCGGGGTTGACGTGGCCATGTGGCGAAATTGGTTGAAGCGACCAAACCCTGGTTTTTCAAAAGGGAAACCAAACGTGGTGATTCAATCCCAGTCGCCAAATACTGCCCCACAGCTTTTTTACACGGAGCCCACAACAAGGTTTTTTCAACAGGCGTTTCCGCCTATATAGCTCGGTGTTTGAGATTCCATTCCATGTATATTTGAAGAGTAAGTGGGAGCTGACTCATGGAGTGACCTCCCGACTGGCCTAAGCGCGGCCACCTGGTCGGCTACGGGTCCATTAGGCTGGTAACCGCCAAGCCAGAACGTGAGAACCCGCCATGAGCCGTCTGAGGGGGCATTTTTAGGTTCATTCCCCAAACCCTTGCAAGGTGATTTCGCAGAATCTCAGGTCTTTTCAGGAACCGCGTCAAGATTCGTCGGATTGGCTTTGGACGGGGATGAGCTCACTGTATGGCATGAGGGTAGTTGACAGTTATGCAGAAGATGTTAGCGCAGCGAGGGGCAATTTGTAGTCCTTGGCCTATGTTTTTGTTTGTTTTGCATCGACGGTTTCTGAAGCCACGGCCCGTTGTCCAACAAGCTCTCCTTGGCATTTTTTTTTTGCAAAACCCCAGCGAACTATCCACCCTTGGTCCAAGAAGCATGGCACGGGGCAGAAATCGGCGAGTTGTTCCGATGGCCCTTGCGCCAGGTGCCCGGCATTTGGAATCGCCTGCAGGGACAGGAGCCACACGCTCAGCTTTTTAACGGCCGGCTTGGGGATTGAAATGCTTCCATTTGCTGAAGCACAAATGTTTTTCAACAAACCCCTGTTGGTTTTGAAGGGAATTGAGCAGTACTGCACATATGTTCTATTTTGTTCCAGGGGACGTATTCGCACACGACGGTTGTTTTCTTCTAGGCCTTGGTACCTCTTGCGGTAGGCCACAAGGAGGTTGTTTAAATCAGTGTTTTAAGGTGCCAAGACAAGGGCTCGGATCGGCGGCACGATCCAGGCCTTTGTCAAAGAAGGAACAGACAAAACTTGCTGGTGCAAGAGATGCAGGGAATGAGAAATGGAATGACCTCGAGATAAACCATCCAACTGGTGGTTTTGTTTATTCGGGAATCCTCAGGTTCATTCCCTTTCTCATTCCCTGCTGAGCACCAGCAAGAAAACAAGCAAGAAAGAAGGAAGAGACAAAAGAAGAACATCACCCTCCCGCCAATTAACGCATAGAACCTGACGTTCGGGAAGTGGTCCCTTTAAAAGGACAATGGTCCAAACCAGGACCCCCCGAACGTCAGGTTCCACGGGAATTTGTGGGAGGCAAGCTGTGATGCTGCCAAGCAAGAAGTCAGTGCAGAAATTCAGAAAGTTGAACGGCCCCCTGGAGTTGTACAAGGAGCAGACCAGGCAACCACTAGGCATCAAGTAGGGATGGTCACCCAGAGTATACGGTTGACGAAACATGAGCCACAGTCAGATGAAGGTTAGTAAGGGATAATCCCAACCATGAATGGGTGCAGCCGCCTTGTTAATTCTTTACATGGGTTCCGGGTAGGCCATTTTAGGATTATGATAAGGCTTCCGACGGCGGCCATGGCCATACTTGACTTAAGGGTTTCGTTCGCCAAGGCCTCGCAGGACCCGTGTGCGGCTTTGATAAGTGTCAAAGGCAGCCAGGGTCAGACGTGGTAGTTCCTCATGAATGGACTGAATGCTGTCAAGGTATCGCCAAATATTTCATACGATGCCATTGACACATTGAGACCTGGTTGCAGCCCGAGGCAAATGCCCAGCGGCCATGTTAAAAACGAAGTGGGGATGCTCCAGTTCATGCCCCAATCTTTTTCGCCCGTGCCGTCCATCGCCGCCGAGCCGCGTTGTGCCGAAGCCCGCCCCCAGGTTTGTGGAGGACGACAAGATCCGAGTGAGCGAGGGGCCTGCATAGCAAGTGAGCTCGTTTGGAAGCTCGCCGGTGTCTTGCCAAGTCCAGGCACTGTGGCGTTTCATCCGGCAGCTATGCTAAGAATGCGTTCTCAAAAGTGGGCAACATGCAGTCTCCCAGGTTCGCAACTGACCGGAATTCCATCCGTTTGGCCAAAGCATGGTTATTGTTGGGAAACATTTACATTATTGCTTATTGTGGTTTAGTGGAAACACCCACTTAACTGCTAAAAAGTAATTTTGGCTCCCCCTCCAACGTCAACCAAGAAGCCTGGCATTTACGTTTGCGAACGGGTCGTTGGCCGATTGGATCAAGCTACTTGGAGAGAGATGGGTGGCCTGCCATGATGGGAGAAGCACCAAGGCGCAATTTGGCGCGGGCTCAGCGTGAGGGCCATGGTGGTGGAATTGGTAAATGGCCGTGGGTCAAATCCAATGGCACCATTTTGGGGTAGGTGCACCACCCATTTTAGTCTGTTTTAGTGGGGATTGGGATGTTCACTGGGGGTACGTGATTTTGACCCATGCCAAATCAGAACGGTGAGTTCCCCAAGGTGAATGACCCTAATTTCCGCATGGGCGGACGGGCACATCCACAGCTCATGTATTAGAACCCGTTTGGGCCCTGGAAAAAAGAAAGATTGCACAGATTCTCCAAGCTAAAATCCTTGATCTCCAATGTGCCGGCCGCAGCACTGCGGAAGACTGTTGGTTTCTGGCAAAAACCCAGCAACTATTGTTTTTGGAAGGAATTCGAGACACTGCATTTCACACCACTAGCTTACCCACGTTTACTTGCATCTCGCATATATGCACATAGTTCACATATGTTTACACAGCAATTCTACATCCTCCTCCTCCTGCTAGGCGCGCCGCGCGCCGCGCGGAGCCAAGTGTTCTGTCAAATGGGGTTTGCGAAATTTGTGAATCGGGAATTATCATCCTCAACCACGAAGGCAATGAATGGCGCAATCAGAAGCCAACGGTTCACATTGTTTGCGCATCACCAGCCTAATCGCCATGCAACCCTCGGACACTCAGCCGGGAATGGCATCTTTGCTTTGAAAGATGCCTGGAGTTCAGCCTCAATGAGTTTGCCCTTTGGGAGTCCCAGGACCTGCCTTTTGATATGAGGTGACTTACGTGCCCGGCCAGTGCCCAAAGAAGGGGGGCCAGCAAATCACGACCAAGATGCAAGGCCAGTCTTGACTGCTATTGGGTTGGATCTTTAGACTTTAATTTGTTTGGGAAATAAATGTGTTTTCCACTAACCCCCCCAAAAAGTTAAACTTTTTGCAAGGGGGGTCAACAGCAGCCAAGCAGTTGCAAGGCCAAAGCTGACAAGATCAAGCTAAGAGGGACCTCGGTCGGCTCAAAGAGGTCACTGGGCATGTTCATTCGCTGATTTCCTCATATCCCCGTTGGCTTTCGAGGGCATGACTGGTACAAGCCTTGTTCTTTAAGCCGTACCTTCGGCAAAAGGAAGATAAACTTAATTGTGCAAAGTGTTCTCCTGTAGACACCATTTAGGTGGTGCAGACTGGCTTCCGGCGTGTTTCGCACACCCCTCATTGATACGTAACTTGTTGCCCCCAGTGTCATGTGCAATGCAGTCCACCCGCAGGTTCTTTTCTTCAGCAGACTGTTGGCTGGACTTAAGAGACTACTTGCTGCATATTTGACTTAGGCAGTTGTTGAGCTTGCTGAAAGTTTAGCCCGTCCTCACGCTGAAGCGGGGCAGGAAGTCAAGAGCACTGTGTGGAAGCCTTGCTGAAAAGCGATGGGGAAATTGCTGCAGGCAGGCCTTTTGGACACAGACGCATCACAACAGGACTACAACATGCCCCCAAACCCCATAGGTCATAGGTTGATGGGCGAAGGGAATGCCGTCCGTCTTTTGAAGGGCGCTTTGATTCACCTTTCCGGACGGAGGTGACTAGGAGTTCCCTGAAATAGACCGGTTGAGTTGAGACCCCTTGAAGGCTTGATTCATGTTTTTTGGTTTAGATTCGTTTGTCTCAAAGCTTGAGACACCAGAATTCATGGCTTCCCCTTGGTTTTCCTTTCAAACTGACCTCCAGAAGGGTATGTTCAGGAAAAAAGACAGGCCCAGATAGCAACTGTAGAACCCCCCTCCCCTCTCCCCCGCCCCAGCCATGCAGATGCACTCGGGTCGAGCGGATCCCGCTGCCATGGAACTGCGCATTGCCGGGCTGGATGGCAGGGAGCTGTGCTTCAGTGTGGATGCAGGCATCCAGGGCAAGGACGGCTCATTTCTGGGGTAGACTTAGAATACATCTTACATTTTACCCGTGACTCAAAGTGAAGCAAACAATGAAATATACATTCTATAACTGGGCCTAACTCTGATCATGATTTCTCAAAAATTGCTTCGCAAGTCCGGTGGTTTGATTTACGGGGGGGCAATCTTCGGGGATTTGAAACTTGGATTGTTGTTGGGTTCTTTGCCATCAGTTGGGTAATTTTCGTGTTGAGGCTGTCAATCTTGGTTCTCTTGGGGCAAGCCATGGTACACCATCAGCTGGCAAACCATGTCAATCAGTTGGTAATCGCTTTGGGTGGTTCCCCCTTAAACACCCCAGCTTTGGGAGGTAACCTCTTTTTTTTGGCGGTCACTGAGGAGTTGCTGCAGCTGGTGAGGTCTCAGCTGCCTCCAAGGCCCGGGGGTGTGCTCAGCCTCTGGTTCGGCGGCAGGAAGCTTTCGGTGCACCAGACTTTGGCGGAGCAGCGCTTGGAGTCGGACGGCATGTTCACATACGCTCAGACCGACGTCCTGAAGGCGTGGAACCTGCTGAAGCAAATCGACCTGAACCTTGGTAGACTCTCTTGACTGTGACCCCCCCTGGAACAGTGGAACCAGTCGGCGGGGCTCTCTTTAGTGAGATTTTGGGGGTCCGGGAGGGGCAGTACTTACTTTATCGAACGGGCTACGCCCGGGTGCCGCCGACCCTGTTTTTTTTGCGGGCAGTCAGCGTCCATGTCCTGCAGCGGCACCGACCAGCATGCACCTACCAGCATGCACCTACCAGCATGCATGCCCGAACTGTGGCACGCTTGTGCGGAGCTCGCGTCCGTTTGGGCGGATCCGAGCTGCGCCCAAACGGATCCAAGCTGCGCACAGCAAGCCGTCCGGGCGACAATGTGAGCGCCGCAGCTGGGAAGTGCCGGCAAGAATGGAGCGAAAAGGCGCGTGCGGAGGGTGCCGGAACGGCAGTTTCGGAACCCGTTACGAAGACTAGCAGCGGCCCAGGAGCGACGGGCCAAGCACGGCCGGGCCGCGGCCACGCAAAGGGCCGCGCCCCCCCCGCGCCCCCCGAAACGCCCAAGCGCAGTGGCAGGGCGCGCCCAGAAGTACCAAAAATGGAGCGAAAAGGCGCGCGCGGAGGGTGCCGGAACGGCAGTTTCGGAACCCGTTACGAAGACTAGCAGGGGCCCAGGAGCGACAGGGCCAAACCAGCCCAGGCACGGCTGGCCACGCAAAGGGCAGGCGCCCCCCCCCGCGCCCCCCGAAACGCCCAAGCGCAGTGGCAGGGCGCGCCCAAAAGTACCAAAAATGGCGCGCGCGGAGGGTGCCGGAACGGCAGTTTCGGAACCCGTTACGAAGACTAGCAGGGGCCCAGGAGCGACAGGGCCAAACCAGCCCAGGCACGGCCCGCCGAAAAGTACCAAAAATGGAGCGAAAAGGCGCGCGCGGAGGGTGCCGGAAGCGCAGTTTCGGAACCCGTTCGGAAGACTAGCGACGGCCCAGGAGCGACAGGAGCGAGAGGCGCAGGCACGCACGCGATGAGACTTTCGGCGGCCCTTCGATGAGACCTTCGGTATCCCAGGCGCCGCCCCGCCAGAGCACGCTCCTAGGCGGGGTCGGCGGAGTATTGCCAATTCTACTTTCGTATTGCCAAAGCTGACTCTCAGATCCCCAGTACTTACTTTAGTATTGCCAATTCTACTTTAGTATTGCCAAGGGTCGTTTTTTCAGCAACCCCCAAAACCAGTTGGACACTAAAGAGGACCCCAAAACAGTCGCATTAAAGAGGATCTGTGGAAAGAAGTTATCTTAAATTTGATGGTTTGGGGACCACTTCAAGAAAACAAGTTCCCAATGTTGGCCAGGATTTGGTTGCCTGTTTTTTTGTCCGACTTGCTTGCCCATATTTTTCCCAGCGTTGTTTCCGGCAACAAACTTTCCACAATAGAGAACCCCTAAAACAGTCACAGGATTCTGAATTAGACAAAAATTTCCACAATAGCGAGTACTATGAAAAAAAGGAGGTCCAACATTACCTCCCAGCCATCCGGTTCCTGAGCTTTTTAGCCCTTTGGTGTTTAGTGGTAGTTTCCATTTCACCCACTAAGAGTTAAACTTTTAGCGGGGGGGTCTGAGGGCAGCCCAGGAACGGTTATGTGGGAGATGCCGTCGATGCCAGCCAACACCTGGAAGGAGTCACATCGATGTGCTGGGCGCTGAGAAAGGGAATCGCGGGATTGCCGGCCTCGTTGACAAGCCTGACTTTTGAGGATGCCTTCAACCAGCCCCTGCAGGGGATCAGTCTTCCCAGCTTGCAGAGCTTGACTTTTGGTAGGGACTACAATCAAAGCTTGCAGTGGGTGCGTTTACCCAGCAGCTTGCGGAGCCTGAGCTTTGGTGATTTGTACGACCACAGCCTGGAGGGAGTGGATCTCCCCGAAAACTTGCAGCTCCTGAGCTTCGGGGACTTGTTTGACCAAAGTTTGGAGGGAGTCCGCCTGCCTGGCAGCCTCCAAAGTCTGACGTTTGGCAGCGACTTTGACCAAAGCTTGGAGGGAGTCCATCTTCCGAGCAGCTTGCAGATCCTGACCTTCGGCGACGCCTTTGACCAAAGTTTGGAGGATGTGATTCTGCCTGCTGGCTTGCTGAGCCTGACGTTTGGCAGCGACTTTGACCATAGCCTGGAGGACGTCGATCTGCCGAGCGGCTTGCAGATCCTGACTTTTGGCAACTCCTTCAACCAGAGCTTAGAGGGCATTGCATTGCCCAGCGGGCTGCAGCACCTCACTTTGGGGGACGCCTTCAACCAAAGCCTGAAGAAACTTGATCTACCCAGCTTGCAGAGTCTGACGATCAGCGTTCGCTGTGACCAACGGTTGCGGGAAATGGCACTGCCTTTGGCCTTGCAGAACTTGACTTTGGCTGGCTCCTTCGATCAAAGCTTCAAACGAATTTCTGCGCTCAGCTTGCAAAGCTTGGCTTTCGGCAGGGAGTTCAATCGAGCAGTCGAATTTGATCTGCCCAGCAGCTTGCAGACTCTGACTTTCGGTGATTTGTTTGATCAAAGCTTGAAGGGGCTGAACTTGCCTAGTAGCCTGCAAAGCATAACATTCGGCAACAGCTATCAGCAAAGCTTGGAGGGAGTAAACCTGCCGGCGAGCTTGCAGATCTTGAGTTTTGGCAACTCTTTTAACCAAGGCTTGGAGGGAGTCAACCTTCCAAACAGCTTGCAGAGCTTGACTTTTGGTTCCGGCTTCAACCAGAGTTTGTTGGGTGTGAATTTTCCTAGCAGCTTGCAGAATCTGGCGTTCGGCGATAATTTCAACCAACCCTTGGCGGGCGTCAGCATCCCCAGCCTGCAGACTTTAATCTTCGGAAGGAGGTTTGACCAAGCCTTGGAAGGCGTCACTCTGCCTCGCCTGCAGAGTCTGACGTTTGGCAGAGACTTTGACCAGAACTTGGAGCGCCTCACTTTGCCGAGCTTGCAGAGCCTCAGCCTGGGCTTTTCCTTCGACCGCAGCTTGGTCGCCGTCCAGCTCCCCGAAACCTTGCAGGCTCTCAGCTTTGGGGACTTGTTTGATCAAAGCCTGCAGGGCGTTGAGTTGCCGAGCAGTTTGCAAAGCCTGACTTTTGGCAGCTGCTTCAATCAATCCTTGGAGGGAGTCATTCTGCCCAGCAACTTGCGGAACTTGACATTCGGCAGAAGCTTCAACCAAACCCTCGAGGGGGTCAATTTACCCAGCAGCTTGCAGTGCCTGACTTTTGGCTGCAATTTTTCGCACAACCTGGAGAAGGTACATTTGCCCAGCGGCTTGAAGTTTGTTGCCGGTCACGGTTTGACATTGAATTGCTTTTGATTGCAGATTGTCAGCGCTAGCTCGTTAGGGAGAAACCGGTGCCGAGATTCTGAGGTGGCTCTGCGTGCAAGGGAACTCATTGCCGTCCTTGGTAGATTTGGGTGAACATAATAAATGGGTTCCAATGGATTGCATAGGATGATCAATTTCTTAATAGGTTATAACCGTAGGTGCCGGGGTAGCTGGACGCAGCCCTCTTACTGAAGTCCGGCAAGCTCCGTCAGGGGGGGCTTCAAACTCAGTTTCTATTCTTTAGCTTGAAAAAATCTCTCTGTGAACTGCCAGCGCACGCAAGCGCGCCTTTTTTTTTGTTCTCCGTCTTTTCCTTCACGAAGGTATGAAGGCAAGTTGGCTATCCAGCCAGCTGGCTGGCTGGCTGGGCAGTTGGCTACTTTTGTTGCTTGGGCTGGCAAGATAGCCGGTTGAGCTAGCTTAGCGAGTTAGACAGTGAGCTTGCACGCAAACTAGCTAGCTTCCTGGTACTTCACCTAGTTGGCGGGCTAGGTTGGGTAGATCGTTGAGCTGGGCCCGGACGCTTCGTGTTATCGTCTTTGCTGGATGCAAGGGCTCTTTCACCACGAGGGCATCACACAAAATTTGAGCAACACCCCTGTACAGGTTTGTTGGAGACTGACAAAACCAACTTGATGCGGGGCGTTTACAATTATTTGTGTTTGTTGGGCATTTTCCGCACTGGAAGTAATGATTTTCATAGGGAACCACCTCAAAGATGGTTGGCGGACATGTCCACCAAACGGTCCCCCATGAAGATTCATGCCGATTTATGCCCATACGTTGCCCTTTGCTTGAACTCCAGGCGGTTGGGCGTAGGTTGTTTATCCGCTGAATGTGTTTATTCCTCCGGCTGAGCCTTCGCATGGCATTCAAACTCTGCCTTAGACAGCAGGCCAACTGGACACACTGACTCCAAGCCAACAACTCGCCGGTAGCTCGAGTTGTTGCACGAGTTGTTGGCTTGAACTGGCCCAAAGCCCAAAGCGATCGTATGGTTTTGGTTTCACATCGCACATGCTACAGTAAGTGCTTTGCAGCATGCAGCGCATACACAAAGGTCCAAACGATCAAGCAGCTTGTTACGCCAGACCTTGGCAGGTCCACAGAACTGCAGAGGCCTTTGGCCTTTGGTGCGACAGAGGGTCTCAAGTAGCCATGCAGGCGGATTTAGGTCCGGTTCCAATTGGAGTTGGCCGCTTGGAACTACACATTACTGGACTGGATGGCAGGGAGCTGCGCATGAGTGCGGATGCAGACATCCAGGGCAAGGACCGAAAACCGAACGCGAGCGTGTTGAGGGTTCTCAAAATCGCTCCCCAGCTTTGGGGGGTAACCTCTTTTTTTTGGCGGTCACTGCCCAGGAGTTGCTGCGGCTGGTGAGGTCTCAGCTGCCTCCAAGGCCCGGGGGTGTGCTCAGCCTCTGGTTCGGCGGCAGGAAGCTTTCGGTCCACCAGACCTTGGCGGAGCAGCGCTTGGAGTGGTCAGATGGCATGTTCACCTACAGCCCGGCCAATATGCTCAACACGTGGCATGTACTGCGGCAAGCCCACCTTCACGGAGATGTAGACGTCGCTGCTGAGCACCTGGAAGGAGTCACAAGCATGTGTTGGCGCCCCAGGAAGTCCATGCTTTCTGTCACACAAGGCTTGCCAAACACGTTGAGATGCCTGAGGCTTGACTTCAGCCCCGTGAGCTGGGTGAACTTTCCCGAAGGCTTGCAGAGCCTAAGCCTTGGGGACGCATTCAACCAAAGCCTGGTGGGAGCCGCTCTGCCCAACAGCTTGCAGACGCTGAGCTTTGGTCAAAAGTTTGACCAGAGCCTCGAGGAGATAAATCTGCCCAGCGGTTTGCAAAGCTTGACTTTTGGGTGCGACTTCGACAAAAGCTTGGAGAATGTGAGACTGCCTGGTGGTTTGCGGTTCCTCACTTTTGGGGACTTCTTTGACCAAAGCCTGGAGGGAGTAACTTTGCCATGCAGCTTGCAGAGCCTTACTTTGGGCGACTGTTTCAATCGCAGCCTGGAGGGATGCCGTTTGCCAAGCAGCTTGCAACACCTGACTTTTGGCGACTTGTTTGACCACAGCTTAGATGGAGTCAAGATGCCCAGCAGTTTGCAGAGCCTTCGATTCGGCGTCAGCTTCAACCACAGCCTGGACCAAGTTGATTTGCGGAGCCTGCAGAGCTTGACTCTGGGAGCTCGCTTTCACCAATGCTTGCAAGAAGTTAGGCTTTCGGCCTTGCAGAATCTCAGCTTTGGACCCTTGTTTGACAGAAGCTTGGAGGGAGTGGCTTTGCCCGCCCTGGAGAGTTTGCAATTAGGCAACCCAAGCCTGCCGATGAATCTACCAGACAGCTTGCGCAGCCTCAGCTTCGGCAACTGCTTCAACAAAAGTCTGCAAGGAGTGAAGCTTCCTGGCAGCTTGCAGGCCCTGGCATTCGGCAGGGACTTTAATCAAACACTGGAGAAGATCAGCTTTCCCGGCGGCTTGCAGAAGCTGACTTTGGGTGGCGACTTCAATCAAAGCCTGGCAGGAGTCGTGTGGCCCAGCCTGCAGAGCCTCACTTTTGGGGTTGACTTTAATCAAAGCCTAGAGGGAATCCATCTGCCCGACAGCTTGCAGAGCTTGACATTCGGCGTCAGTTTCAACAAACGTTTGAAGGGAGTGCTGCTGCCCAGCAGCCTGCAGAGCCTGACTTTTGGAGATGAATTCAATCAAAGCTTGGCGGAAGCGGTTCTGCCCAGCTGCTTACAGAAACTCGCCTTTGGGCGTGATTTCAACCAAAGCCTCAAGGGAGTGAACCTGCCCAGCAGCCTACTAACCCTGACTTTTAGCGATAGTTTCAACCAACGCCTCGAGGAACTCAATCTGCCCAGTAGCTTGCAGAGCCTGACTTTTGGCGATTTGTTCAACCGAAGGCTCATGGGTGTCAATCTGCCCTGCAGTTTGCGGAACCTCACTTTTGGCGACTCCTTTGACCAAAGCTTGGAGGGAGTTATTCTTCCCAGCAGCTTGCAGACGTTGACGTTCGGAAGGCACTTTGACCAAAGCTTGGAAGGGTTCGACCTGCCCAGTAGCTTGCAGAGTCTGACTTTCGGCAGGGACTTCAACCAAAGCTTTGAAGGAGTTATTCTGCCCAACTCCTTGCAAAGCCTAACCTTTGGCGAGCACTTCACTGAAAGTTTGGAAGGGGTCGCTCCAACCAGCGCGCCGCTTTGCGTTGCATGTCCTGGCTTGTCAGTAGGTTGCGCCTGATCTTGTCAGCTTTCGCCTGTGGCGAGCCGGGGCAAGCGTTGGGAAAATCACGCTTTGCCAGCGTCAGCAACGAGTGCCTGCAGCTTTGTCAAAGGTTCAGGCAGCTATGTGATTTCCTGGGGCTCTGTGGGGTGGGGGGTGGGGGGGGTGAATGAACCTTAGATTTCACGCATGGCGAAGCCCTGTTTGGAGGGCAAAGCTTTCGATTGGATCTCCGTTCTAGTAAGGTTGTAAGAACCTTTCCTGGGATGGGGGGTGCCTTTGGATTCCTCCTGATGCAATTTAGTTTAGGTGACAGAGTCCTGTTTTCACCAACGGGGTAGCCATGCTGTCGCCTGATTCAGCACAGATTTGCAGGCTTGAAGGTCATTTAAGCCTGCAAATCTGTGCTGAACAAGAACAGCCCGACTGAGGAGCAAAGGGGTACCCTTCCTCCAAACATAGCACCTGTGGGAGGGTAGCTGGAAGATCAGAGTTGCTGAGTTGGGAGGGTCAACGCCACAGGGACAACCGGGCTGAATTTTTCAGGGAGGTGCCGTCAACTGGAAAGCTCCCATTTGCTTCAGGTCCGAAGAAGATTCGATCCCACCCGCGCGGAGAGAAAAGACCGACTTGACCCCTGGCGTGCTTGTTGCTCAAACGACCCATGGACCCAGTAGAGGGGTAAGAGCAAAATAGTTTTGTCTTTTTGTGGATTGGGGTTGAAATTTCTCTCCCACTAAGTTTGGCGGCGCCTTCTTCAAAAAACGAGCTGGAATGCAGGAAGGAAGTTGAAGACTCGAAGACTAAGCTTGTGTCAGCGTGCCGTCTTGGTTGGAGCCGGATGTCAGTTGGCTCTGCCCGCTTTAAAAAAGCACAGAGCCAAGCCGGTCTTCCTCACTACCCCCCAAAAAAAACAAAAATGAAGAAGAAGCAAGCAGAACCAAAAGGGTCTTCCTCAATACACCCCCCCCCAACCGTTAAAAGAAAACTTAAACAAAAAAAACAAACAAGCAAAACATCAAAAAAAACAGACCGGGTGTGCCAAGTCTTAGCCCGCTGTTGGCTCAGCCCGGGGGATCCGGCCGGACGAGTTAGCCTCAGGCTCCCGACTTGCGCGAGCAGCGTGTGAGATCAAAGCGCTCAGTCCCAGAGTTGCGCGCACGGAGTGTGTATGATGGGCGTGTGTGTGTGTGTTTTTCTTGGGGGGAACCACCTTTTAGTTGGTTGTAAAGGGAAACCAAGAGGAAAGCAACCGGTTTGGGGGTCTACCAAAAAGACACACCCATGTCTTTGATGGGGTGTATTTTTTGCAAGGCTTTGCTCATTTAGCGCATCCAAGAATCAGGATAGCTTCGAGGCGGAACGCCGGCTTTGCCCGTTGCCAGGGGGAGGAGTTCAATGACATCCCGCTGCATCCGCATATGCCTTAGGGCGTCCTCACATGCTGGAAAAGACCAAGTTCAGGTTTGCAAGCTCGATAGTTCATGGTTTTGCTTTGTATTTTGGTGAGCTCTCCCTGGTGAAGCTCCATTAGTCGGGAACCATGTCCTCAAAAGTATTGTAGGTGTTGCCCGGTGTCAGTGCTCAACTTCTAGATTCCCGGGGCTGCTGACGTGGAACCCAGTGTTGTTGAACACCTGACCGCTGGGGGTTAGGGATGGTTAGTATTAGGACTGCAGTGGCCATTCTCTTATGGATGGCCACTTTACGTGAGCAATGTGCCAAGTAGCCACGCTTTTTGGCCTGCGGCACATTTTCACAAACTTCAAACTAGATGGGTCTTCTTGTGGTCCTGACTTTCTGTTGAGTGGTAACCAGCCCGATGCGAACCAAGGTCCTGCGGCGGAAAAGGAGGGGAATATAGGGGAATCATGATGGAGATATCGCGTGCGCGGCTCACGTATGCGCGTGCGTGCGTGCGTGCGTGCATACGTGCCTGCGTGCCTGCGTGCCTGCGTGCGGGTGGGTGGGTGGGTCGGGATGGTTGGTCCACTAGAAGGAAAAAGCACAAATGCAAAGTATTGTGGTACCCTGAAGAATGTGTGATCCCCCCCAAACAGTCAAGAACAGTCGAGCCGTCTATGAGGGCCCCCCCTTTCCGCAGTATTCTTCAGTATTGGCTTAGTGTGGTTTCGGATTGTTTAGTATTGCTTTACAATTGGTGTAGTCGGGGGTGTCAATTTGGGGTTTTCCTTTGTACTTTTTCAACCGGGATGAACGGTCTAGATTCTTTCGCCAAACGCGGCGAGAGCAAAGTATATAATATGGCGTTTATCGCATAATGATTCTCATGGGGGTTCTGAAAGCACAACAATGGCAATCCGAAAGATGCATCCCAAGGAAGTCGGCCAGATCTGGACAAACAAAAATCAGGGAAGTGATTGAGACATGTGGATGTGTTGTCTTTTGGGAACCCTCTTTTTGGTTGATTTTAAGGGGACACCAAAAGAAAAAACATGAAAACACATAATTTTAGGGTCCCCCTAAAAGACACACCCATGCGGCACCTGGTTTGAGGTGGGCACCATTAGCCTCTTTTTACCCCAGGTCGACATCCGTTTGATGGCCCTCCGTTTGGGGGTGTTCATACCTTGTGCAGCACCGTGGAACCTGACATATGCTTCCGCCCAGCCTGCAGTAGTCTTCTGAAAATAAAGGCAATCGCTTAGTATGCTTTCCAGGATTCCTGGGACTGAAAAGTCGCCTTTGGACAACGAGATCAATGAGTCCAAACAGGAGGGTTGGCGAACGAGGCAACACCCGACCATTCAACCTTGTAGCAAGCTGCCGTAGCTATGGCTTGCTGGTGCCCAGTAGGGAAGCCACAAGGAATGGTTTATAAGGGTCGTTCCCGGATCCCTCATTCCTTGCTGAGCACCAGCAAGATGACCCACGGGGTTTGGTGAAGCCTTTGGCATTTCAGGACTTCGACCAGATCATCAATCTGGCCCAGCAGGTCGCGGAGGATGTGTGCGTTGTTTTTTTGTTTTTTACCCCTCCTGGGTGACACATGGTGACACCCGCTTCTGTTTTTAGTGCCGGGGGGAGGGGGGGGGGGGTTCTCCTTGAATCAACCAAGAAAGTGTGCAAGCTGTTGGGGAGGAACTTGCTCGCACGGTTTTGCTAGATTTGGAAGGCCTGTCCAGAGAGAAAGCGAGTTTCTGCCTTTCTGCCTTTCTCAGGAACTTCTTCTGCCAACAGATCACGTCCAGAAAAGGAGAATCAACCAACCGGGGCTGAAGACGCTAACTGGCAACTTCAAACTCTCCGTGAGTTTGAGCTACGAAGCCTGAGAAATTGATTCCAATCGCTGTGATTTGCGTGGGCTCGGATGGCTCGGCTTGGAGCTTCAACGGCCCCATCTTGTTTTTCTGACCCAGTGACAAGGTTAGGGGTGGGGTTGATCAATGCAAGCATTGATCAGCGCAACCCCGAAGAAGAGACGCCGCCGTATAGCCAGCCGGATCCTTAGCCATCCTCGGCCAACAGGAGCCTGACGCCTTCCTCTTTGACGAGACCTACACGAGAGAGGCTCAAAACTGCTTCATGCGGCACCTGCAATACCTTAGGTAAACGAAAGCAAGCTTATCCATCATGAAGCCTCCTTGCTTTTGCATTCTTCATGTTTCGTTTTTGAGCTATAGTAACATGCCCAGATGGCATGATGAGTTGCAGATTGGTGCCCCCTTGCATATGCTTGGTGCGTGGTGCATGTGTGGATGTGCTTTGCACCTGTAGGGTATCCTGGTCAGGTATTTGGTGAACCTAGGCCGCCCGCTAAGTGCCCATGACTTCAGATGTGTCAAGTGGCTGCACAGCGTGTGATGACCTTGCCGCGCTGCCCTGTTGCACGGATCTTCCGGCAATGAAGCGGCCCAGCCTGTAGTAGGGTCCTAGAGGACGTGAGTATACAGTATATGTCAGTTTACGTGTTCTGGGCCTTTCTAGGTCCCCCAGTAGTGCCTTTTTACCCTTTTTGGGGGAGGGTTCCCCTACTAAAAAAGACTACAGAAAAATGGGTACCCTTTTGATGTCCTTTACAGGAAGCTGGGCACTGGAGTGGGTACAAGCCAGAAGTATCCCCGTGCATATGTTGCCCAAGAGGCTAATGTCGACCCCAGATTAATAACCCATGTTTATCAATATGGGCGTGTCCTCGGTTTTAGTGGGGATTCATCACTTTTGGAGAGGAACACCCCCATATTAATAAACAGGAGTTTATTATTCCGGGGTCGACATTATCATCGCGGCTCAGCGCTGGTGCAGCTGCCAGTGTTGTCTCGCTCAGCCATGCAAAGGGTTCTGTGTTGCTCAGAAGCATCGGCTACCTTTAGATTGACCCCGCAAGCAGGCTCGCACGAACGCACGCATGTATTTATATGCGTAGGCATCTACAAGTACAGGTAATTGGGCACACGCATATGTATTGCATGTTTTGTGCGTGTGTGCAGCCTCATTGCAGCCTCATAAGTACGCGCAATAAATGGTTTTGCGCGTGCATGTTGCCGGTGGGAACTCGGGTGTGGCATGTGCATTCCTTCGGGCAGGAACTGGAGTCGCAGTGGTTGCCGGAACCTTCGCAGCAAGCAGAGACCTTCGTCCTTGAGGCAGGGATGCCGTCCATGCCTGACCATACTGTGGATGGACGAAATCCTGCACCACCTAAGAAACCTGCAGGGACGATTCCCCTGTAGAACCAACAAACAATGGTTCCCATGGTTTTCACAATGGTGCGAATTGGATTGCGCTCATCCACAGAGACTCGCAGCCGCATACCTCTCTCTCAGTTGCGCAATGTCCCAGACCTTTAGAGGGGCGGTTCGGTTCTTCTCTGTTTCTTTCTTCTTCTTTTTTTCCGGGAGGGGTTTGGATATACTTGCTGGTGCCGCAGTTCTTGTATGCTTGAGCGGTTTGCCGGCAGACGGGGGCTATTCCTACCTCACTGAGTGCAATGGAATCCCTGCACCTGTGCTTCTTGCGCGGAGGTGCTGCTTGATTAGAGTTGAAGGGAGCAAGGAAGGGCAAGCGCTGCCAACGGTGCGTTCTGAACAAAGAAGCCAAGCGAAGAGTGGAGGGGATCGCTGTTTACTTCACTGAAATGCCCTTTGCATTGGCGGATGTTTCTCAGTAGTCATTCAGATATTCAGTCATGATGAGTTTCTGTTTGTTTTGTACGATGATCTTTCATCTTTGACTTCATTGCTGGTCATGGAATCTGTCTAGGTCCCTGGCTTTGACGGCATCGCTGGCGTTTACGCGCCGGCCTCAAAGAGGACAACCTCAACCTCGGTGTTTGGCCGTTGCCTTTCTGGGATGTTCCTTCCATTTAGCAAGGCTGCATCCGATGCCCGGTTCATCCCAGTTACCCTCCACGAATTAACATGGAACCTGACAGAGGTTCACTTCAAAAGGAAAACATTACTTCCAGGACCCCCCTGTCGGGTTCCATGTGAATTGGTGAGAGTATCCAAGTTGTCATTGTGGCTGAGCAAATGCCGTTCGAGCGCAGCACTCCCGTGGAGCGCAGCATTTTTTCCTGATTGCAATCCGGCAAGTGGGGTCTTGAAAGACTGGTGGCGACTTCGGGGCGGTCGTTCCATGGCCGCACAAGTTGTCAAAGTGTTTGTTTTGTTGCTTCTGAAATCTGAACGTGGTCGTGCTCATCCCGGCAGCCCCTTCAAGGATACAATTGGGTCAGCTGCAAACTCGCTTCCCTACAAATTAACATAATTAACTCACTTCCTGAGTTCATGAACTTTAAACTTTTTGGGAAGACCATTCTAGTGGTAAATATAAAGTTTGAACTTTTTTTGGGCCATCCACTCAGCAAGTGAGTTAACATAGAACCCAACCTGGTTGGGTTCTTCCACAGGATTTCGAAGGGCTTCCAAAGCTCATGGGTTTCTGAGGGGAACTTTTGGGGGTGGCTCCATGTGAGCCACGTGCTCAAAACCCGGGTAGATGAAGGGCAAGGGGCAGTCCCAGCCAGAAATAGCTGCGGATATCCGCCTTCTTAATTCTTGAAGCATGGTTCTGGGCAGACCATTTTAATACCGGGATTTGATTATGAGTCATGTGACTCATGGGTGGATTTCGGGCGCCGATCGGTTTTGATTATGACTCACATGGTAAGGGTTCTGACAGTTTTGATTGTGACAGTTCTTGGGGCATGGCAGGTCTTGCATCCAGCCGCGCACGGCCGCGGAAGCCACATCGCCCATGGCCTGTACATGGCGCCGGCCTCGAGTTTGGGACCGATGGGCTGAGCCCCGGGGCTCGGAGCTCGGGTGAGACGGTCTCACCTCCCGAGTTCCGCTTCGGGACTTTGGGCACTGTTTTGGGGCTTGGACCGTTTGGGTGGTACATAACCATCTTTTGCAAGCCAGGTTGTTTTGAGTTTTTCACTCCCTGAGTCGGACCTTGGCTCACTTTTTGGATGGTTTGGGGATGGTTTGGGAGGCAAATCCGACAAAAAAGTTCCCGGAGAATTTCTGACGGGCAGCCAGGGGTTTCGCGCAGAGACCCTGCCGAAAGCCACCGGAAGCGAGCTGGAGGTCGCCCCGGCGGCGCGCAGAAGGGGCCATGGCAAGGCCTTGTGCCGGGGGCCCTAAGGCAGGGCCTGAGACGGACGGCCACTCACTCCCTCGGACTGGGAAGACCCGTTTGGGGGTATTGAGCTTTTGGCCCATCCATTCCAGGCATCTTGGAGAAGTGCCGTGTTTGGCGGAACTGCAGTTGAGAAGCTATGATTTGCGTTGGATTTGGGTGAACTACTGCCAAATAAACACACGGCGTCCCGCGAAGTACAGCTTGCATGTGCTTTTTGGCTTGCCCCCTGCTTTCCCCATGTCCGCCATCCAATGCATGCCGCAGTTGCGGGCTCCAGTGCTGGAACCGCAGGTTGGGCAACTGCTTGGCCTCAAGCGCCTAGCAGACTTTTGAATGCATCCATTGCAACTTGCCCAAAAAGGCACTGAGCACATGCGTCAAACATTATCGCCTCATCAGAGCAGAAGGCTGCTTTGTCGCCTGAAGATTTTGGGAAGGTCGCCATGTCGCGCGGCGGCCCAATTGTCAAAGGCAAGGGATGGGTGCAGGGATTGGACTCAGACATCCTTGTTCTGTTGGTGGCCACTTGGGTGAACCTACCTTCTGGCGGCAGCGCCATGTCCTGCTTGCCAGGCTGCAAACCAAGTTGTAGACTTGCCCGTCTTCTTTTTGAGCGTGAGACTGCTTTGCTAAGCAAGGCAGTGGAAAAGAAGGACCCATGTTTGAAGGGAGTGTTCCAGCAAGGCTTTAGCTATCTTGACTGAGCATGTGCGAATCGCTGGGTGTTAGCATGAGTCCAACTTCCTGCGGCGGAAATTTCTGCCGCAACGCATTGCGGCGGAAATTCCCGCCGCATTCCAGAAAATCAGCTGCAAACAGAAAAACCCGCCGCAACCAAAACAAAAACGCCGCAACACCGTTTGTTTTCCGGGAATTTCCGCCGCATTCCCGCCGATTTCCGCCGCATTCCCGCCGATTTCCGCCGCAAATCGGGGGGTGGAAAAAACTGAAAACAAGTCCTGCCGCAAATTTCAAAAAACGCCGCAAATCAGGAAGAAATGCCGCAAATCCAAAAATGCGCCTTTTTTGATTTGCGGCAGACATTTCTGCCGCAACGAATCTCTACCTGCGAACGTCATAGCTCAAACCCCGGGTTCCACGCGAATCTCTAGACGGTTTGTTGGCAAGTCTCCTTTACAAAGACCCACTTTTTGGGTTCCAAGTGAATTTCTGCGGGGGGCATTCTTCCGTTCGATCGACTTTTGTGGCTGTTGGCGGTCTTCCGTTCGATCGAGTCACGTGCCCCTTCGCTGGTTCCAACTGTCAGGTGCGGCCCGCCTCGGAGTGCTCGCGGTATGCCCGGCAGTTTTGGGCAGAGACCCTGGCCCCCAAGCAACGGGACGATGATTGCGCGCAGTTCCTGATGGGCAGGTAAACCTGAGCTGCTGGTTTGGATTTGGATTTGCTAGAGGGTAAATGGGTAAACCCTCCTGAACCACCAAATCAGCGATTCAGCTCCAAATCACCAATTGAGGGGGAATTGTGATTCTCACTCCCTGAGTTCATGTTGAATTTAGTCACCTTTTCTAAAACAATTTCTGGTAATAAAAAGTATACCATTCCGGCTGCAACTGGCTCTTTGCCACTATCTAAGTGGCTCTTTGAGCCTTGGTGGCAACTCTTGCAAAACTGCATGTTGCTCCACAAGGCAGGGCGTGGCTCTGCCCAGCGGCACCGCGCCTATGCTTCATAGGCTGTTCTCGCGCGCTGGCGTAAGCTTGTCAGGCCAGCGCCCTGCTTAGATTACAATGTCACGTTGGCAAACCTGCTCTGGCAACCTGTCTGCGATGTTACCTTGCGTTGTGTTGTAAGAGCTGCGCAGCACCTGTCAGCCTTCGTACACGCACACGTCACACAGATGCGCAAGAACAACCCTAACAAGAATGTTTTTTGAATCAAGCAAACTTTGGGCAGTCTCTCAGGTGACTGCAGGCTTAAAGCAACATGTTGCCATCTCAGCCAAAACCAACATGCTCAGTGGCCTTCCCTTGTCACCAGGCCATTTCAACGCCGGTCAGGCGCGGCACCTTCGTCTCCTACGGTTTCAAACCCTGTCGTAAGCTGCTCGCTGTCTTATACCCTGAGTGCTTCGCACCATGCCTTGCACACGTTTGGAGGTTTTGTTTGTTAGCCGGCGTTGCCTGACTGCTTGAACTACAAGGCCGTTTGGTTCTTAAACGCTTTTGGCGCCTCGGTGTGCCCGTGTCACCTTGCTAGCGTCGTGAACAAGGCAGGCGTGGCAAAGGCTTGCCCATTCGAAAGCCGAACGCCTGCATGACAACACACGTTGAGCCCCTGGCCCCTTTGGCCCTGCAACAGCTTTTGGATCAGTTGTGTATTTGAGGGCTGGCTGGCCGAAAGCTGGCAATGCGCAGGGCAACTTTGTCGTAATTCTCAAGCGGTTTGGGCCTGAAAGGCTTTTCCACAACCTAACCAGTGCAGGCCGGGCGCAAAAACCTCTGTGCACAAACTGGAGCAGCTCACGAATATGGCAGTGTCCTGCTTCATGTCTTGAACAATCACGTTCCACAACTGAAGCTACTTGCGCGGCGTTGTGCTGCTTGGCAACTAGCAGTGTTGACCGTGTGATAGGCGCATGCAGACACACGTGCGCTGCATGACTGGAAAGCTAAAAGGCGCTGCGGTTCGACTATCATATTGCTGCAAAACCTTCTTTGACCAAGCCTAAGCCGTGGACTCAAACAGACTCCCTTTTGCGCCCACGGAGGCGTCAGGTTTTTTCGGCGTTTTTCGCAAGTTGTCCCAAGGTGCACTAGCGCCGCCGCAGCCCTTGGCATGCGCGTTGCCTTTCTGGTGGGCGCATGCCAAAAGTCGATCAAGTCTATTGCAACAACTGCCTTTTGCCTCATGCCAGTCTGAGCAGTGCGACAGCATTTCCGCTTGCAACGAGCAGCTGTTAGTAGCTACACCGCTAAAACAAGGTATGGTGCCAGGCCGGAAGTATGATACCTGGAAACTCCTTCCGGCTAAAATAATAGCCGGAGACTAGTAAAGGCGCCTTTTCCCGTCCGACGGCTGAAGCCTTCTAACACGCCCTTTGTTGACGGCTATTTTGTTTTTGCTGTGGCTGTTTTTTGGGGCAAGGCAAAACCCTTAATGTTGACTTCATTTTACTAAAGGCGGACCCCCCCCCCCTCAACTGGTTTTGTTTTTTGTTTTTTTGGGCCAAGTTCCGGAATCTTGGGCAGGGTCTGCAGTTTGAGGATCTGAAGGGGCAAGTTTTTTTCTGAGTAGCAAATGGTTAGTACTAGTTGAGGATTCTGGATTTCCCTGGGCTGCCCTGGTGTGTTTATCGATGTGAACCCTTTTACTCATGGGGTTTGGGGGCCTTGTGTGGGGTACCTCACGCTGGACTGTTGGGGCATCACTTGTTGAAAGGGAAGGTTCCAGTGTTAGAGCTTGGGTTCGAAAGGAACCACTTGAAATCAAAGCATTTTTTATTGATCCTGAAATGTTGGTTCCGGTGCTGCTGGGGGATTTTATTAATGTGAGTTTTGGGGGTGGTTTATTAATGTCGTGCTTTCGGGGGTCGGCCTGGGGGGCCGGTGTGGTATTTGTGCAATTACCTATTGAATTAGCCCCTGGTGAAAACTGGGTCCGGTGGCCAATCATTCTATTAATACGGGTCCAATTGCTAAACTTCAGTTGACATTATAAACCCTTAAAATGCTTTCCTACGTCCTTCATCTTTGGCTCATCCCCTCGACGAGCTGGAAAGGCCAAGGTGCGCCCGCCCTGCCTGCCCTTTTTTGCGAGCGGTCACGCAGGCAGTGCAAGTGACGCAAGACAATGCCCTCAGCTGGCTCAAGGCTGACGTGAAGCCACACAAGTCTTTCCGATGGCTTTGTCAGACCCTAAAGTGATGGACATCATGAGGGCCATAGGCGGGGTTGACCCAACAGTTTGACAACAACGAAGACCATGCAAATTGACAGTTTTATTGGTCGCAAACACACGCTATCCATTTGGCGGCAGGCCTGGAGGATATGCCGGAGAAGTTTTTTCTTGAAGTCCAGCCGATCCTTTGGCCAAAAGAGCCGATTGAGGTTCCTGGGCCCAAACTAGCGTGCCACTAGCATGATCAGCCTTGGCGATGTTGAGGGCTCACCAGCTGAGGACCCGCTGAAAGAAGAGAAGGCCCTCATTATTTCCGCCAACTTTCAATCCAAAGGCGCTGTTCATGAACTGGCGAGGTATTTGAAGGGCTGGCAAGCCGATCGCATCTCGTCAAGACTTATCTTCTTGAGTTGCTTTCTCGTTGACTCATTTTGTGGGGGCTTCACCCTGTTTGGGAGCCTTCTCTCTAGCCAACCCGCGCGCCCAGGTGAAAAGGAGTGCCAAGACTCCGGTGAAACTGGAGCTCGCTCAGAGCCATCACCGCCTGCGGAACGGGCAAGCGAGTCATGACTTGCGCATCGTTGAAAAAGGGGAGACACGCAACCCGTTTGTCAAAAAGGGTGGGAAGTTGTAGTTTTCTGACCACCCCGCCCCCGCAGGTGCCATGGTTGCCTACCTTGGCGTTGTCCCATGAGGCCTGCTGTGACTTCTGCAAAACGATTGAAACAGAACCCGCTACCCTTGGCCAGGTGGGGCCTACTTCCTGGATTTCGGGACGTTGTTTGTTCGGCGCAGGTGAGACTGATTGAGGCTAGCGGTTAGCAGTCAACGCAGCACTGTGCTCTTTGTTTCGCAGGTCTTCTTGGTGGCATCATGGGTCTTGAAAGTTCTTGCTGGATTTTGACGGAGGCCGGCCTTATTGAGCCATCCTCACTGTTTGAATTGCGTGTTTCAGTAAGCGGCCAGGCCGGACTCAACACCGTGTTGGGCGCTGCTGGGTGCCTCACTCAGGCTGCGCGGCATGTGGCGTAGATTTACGGTGAGCGAGGTTGGTTTAGAGTTTGCTGAGGGTTTGTTTAGTTGGGTTTGGGGTTGTCACCGCGCGCAATAGTCAAATGCTTTTAGGACTGTTGTCGCAGCAGCCTTTGGCTTTCAGTGCCTTGGTTTGAGAAAACTCGGGTCATGGCGTACATGTTGAGACCGTTGGCGGAAAGGGACGCGCTTGACGGGTTGGCTGAAGCCCTGGAGAACAACAGGGAAATCAGGCGTAGGACTGTGAAGAATGCCGCGGTCTTGCAGTGGGAGTCTGCTGAAAAGAGTGGACACATGACGTTTGAAGCTTTGTCTTTGAATGCGGACATTCTCCGTGTCATTCTGGAGCTTTGGTGCCCCTCCCTCACCCGCCCGAAGACCATTCCGCTTCACGCGATTAAGCGGGAGGCCAGGGGCCGTTTGCAAAACCGAGACAAAACCAGGCCATTAGGTACGCCTAAGTGGGTGTCTGCCCTGCTCAGGTTCGGCGATTCCGGCTGGCCGTGAGAATCAGTACTTCTCCTGTTGCTGTCCATGTTGACGGCCATGGGTTGAAAGGACTGGTCAGCTTGCTCATCCGCAGGAACGATAACAGCGTTCGCCGAGCGACCCGCCTTATTTGAAACAAGCTGCTAAAGTGCACTCAGTGAATTTGTCTTTATGGCTTTTACTGGTGCCTCGTTTTTGTTTGCAGTGTTCATGCCCTGCAAAGCAAGTTGAGGGAGGGGCCCTTACATAAAACAAGAAACACAAGGCGCTTTGAGAGATTGAACCCCTTGTGGGTGGTACTAATCGAGATCTGAAACAAGGGTGCTACAAACTGTTCTTAACTTAATCAGTCGCATTTGCGTTTTGGGGTTGAGAGCCATGTTGGGTTTGCGTGATGAAACGCGATTGATACCTAATATTTGCTTATCTCACCCAAACCATGAGGATCCCAGAAAGGCAATCAAGCGGTTTCCCTCTGGCTTCCCCTTGCTTCTGAAACGAAAAAAGTATGTGAGAAAGGCAAGCGGTGTCCCCCTCTTTTCCTAGAAAGAGAAGGCTTGAGTTTTTCAAATTTGCAGCTTGAGTTGATGTCAAGTGTGGCCTATAAGCCTGTCATCTTTTCAGGGCTAATGGGCTGGGGCAAGGCAATGATGGACACAAACTCTGGGCTTGAAAGTCGGGTAAAAGGACCCCAGCATGGACGGCTCTAATTATAACCCCAACCCTACAACCCTGGTGTCGCTGTTTCTCAGTGTTCGGTCGTTTGCAAACAAGCCAAGTACACAAAGTACGCCTTTTGCAGATCCAGCTTGAAAACTCACGAAGCACACTTTCGAAGTCAACATTTCAGTACAAGTGCAGCCAAGTTGTTGTTGCAAACTAAGATTAACTGTTTGACACCCAGCCACGATGGTCCAAGGATGAAAGGCTGAGGATGCTCTTTGGCATCATTGCCACCCACTGGGCCCCTAAAGGGCAGGAAAGCCTTTCGAACCTTGGTGAAGAGAAAGGAGAGCAAGAAGAAGAAGAAGAAGAAGAACAAAAAGAAGAGGAAGGGGCAGAGGGGGAGGAGCAAGAGACACAAGCCGCAGCCCCCACCACACCATCCCCAGAGCCCGTCAAAGATGACGAGTACCTGGCATGGACGCTCGGTGGAATGTTGGCGCCCACACAAGAGCTTCTCTGGACCCCCCCAAGCCCAGCCATGCCGCAGGCAAGCCAAAGCGCCAACGCAAGCACCGATGCTGATCTTGATCTGCAAATTCAGCAGATAGAGCAGCTTGCGCGCACAAAGTGACACATTGATTCCTTTCCCAAGCCTTCACTTCGCGCCCAGGCAAAGAATGCTGGAGCGACGGGTTGCGTTGGCTGGGAAGCTGACTGCTGCCTCATGGTCCGCAGGCGGGGGGCACGCGCACACGGTCTGCCATCACAAGGAGAGAGAGAGAGAGAGAGAGAGAGAGAGAGAGAGAGAGAGAGAGAGAGAGAGAGAGAGAGAGAGAGAGAGAGAGAGAGAGAGAAAGAGAGAGAGAGAGAGAGAGAAAGAAAAACAAGAAAGAAAGAAAGAAAGAAAGAAAGAGAGAAAAAGAGAGAGAGAGAAAGAGAGAGCGAGAGAGAGAGAGAGAGAGAGAGAGAGAGGAGAGAGAGAGAGAGAGAGAGAGAGAGAGAGAGTTGTTGGGCACAGGTGTGGACATGTCTACTGCTGACACCTTGCCACTGGAATGCGGCGCCCAGCTTGCCGACTTCATCGCGGAAGGCCCGGCCGGTTGCATGCTGCAAGCAAATGACAGGGCGGGATAGAGCGCGAGCCCGGGCATAGTTACCCAAGATACGGGTAAATTGTCTAGCGGGCTGCATGGGTCTGTCTTTTTAAAGGACAACCACCATTTTGGGGGCCCCTCTAAAAAAAAGACAGACCCACATGTGTCCAGCTCTTGCGCCCAGGCGAGATGAGCCTGGAGAACAAGGAGCAGGCATGGGGGAGCCCAGCTACCGCGGGCGCTGTGGCAGAGGACAAATCCTTCAAAGCCACGCTGGTGATCTCCACCAATGAGGTGATGGTGGTGGACAACAGCCCCATCACCAGCGGCCGAGAGGTCACCTGCACAACCGGAGGGGCAGACGGCCACCCGGCCAGCGATGCCTTGGCAGTGGAGAGCTCCACCAGCAGCGGGCCAGGAGAGGACAACTCCGGCATCGCGGAGGACCTCCCTGATTGCAAGACAACGGCGGAGAACGCGCCAAGTCAGGCAGCTACGGTGCCGGACACACCCGCCACAGAAACCAGCTCAGCTTGTCTCGTGGTCAAGGAGGGCGACGCCACTAACGTGGCGATGGCGGAGGTCAACTCCACCAATTTCAAGCTGGAGGACACGTGCATCGATGAGGTGGCGCCCGGCGCATCTGCTGGCAAGGCTCTGTGTGGGGGTGACACGCAGCAGGCGGACCCGCCCGCGGTTCTGGGCAGCCCGACCAGCTGTGCCATCATGGCCTCGGAGGCCTGCTGGTTTGCATGTTAACAGTTTTCTTAGCCTTGCAAAAGCCAGCCCCATGCAGGACACAGTGATGCGAGCTGAGCAGCTTGTCCTCAGGCAGTCCTTCCGCCGCAAGCATGGCCAGAAGGCCGGGGACAATGAAGAGGAAGGAGAGGAGGAAGGAGAGGAGGAATGGTCTGAGCCGGACCCTGAAGAAGGCAAGAAACGCAAACAAGCCAAGGGCAAGGGAGCCGCGAAAGCAAAGGCGCGTGCAAAGGCAAAGGCGAAGGCCCAAGCAAAGGCCAAAGCAATGGCCAAGTCAAAGGCCAAAGCATCCCCCAAGAAGAGGCCTTCGCGTAAACACAACAGTGACAAGGACACAGCGCCAACAGCCAGCGAGGCGCACAACGCAGAGACCGCCAAGACAACCGAAGCACCCAAGGAGGAGAACCAGGTCACCCCGCCCACAAAGAGGACACAAAAGCCCAAGACCCAGACCAAAGAAGATTCGGAAGAGAAACAGACTGGCTCGACCACGAAGAAGACAAGGAAGCCCAAGGCCAAGACAACAAAACCGCAGGATGAGGATCACGTCACTCCGCCACGTGCCAAAACTCGCCGTAGCGCCCCTGACTCGGCTGCCTCCGCCCCTTCTGACCCTGTGAGAAAGACTTTCGCACGGCGATACCAGCCGAAAGGGGAGGAGAGCTCTAAATGGTGGCTGTCGTTAGCCAACGCTTTCGATACCATTATCAAGGGCAGGGTCCACAGCCCGTCACTGTTGGAGGACCACACAGCGTTTGTTCAAACTTTGACCACCCCACCCAATCAAGGTTTGACCTGAACTAGTTGGGCCCTGCTAGGACGATTTCTGGCGGCATTCGACGGGCCGCTGGGCCAGTGTGGGTTCCAAGGGTGACCTTGCGACACTGGTCAAGTCATGGGCCTTGGAGTTCTTGGATCTTGAAACCGTGCGCAGCACCTCAGACTTAAAAGTGAGTTGAACACCTGAACATGGGGTTGAAAACCAAGAAAGGGTCCCTCATGCATCAATCCCACGCCCGCTCCCAGGCAAGCTCCGCGCCTGAGATCGATCTTTTCACCGAGGCCGCTTCCAAGGTAAGAGCCTGGCGCCGTGCCAGGATGACGTGGGGATGGTTCAATGAACCCAGCATTCAGCCAAGCATAGCTTGGCTGACAATCTTCAGTACCGAACCCTGAGCGCACATTGCTCGGGATATTGTGATATACTTCGACGCTGATTCAAGGGGCGCGTCGGAGAAACAAAGGTCGTTGAGAGTGAGTTGAGCCAACCGTTTCACATTAATTGCATGCCCAAAAGCGGTCAAATGACTGTAAAGGTCAGTGTAAGGGGAAAGCCACCCTTTAAAGATACAATTTACTTGTTCAGCTGGCCTTAAGTCAGTGACCCGTGTTGGGCTGGCAACAGTTCTTGAGCACACGCACGCACACACACACACACACACACACACACACACACACACACACACACACACACACACACACACACACACACACACACACACACACACACACACACACACACACACACACACACACACACACACACACACACACACACACACACACACACACACACACACACACACACACACACACACACACACACACACACACACACACACACACACACACACACACACACACACACACACACACACACACACACACACACACACACACACACACACACACACACACACACACACACACACACACACACACACACACACACACACACACACACACACACACACACACACACACACACACACACACACACACACACACACACGCAACACAAGAAGCCTAAGTACTACTACAACCAGTGTCAAGCACAATTACAAACAACTCCGGCACAACAGCGCGCGCAGAAGCACAAACCAGCAAGCACACACACACAAACACCCAGCACAAGCCTGCAAACACCCGCGCACACACACACACACATACAACACACACCCGCACGTTCACCCGCACGCATGCACGCACGCGCGTACACGAAGACAGAAAGTGTGCAAGCATTGCGCCCTTTAGTGAACTGGTTGGCTGATCGGCCACGCAAGGTGCTCGCCATGCCCCGCATCTTGAACGCCTTTCTCTTCCACGGATCGGACCCGGGCCATGCCGAGTGAACAAGTTTGTGCTGAAGGCCGAGCTTCTCAATGAAACGGTAGCTGTTGCCCGTTTGCGCGCCATGACACCAGCCCAGATCGAGCTGACAATCAAACGACTTCTGAGAATGGGCGCGCCCAAGGTGCCTTTACATTGTCTAGTTCATTGCTTTTCCGGGCAGCAAGCAATGGTCACGCCGACTGCCCACTAAATCACTGTCAGGCCTTCGCGATGTTGGTCTTGCTGGTGGCCTCGCTGGCGATTCCGAGTGGGGAGTCAGACTGCTCCAATTTGGAAGTTCTGGAACTCTTTGCTGGAACAGCCAGGCTTTGCAGATCGGCCCGTTCCCTTGGCATACCAGCTGAAGCTCACGACATTTTGTTTGACCCTCACAGATCCCAGAAAGGCAAGAGTGCCATGGACATCAATGAGCCGGCCGGTTTCTTGTTACCTGGCATTTTGGGACCCCCGCTTTAGCGTGTCCATTTTGGAGCCCCCGTTTTGGCGTGTCCATTTTGGAGCCCCCGTTTCAGAAGGGGTTAATGAAACCTAAGGCTCGCTATCTTAGCGTGCTTGAGGGGGCGCTTCGGAAAGCTCCTCTGCCTGATGGGGATACCATGTTCAACATGGGTAGCAGTCAACGCGGGGACTTCTTGCAGGGATATCCTCAATGCGATGGGGTGCCCTGGGGTGCCGTCAGTGGACAAGGCCAACGTGCAAGTGGCAAGGCCAGACAACTTCCCCTTCTAGCCCCTGTGTCGCCCCCCCCCCAAAGAGAAACAAGTCTTGTTCCTGGCAGGTGCTCGTTGTTCATGCTCCTCCTGATCTGCTGTGGGGCGGTGCCCTTGGTGGAGAATCCGGGGAGCTCATTGCTTATGAGGCACGACCGGATGATCTGGTTGATTCGTATCTTGAGGAGACACTCGATTTCGGCGCCTGTCCTGCACAAAACATTTTTTCTTTTGCGACAATTTATTAATTGGCCACGCGTGAAGGGTACCTCTTGCGAGTCGTTGCTCAGCCTAGATGTGGAGACAACCTTTCTGGATGAAGCTTTACAACCATCCAAATTACAAGCGCACACGATTATGGTCAACGGCACGATCTGTTTGGAAGATAAACATTGGCAAGCTCAGTCAGAAGAAAGACCGCAACCTGGTTCCTACGTGCCGGCGGTATACGAATGCCAAAGGAGAATCCAGGTTTACAGCGACGCGTCACTTGAAGGAAACACAGTGCCCTGGTTTGAAACAAATTGTTCACCCGTTTTGCTATTTTCCGTGCCACATTTGGCCAGCGCCAAGGGAGTATCCACCGCCTTTTTGTGCGAAGATCCTGGCCATGAGAAAATCCCTGCTGGCTTCAAAGCCATCTCTCCCCACTGAGCCCTGGCTAAAGTCTAGTTCTGCGCCACTAACAGTAGAAGGGGATCGCTCTTCGAACATCGAGTGTTGCGACTCTTGAGGTGAACCCAGAAATCTCCCTGGTGGACATGCTCCACCGCGCAGATGACTCTGACCGATGGGAAGACGCCCAGTTAGGGGCATGTTTGGAGTATGCCTGGTCTTCTAAGTTTTTGCAAATCCCTGAAGAGTTCCAAGAAGTGGCCTACAGCTACATGAAGGCCTTTCATTAGTTTAGCACGGCTGCACAAAGGGTATGCGAGTAATTCACAAAAAAACACGTTGCAAATTACGGCGGAAACACGCGGGAAAAAGGCGGAAACACGCGGGAAAAAGGCGGAAACACGCGTCCATGGATTTTTGGTAGTGTTGTGCACCTGTCTTTGGGACTTTTTGGACTCATGCGACATTCCACAGCAATTTTAGCTGATCAAGGCCCAGTCATGTCTTCTGCGACCCTGGTTAGGGGAGTTGAACTGGCCCGTGCGGCCAGCATGTCCTTGGAAAGCGACCCGCAGTATCAAGCAATGCTAGCTGAGAAGAAGAAGCTGCTGGTTACTTGACTTACATGATAACTTTCTCACACTTGGCCACACTCTCTTTTGACCAAGGCTCTGCGAGGCAAGCGCGAACACGAACAGACCAAGAATCCGGACCCAGAGAGCGTACGCAAACACGAGCAGAACAATAAGGAGGACCCAGAGACCGTGCCCGAGAGTGTGGACAGGGCATCCTCTCCAGTTGCAAACCCCACTACGATACCGGAGCCCAACACGAATGAAACAGGCTCGCAGCTCCCGTCTCCAGACGACCCTTGGGTGTTTCATTAACCGTGCTGAACAGAGCTGAAACATATTCAGTCTGCGCTCCCCTGAAAATCGAATCAGTCCAAGTTCCACTACGAACAATAGGGCTTCCTTTTGCCACTCACCCCCCGGCGCTTAGGAGATCGATGAGACACAGCGTGAACTTGCGGTCTTTCACCCCTTTCCAGCTGCGCAGCCTGAGGTCGAAGCGCAAGTGTGCCAGAACTTGGCGGATCGGCTTGGTCTTGCTGCTGAAGAGAAGGTGGAATCACCGCCTCTGGGCACCGTCGCGGGCGGCGATCAGGGCACAGGGGAAGTGGACCTTTTCGAAGTGCCAACTGAGAACCCGCCCCCCCAGCTCACCGCGGGAGCCATTAAGAAGAGGCTCTACAGATTGCTAACGCCAAAATCCTCGGGTGCCTTGAAGGTGCCGAAGGAGTTGGTAAGTGACTTCAATGACCCTCAGACGAAGGACAAGGTGTTCCTGCTCTTCGAAAAAGCTGGCTATGACAGAGACGGGTTTGGGAGGGCACTGCAAAAAAAGTGTGAAATTAGAGCCGGTTTCACTGGCGCTTCTTGTGCTTTGAACCACGACAAACATTTCAAGCCAACCCCATCCAATTTCGGGAGGCGTTCCCAACCGAGCTCAACCCTGGGGGTTTGACCTGTTGCACCCTTATCACCTTTTTTTTGCCAAAAGTTGCAAACACAACGCTGCATGATTTGTAGTTTCGGTCTGGTCAAAAGAAGGGGACTCTTTGCAAGTGAAATCTGTCTGGCCACCTGGATAGACCTTTTAACAATTGCAGATTGAGCAGGTAGCCCATTTGCAGGGGAGATCTTTCCAAAACAAGCTGCCACATCATTTGTCCAAATGACCGTTTTACGGGGTGACCTGAATGGCCTACTTCTGTGAAAAAAAACAGTTGCTCCAGGCCACCCCTTAGATCATCAAGTTTTGACAGGGGGGCATTTGTATGGGGGCCTTTTGCAAAAGCAAGTGCTATTCCAACAAGTGTCCTGGGACATAGGTAAAACCGCCTCGTTCAGGCCGTTTCAGGCCACTTGTTTAGAACGGCAATTCGAGCAAGCAACGCTTTAGGGGAAAAGCTATCGGGCCTTTTAACAAGTGACCCGAAGCATCTTGCTTGCCGTAAAAAACAGCTTCAGGTCACCTGTGAGAATCTCTTTTTACGAGTGTGGGCCCGTAGAAAAAGAGAGCTGCCAGAACAACTTGTTTAACTCCACCAGTTGAGGCAATTTGCAGAAAGCGGGGTGTCCCTGGTGAAACACTTTTTCAAGCGACAGCTTTCGGGCTACTTGAAAGAGCAAGTTGCCCGTTTGCAGCCAAAATCATTTGTTCAAATGACCATTTTACGGGGTGGCCTGAGGGGCCTATTTCTGTGAAGAAAACAGATGCTCCGGGCCACCCCGTAGATCATGAAGTTTTGAAAGGGGGCATTTGTACGGGGGCCCTTTGCAAAAGCAAGCTGTCAGGCCACTTGTTGGAATGCCTTTTTTTAAAACACGGGATGGCTTTTGAATGGGTAACCGTTGTCCTCCCCCTGCCCCTCCACCTTAGCAGCCCAATTTGGGGTAATACAGTTTAAGAGATTGATGCCCAACTTATTGTAAAGGGTTTCACCCCGTTCCCCTTCTAGACCCCTCCCCGTTTGACACTTGCTTTTCACACAAATGGAGGTTACCCTTTTCACGCCCTTGTTAAAACGGCCCTTCTAGCAAACGGCAGGCGTTTGGGGTAATAGCTCTCCAAAGCAAAGCTGCTAGACCGCTTGCCAGAATGGGTGTTTTAACAAGGATTTGCGGGAACACCCTTAGCAAGACCAAGCTTCCAAACCACTCGTAACAACTCCGTAAAGGACCATTCTGGCCACTTTTTTGAACACGCATTCCAGGAAGCGGGGTGTTCATAGTTTCAATTGACGGCTTCCGAGCGTCTTCCTAGAATCCTAGAACTGCAACTCAAAACAGTGTTTCTGGGGAGCAAAGAGGCAGACCACTGTTAGATTTGTCTTCGTGACAATTGGACCATGTTGCCCTTGAGAAACACAAGCTGCTCGGTTACCCTTTGTTTGTGAGCAAGAACCGACACTTCAAACAACGTGTTGGAGCGGGCATTTAAACAAGTTTGGCACAGGATAGGATGTCCCGAACAGAAAGCCACATGCCTTTTTTAGTGGAACACGTTTCAACACCCAATCCGTTCAAAGCACACGGGTGAACCCATTTTGAAAAGAAGGCTGCCAGGCCAACTTTTAAAGATTCAGCAGTACCCTTCAGTTTACACGCTTGCCTCCCCCACAAAAAGCCTTTTCGAACGGCCTTCAACATTGCTCGACCTTTGTTGGGTGATAGAGGGGGCAGGTTCCTTCACTTGCGACCGAGGGGATGCCAGTTCACACAGACTCATCCCCCCAAAGGGAAGTTCAAAGATCAATGTTCGTTTGAACGTTTTGCCTACAACAACACGCTTCCTGAAATGCCGGTTCTTGAAGTTGTTCCCATTCGGATTTCCCCTTTCCGCTTGAACCTGGCCAAAGGGAACCTAAGTGTGATACCCCTGAGGAGGTCTTTCTCCGGAAGGTTCGGAGGGTGTACGAACAAATCAACGAAGACACTATGGAGTCCAACTATGAGTTCCTGAGCGAAGACGACATGGTTACCTTGGGTTGGTCCGAGCTGCTTGCTGAGATTTGGAAACATGAGCCCAAACTTGTTTTTCTTCAGGGGGCAACACAGAGGTCTCTGCTTTGGGGCCCCGCCGTGCGCCTCCCAGGAAGAAGATAAAGGGCATCAAGAAGTTCTGCAAGAGCAAGCGGGACTTCACAAGGCATGCTTAACACATCCAGCCCTCTCATGACAGTAAGCATTGCTTCGCAGGCAGTCAGATTACGGGGAGGGGACCTTGTACTGGACGCTGATCAGCCAGAAAGGATCGAAGAAGTGTCTCAGCCAATTAGGGTGTCAGCTAGTTGCTCAAACTTCTCGACGCAAACAATTTGGGCTGTCCTAGGAAGATTCGCCGCAGCATTCTTCAAGAGATTGAGGAGGACGAGCTCAAGGAACCGTCCAAAAAGAAGGTCCACGCGAAGACGAAGGGCGTTGATACCTCCTTTGTGCCGGAGGATTCAAGTGATGAGGATTGTGCCCTTCCAAACAAGTAGGAACATCTTAAACTGCGTGGGCTGCCTTGTGATTTACTCAATAAGTCGTTTGGTTGCTCATCCTGCGCGTTGCCAAGGCCAGCCCGATGTGGAACAATCCCAAGTAGATGATGAAGAAATCTCTGATGAGATCTCCAGTGACAATGGGGAACACGCCAGTGAAGTGCTGAAGAAGTTGAACTTCCCGGAAACAGAGAAAGAACCCCAGCCCGCTGCAGTGGTGTCCAAAGTGGCCACGGCCATTCAAAAAAGGATCAAGAAGCTTTCGGAGGGGATCACAAAGCTGGAAGGGTCACCCTCACGTGATGATGTTCAATCCAAGTAGCTTGATGCAAGACTTTTCATCCTTGATGCTTTTGGTTTTGGTCAAATGGGCCACCAACACAATCCTTGTCTGACCCGAGGCTTCTGACCGACATGAAGGGCTTGCAGAACGCGCTGAGCAAGCGTGATGATGACATGCAACAGGTGTACCGGCAAGGTCTTCTTTCCGGGTTCGACAAAGTGATTCTCGGCACTTAACTGACAAAAAGGTTGCCAATCTTTTTGGGAGTGCGAAAAGGGGCTTGAAGTGTTTAGCTTGGCCCTTTCATGCCTTGGACTTATACACCTCTCCCGCTTGACTGCCACACACGGCTAGGGGTCCACATGGCTAGGGCTCCACTCCCCCAAGAAACAGCTAAAACCATTAGGTTGAGTTGGGCCAACACGTGCCACTCAAGGAAGCAAAAGGCGCTACGGGTCCACTTTGACGAGGCCAAGAAACTGCCAGAGCCCCGGACTACGGTCGAAGCCACTTCTCCTGGCAATGCGCCGCACGTTGAATTTGCTTTGCTCAGGGCCATTGACACCTGCTGCCTTGAAGCTCGTGTCAAGTCGCAGTCTTAGGGGTGTCACAGTCTCTCATACCATCACCTGATTCCCTCGCAATCCCTCTTCTTGAGGCTGATCAATGTGGGCAACAAGACGGTTAAACCCAAGGCCAAATCAGCGGCCCCGAAGAGCGCAAAAGCCGCTGCTAAACATGCCCCCAAGCCTGCAGCGGCGAAGCCGAAGCCGAAGGCCGTTGAGCCTGCCGCCAAGAAGCGCGGAGCTACTCCCCCTGTCACTCCAAGCCCTGCCCAGAAGCGTAGGGCGTGATTAGGCAAGATCTATGTGGCAGTTTAAACATGCAGTCAGGGGCTTAGGATCTGCCCGCTGTCTGTGCGATTTTGTGCCAAGCGAGGAAGCGACGCATGTAAACTTCAACAGTAACTCAAATCTGATTTCGAGCTTTTTCTTATTCAGAAGAGTTGTTGTTGCTCGGAAGGCACGCCGCTCATTGTGGCAAGGGGATCCCGGCAGTGGCTTCCACCGCTCATCAACCATTCTAAGTGACCAGGCATAGAGGACAAAAGAGTGCGCTTGAGTGCATCGTTGCAACCATTTCTTGGAGGTCCTTGCTAGGCCTTTCTCCTAACACGCGCTCAGTTGCTCCAATTCGGCCAGGTCCTACTGACGATGCGTTGGACCGCCACCTCGCAGAGGTCTTTGGCGATGGGGCTGCGGTCTCAAGAACAGTTCAAAGGTTCACAACTCCGTTCCCTTGAGACAAAAACAGTGTTCGTTACGCTTCGTTTCTGGCGGTCTCAAGAACAGGCCAAAGGTTCACAACTCCGTTCCCTTGAGACAAAAACAGTGTTCGCTACGCTTCTTTTCTGGCGGTCTCAAGAACAGTTCAATTGTTCACAACTCCGTTCCCTTGAAACAAAAACAGTGTTCGTTACGCTTCGTTTCTGGCGGTCTCAAGAACAGTTCCAAGGTTCACAACTCCGTTCCCTTGAGACAAAAACAGTGTTCGTTACGCTTCGTTTCTGGCGGTCTCAAGAACAGTTCAATTGTTCACAACTCCGTTCCCTTGAGACAAAAACAGTGTTCGTTACGCTTCGTTTCTGGCGGTCTCAAGAACAGGTCAAAGGTTCACAACTCCGTTCCCTTGAAACAAAAACAGTGTTCGTTACGCTTCGTTTCTGGCGGTCTCAAGAACAGTTCAATTGTTCACAACTCCGTTCCCTTGAGACAAAAACAGTGTTCGTTACGCTTCGTTTCTGGCGGTCTCAAGAACTGTTCAAAGGTTCACAACTCCGTTCCCTTGAGACAAAAACAGTGTTCGTTACGCTTCGTTTCTGGCGGTCTCAAGAACAGTTCCAAGGTTCACAACTCCGTTCCCTTGAAACAAAAACAGTGTTCGTTACGCTTCGTTTCTGGCGGTCTCAAGAACAGTTCAAGTGTTCACAACTCCGTTCCCTTGAAACAAAAACAGTGTTCGTTACGCTTCGTTTCTGGCGGTCTCAAGAACAGTTCAAAGGTTTACAACTCAGCTCCCTTGAGACAAAAACAGTGTTCGCTACGCTTCGTTCTGGCGGTCTCAAGAACAGGTCAAAGGTTCACAACTCCGTTCCCTTGAAACAAAAACAGTGTTCGTTACGCTTCATTTCCGGCTGAGGCCACAGCTGCTGACACACAGCGGGCAGTGAGAGCTTCAGCTTCAAGTTCTTTTCCAGACAGAGATCAGCGTCATGGCGTTGATACGGCGCATGGTCACCAGCAAGCGTCCAACAATGCGGACAGAAACATGCATAGGCGGTTTGCGCGCATGGGTTTCTCTCTGCCGGTGCCCGTGCAAAAAATTACACACGCCGAAGATGATCATGGTGTTTCTATCGTAACACACTGGATTCGCCCAAGCGATTGGATTCAGGTGTTGATGCGTATGTTCCCCAAGTGCCTTGTTGGTTCTTGCTCGGACATCGGGCAGCAACTGGAGTCATTTTGGTCTATGTATCAGCACTACCATCCCGAACATGAGCTGTTCCTTCAGAAGCCTGCGTCTCAGTGGAAATGCACTTTGCCAATCGCTGTTTTTGGAGACGAGGGTAGAGGCCCTAAGCGAGGCAACTACCTTCTCTGGACCATGGAAAGCTTGCTTGGGCTGGATGATTTGCATGAGGAGTTCCAATGCAATTGCACTGGCGATGTACCTACGCTTCCGGCCACTGATGTTTCTTCATGTACGAGCACGCTCCACTGTATGGGCGATCCATTGCCATGTGCTGCAAGGCAAATGACGAATTACAAAGGGCACTCTTATTGCACGCGACACATCTTATTTGGGATCCCGCACTGGCTGTACAAAAAGAATAAAGCAGTTGTTGACACTATGATGACTGCCGTGTCCCAGGACCTTGAGAACCTATTCCAAAGTGGTGTCCAAACAGGGGGTCGCACTTTTTTTGCTGCGTTGGTGGCCTCAAAGGGGGACCTGAAGCACCACATGGAATGCGGAAACCTCACTCGGTCTTATCATACTGTTGGCAAGGGCAACCAGCAAGCAATGTGCAGTTTGTGCATGGCCGGCGAAGCCCACCCCTTCGAGACCACTGACTTCAACCCAGCCTGGGCCACGACGATGTGCACGAGCAGGCCGTGGCTCCGGCCACCGCCGCTGACGGCGATCTCATACGACACCTCCAAGCCAGAGGCGCTTTTCAAGCTGGACTTGTTTCACCTTTTAAGGTGGGTCTGGGTCGAGACCTTGCAGGGTCGGGGATTATCGTTTTGGCACGGATGGGATTCTGGGATGAGCCCCGCGAGACAATCAAGATCAGTGCAAGAGTTCAACGCGCGCATGCTCATTTTACTTTGTGGGCAAGGGCTGAAGGCGTTACACCCGGATTCACATCTTTCTCCACTGCATACTTGAATGCGAAAACCAAAGCGTCTGCACCGTGGTCCAACTCCAAAGGGTCCGACACCATGATTCTTTTGAAGTATCTGGATTGGTTTTGCGGCCTGCACCTTCGTTTGCCTTTGACATCAGCAGCCACCGACAACAACAACAACAACAAGATATTTCTTCAGATCCTGCGCAGCACCATTCAAGCCGGCCTTCGCGTCTTCCAACTGTGTCACAGCCACGGACTGTGGGTTGATCGCACTTGCGGCAAGGTGCTCTATGCTGATTTGATGCTGCTACTCAAGGGCTACATGGCCTTGGCATCGCACACCCTGCAAATTGGCTACTGCGGCTTCGGGCTCAAGCCAAAGTTCCATGCCATCCACCATCTGGCATATTCCCTGCGGTGTGATATCCAAAAGGGCGCCCCTCGACTTTTGAACCCCATCTGTTGGGGGTGCGAGCAGAACGAGGACACGGTGGGACGCTTATCTCGCTTGTCTCGCCGCTTGTCGACGCGCACATTGACTTACAAAGTGCTTTCTCGCCATTTTATCAAGAAGCGATTCATGCTAGCACGGCATTGTCGGGCCAAAGCGTAACTCAACTACCAATCAAATAGAACATCATTGGACCATTTGTTGCTTCCCGGCTTTCATAGCCTTACCAACTCGCTCTGCGCCCCAGCCACACCAGGCCTCGAATCTGGCCGGCCATGCGCTGCGCGTTGAAAATGGCTGCGCTACAGGATTGATGGTTTTCTCGGATTTTGCAGGGCGACGATTGCACGTGATGATTGCACATGCAATTGAACTTGAGCACAGTAGTGAGATAAGTGCTGAATGCTTCATTACAAAGCATCTAGTACCTTGAGGGCATGCCTGGTTCTTTGAGCCAAATGCATTCCGGCTGTTTTTTGTAACCGACGGCGTTTTTCACAAGCGCCGGCTGTTTTTTTTCAAATCCGGCTGAAATAATCGCCGGATTGAAAACGGCAATTGTTTTAGCCAAGCGGATGTTCTAGGTATGCGTTTACGCTTGGCGCGCGGCAAACACAGCGCGTTCTCTGCCCGAACTTTTTCAGATTTTGCAGGCATCGGCTGCCAACCAGCTGTTTTGGACAGCGTTGACAGTTTTCTGGCCGTTTTTCCAAGCTTTGATTGCGCGACGGGGCTACGGCGGAAGCATGCAAGATTGCGGTGGAAACAGGTACGCTGCTTTGCCGCCACAGGCTTCACTTGGATTTGGAGTTGAATGAAGTGCTTTCCAGCTATTTCACATAATGTCTGGGCAGCTTTACCAACATCTTGCCATATCTTGCTGCTCTGGCAAAGTGGAAACGCATCACGCTCGTGCAGTTCTTCAGGGATGTTCCTGAACTTTGCGCCAACATTGCTCCCGGGAAGGATGACACCGGTTTTGCGTGTCCTTGTTCAGCAGCCCCAGCGCAAACGCTGAAGCTCTTTTCCGCGCACGCATGGCAGCAAGAACCAGTCCTTGGCGTGTCCTGCCAGGCCCTGCAAGCTCATGACGCGTTTTCCAACACCGCCAGCAGTTCTTTCTCTTTTGCGTCGCCTCAAACTGACAAGGCTGAAGTGGCGCTGGCCAAGCGGAATCTGAAGGAATGGCGTGATCCCTGCCTTCCTACGGCCTGCGGCTTCGCAGCGCCGCAGACAAGCTCAGAAACATAGAGCGCCAAGATTGGGCGCTGGTTTGAGCCAAACTGCCGAAACGACTAAGCTGGGAAAAACGATGTCTGGGCAAGGCCTGCTACAAGAAATGAGCCAAGGAGGGGGTGGAAGAGAGGGTTTGCCTGCTCCTCCTGACTTGCCTGAGCGCAGATTGCTTCGCAAAGTTGTCCAACAACTTTACGAGTTCTTGCATGAACATCATATACATGAAGTGGCTTGTCAGTCACGAGTCACGAGGCTGTTCCGAAAGCAAATCTGCCACAGCGCTAGCCATTTTACACTCACTACTTCCAGTCCGTCACGGGCAAGCCCAGCCCGACTCGACTGCAGCAGGGTGCCCATGTGAAATGCGTCTGCTTTGTTTCGTCGCAACGTCGGTTTGCAACTCGGCGGTCAGATGGTTTCCCCTCCAATTTTTGCGGACGGCGGGCTGGCCTGATTAAAAACTGCTGCGATGGAGTAAACACCTGCGCCAGTGAGATGTCACAAGCCAAGTTCAGCGTCAACCTTCTTCAACCGCAAAATCACGGAACCAATCATACTTGGCAGGCCCACATGCCACCTCATCTTGCGATTGTCTTTCCAGAAACCCAATCACACAATCCAGTGTCAGGGGCATATGAATCACTGCTTTGTTTGGCGACTATAATGTTCTGAGCTGATCCGTTCTCGCTTTTTCTTGTGAATTGCGATTCGTTCTCCAGGAAGACAATCATAACTCTGCTCTGGGGTTCAGTTCGAGAACACGACGGGTTTTCCAAAAAACCGCTCGCAATGCTCTCCTGCACTCTCTCCTGCATTCGGCTGCAGCCAAACCCGTTCCTCAAAATGCGATCGTGTTTTCAAAAACCAAATCACAATTTGAGCCCGGCATTCGGCTGCAGCCAACCAATCACAATTTGAGCCCGGCATTCGGCTGCAGCCAACCAATCACAATTTGAGCCCGGCATTCGGCTGCAGCCAACCAATCACAATTTGAGCCCGGCGTTCGGCTGCAGCCAACCAAACACAATTTGAGCCCGGTGTTCGGCTGCAGCCAACCAATCACAATCTGGGTCCGGCATTCGGCTGCAGCCAACCAATCACAATTTGAGCCCGGCATTCGGCTGCAGCCAACCAATCGCAATTTGAGCCCGGCATTAGGCTGCAGCCAACCAATCACAATTTGAGCCCGGCATTCGGCTGCAGCCAACCAATCACAATTTGAGCCCGGCATTCGGCTGCAGCCAACCAATCACAATTTGAGCCCGGCGTTCGGCTGCAGCCAACCAATCACAATTCGAGCCCAGCGTTCGGCTGCAGCCAACCAATCACAATCTGGGTCCGGCATTCGGCTGCAGCCAACCAATCACAATTTGAGCCCGGCATTCGGCTGCAGCCAACCAGTCACAATTTGGTCCGGCGTTCGGCTTCAGCCAGCCAATCGGCTGCAGCCAGCCAATCACACTCTCCGCACACAAGTCCTCTTTCGGGATTGCGCTTGGCTTTCCCAGGCAACCGGCAGTTGGCTACAGCCAAACCCTTTTCTCAGGACTGCGGTTGGTTCTCTGGATAGTCTATATATTGTTATCTTGCTCCGGCTGGCGTCTGCAGCGCAATCCGCTTCAGGGTTGCGTTGGGTCTTTCCCCAGCATCCGACAGGTATTCAAGGACCAATCGCGATTTTGCTCCAGCATTTGGCTGCAGCCCCCGATTCCATCATCCAAACTAAAGAGGGATGAGAGAATTATATCTAGAAACACATTTTTCTTGGAGTGCGATTGGTTTTCGCGAAAATGAGATTTGGCGGCGATGTTTCTGCTCTTGGGACGGCCTGCCGCTTTCTAACGCGCGCCGCAATCCGCACCGCAACTGAGCAAACCAATTCAGAATCACAAAGTGCAAATACTCCAACTTGCTTTCAAGAAAAATGCACGCGAAAGAGGCAGCCGGTTGAAGTTGAAGGCTTTGCCGCATCAACAGACCGGCATTCGGCTGCAGCCAAATGCGTTGTTTCTCGGGTTTGCGCTTCGTCTTTCTGCGGAAAACTGTCGCAATTTTGCTCCGGCATTCAGCTGCAGCCAAATCCGTTTTTGGAATAGCGATGGGAAACAACCACAGGTTTGCTCCCGCGTCATTCTGCTGCGCTTTCGGGTATGCGTTCGGTATGCGAGAGACAAGCTGCATTTTTTCTGGGGCATTGGCCTGCAGCCATGTCCGCTATCCGGATGCCGACGGGCCTTCCAGGAAACAAATCACAACCACGGAAAGCCAAGCACGGCGCAATCTGCAGGAAAATGCTGGGGCAGCGTTGTGACAACTCTGACATGTCGTGGCCTATAGGCTTCCTAAGTCGCGCCGAGCACGTGTGTCTGCATGCGTCTATCACACGGTCAACACTGCTAGTTGCCAAGCAGCACAACGCCGCGCAAGTAGCTTCAGTTATGGAACGTGATTGTTCAAGACATGAAGCAGGACACTGCCATACTGGTGAGCTGCTTCAATTCGCGCAGAGGTTTTTGCCCCCGGCGTGCGCTGGTTCCGGCCCAAACTGCTTGAGAATTACGGAAGGTTGTTGACAAAGTTGCCCTGCGCATTGCCAGCTTTCGGCCAGCCAGCCCTCAAATAACATAACTGATCCAAAAGCTGGTGCAGGGCCAAAGAGGCCAGGGGCTCAACGTGTGTTGTCATGCAGGCGTTCGGCTTTCGAATGGGCAAGCCTTTGCCACAACGTGGCCCGCCCTCGCCTGCCCTGTTCACGACGCTAGCAAGGTGACACGGGCACACGGGCCCAGACACCAAAAGCATTGAAGAACCAAACGGCCTTGTAGTTCAAGTAGTCAGGCAACGCCGGCTAACAAACACAACCTCCAAACGTGTGCAACACACAGTGCGAAGCACTCAGGGTATAAGACAGCGAGCAGCTTACGACAGTGCGTGAAACAGTGGGAGACGAAAGTGCTGCGCCTGACCGGCGTTGAAATGGACTGGCGACAAGGCCAGGCCATTGAGCATGGTGGCTTTTTTGGCTGAGATGGCAACATGTTGCTTTAAGCCTGCAGTCACCTCAGCAGACTGCCAAAGTTTGTTTGATTCAAAAAACATTCTTGTTAGGATTGTTTTTCGCATCTGTGAGACATGTCCGTACGATGTCTGACTGGTGCTGCGCAGCTCTTACAACACAACGCAAGGTGACATCGCAGACAAGTTGCCAGAGCAGATCTGCCAACATGACATTGTAGTCTAAATAGGGCGCTGGCCTGACAGGCTTATGCCAGCGCGCGAGAACAGCCTATGAGGCATAGGCGCGGCGAGCAACAGTTTTGCCAAAAATGCCATCAAAATCAAAGAGCCACTTAGACAGTGGAAAAGAGCCAGTTGCAGCCGAAATGGCATAAGTGTTGTTGCTTTTCGGAAGCTGAGCTACATACATACCCCTGGTTTGAAAAAAAACATGTTATGATCAGCAAATTGAGCCAATCCACTCGATCGGACGTGTCTTTGTATCGAACTTGGCCGGCCCACCGCTCGCTCACGAGGCCGCTAGGCCCTAGACACGCCAGGTGTGCTTGGCCCGCGTTGGTGCTGCAGATGTGGCCAAGCAGGCCTGACCCATGGAGTGGAGTGGATTGACTTCGTTTGCGTCGAATGGATGTTTCTCCCCTCCCCCGCCCACCCCATGTTGATTTTAAAGGGAATCGATTTCACGATTGAAATATGTTCATTTTGCTCAGCAAATGACAGTTGGACAGATAGTTGGGTCTATGACAGGCCTTGCATGTGGTTATGCACTGTCATTCCATTGCCATGCAATTGCATGCTTTTGACTAGGACGTTAATTCCCTTGGAAGAACAGCGTGACGTGTTTGAAACCATGACTGCTTGGGCACGACGCAAAGTTTCCCTTCCCCTAGACCGTTGAATCAATGCATGCTCATGTGGCTGCCCTCGCTACGCATCGCAAAGCAAAAGCCAGGCAGCACCAATCAGCGGTAGAACGGACGATGCCTCATGTGTTTAGGGTCAACTTTGTGTCTCTTGCAGAATGAGGGCCCTTCTCTTACTGCCACTGGGCAACTGATGTCGCAAGCATCCGCGTGGGCTCATCCGCCGCAGTAGGTACCCAAGAACCCTAAAAGATGCATTTGGGATCCCAAAAGCGCCGCAGTTGGAGTGAAAGTGCCCCCTTCAAAACTCCGTTTTTGCGTGTTTCTCAAAAAAACGGAATGGGTCCCCGTTAAGTTGCCTTTTTTTCCGTTTGAGTAGCAACCAAAAAAGGGTCCGCCTTGGGGCTGGGCTTGCTTCTCATGGGGCCGCTTGCGGCGCGCAGGTGGTGAACACGCCGTGGTGGCCGGCAGGCAGTGAGAAGACGCTGGCAGCCCGCCAGCGGGGGGGCGGGGGATACGGGGAAGGCTGAAGCGGGGAAGGCTGCCTGCGGCCCTGTGTTGTGGGCTGATTGCCGGTTTTTGCGGCCTGCTTGCGCTTGCCCCCCCTTTTTTTGTTTGCTTCGGCTGATGGGCGCCCATCTCAAGAATGAATAAAGAACAACGGAACAACGTCTTCTTGCCTGGAGGGCCTGTGAGAGTCTAGACTATGTCTGTTGAATTAGATTAAAGAGGTGCTGTGCTTTCCTGATCAAACGTTGCCTTGGACGAATGTATTTTGTTCTGGCAACCAACTTGTTGCCGCGCAGAGATGGGTGTTCTTACACCACGTGGTCAAGGACCAACATGACCACAACATGGGCAGTGCATGGCGGTAAATACGCGGTTAATACTGAGCATGGCATCAGAGGATGTTCGTAAGAGGAGCACTGTTGATCAATTGATTGCTGCAAGCTATGGCAAATTGCAGGAGCACCCTTTTTCATTGACTTCAACCTGCAATGTTCATTTACATTCGGGGATCCACCAAGCCGATTTGGGATGAACCCCCTGCATGCCGAGGAGAGTGTGGGCATCATTTCTCATGGCTTTGTCTACATGACGGCCATGATGGAGGTCAATGAGACGTCGCCTGGAGAGAGGGAAACCCGAAGTTAATGACATGCATTGCACCATGTGTTGCATAGAATCTCCCTCCTTTGCCTTTGGACTTTGAGAACTTTCTGAGAAGACTACTTTAGTGGCAAATTAAATGCTTGGACTTTTTTGGCCAATCCACCCAATAAGCAAGGACATGTGATATTCCCCCCCCCCCCCCGTTAACCATGGCGTTTGCGAATGGGATATGTCGGGAATCCGACAAAGTTGCAAGGCAGGAGGCCGGGCCTAGGCCGGCAGGCTCAGCGGTGGGCAAGGGATGCTTCTGAGCCCCTCCGATGCGCTTTCGGGATGGGCGGATAGGGCGGCAGCTGAGCCAAAGTTTCAGCATGTTTGGGGTCCGTGGTAGCGTGCATAGGTGAGCCAACCTCACCCGGCCCTGGGTACATTGTGGTTGATTACAGGATATCTTCCCTGGGCATCTTCCATAGGTAGCATGTCAGGAGGATGTTTATTGCGGCCCGCAAAAAGGAATCATCACTTTCAGATTGCAGAGTGAAACAGTGCAGAAACGTGACAACATCCTCTTGGGCAGCACCCACTCCATCACCCCGAGCATGAGGATGCGTCAAAACTCATGGGACACCAATCCATGGCTGGCTTGAATGGCTTAAAAAGGAAACCATTGGTCTTGGGGCTTTCGGGTTCCTGCTGGCCATTTGAGAAGGTAGATCCACTTTGTTGAATTTGGGTTGTAAGGGTCACATAAGCCTTTGGAATATCATGTGAGACTGTGAGAACCCAACATCAGCTCGAACCCGTGCTCATGTGACACACTAGGCTGCAGAAGACGGCGCTTCAAGAGATCTGGGACGTGCGGGATATCGCCCGTGGTGCTGGCGCAGAGCTTGTGGATCTGGCGCCTGGCTGGGCAATCAATGTGGGACACTCCTCTCCTCAGCATGACCCTCACCCCAAACAGTGCCGCCCCAAAACAGTCGCAGATTCGGCTTAGGGAAACTGGACCTTCCCTCTTGCAAGTTGCGTGTTGGCAGAATTTTGGGGTATGTCGCATTTGTTCTAGACACTGAGGATTTGGGCGTGTCATATGTTTCAGCAGCCAGTTTGCCCTCAGGTGGACTGCTTCGTGAACGCCCCAGCCGGTATGGCAGCAGAGGTGAAGAAGGCTCTGATGGGCCATTCCCTTTGAACAGAATCAGACACAACTGTGTAAGTCACATCTTGTTGGTTCCCCCAAGCCAAAGACTTCCTACCCCCAGGCCCAACAAAGAAGACAAACATATGACAGTTACGCCTTATTCAGGGCTTGTGTATCTTGTAGTTACTCCAAAATGTTTGGCGTATCCTCAAGGGGTATGTTCCAGTCTGGTTTTTACAACCTTCGAACCAAGGGGGGGGGGCGAGAGTACAAACTCTTCCTGGAAGGCGCTCATCTCAGCGATGCCGCCAGACCTCCAAGCCTCGCTGCCGGCCTTCACAGCTGCTCGGCGGAGGATTCTGTGGCGAGCTCACCGATTTCGGGGGTACAACGAGCAAAAGCGATGATAAACGTGCTTTAGTTGGGGATCCCTTCATATAGCTTTTGGACATGTAGTAAAATTTTCCAGAATGATTGCTGGCTGCGATAGGTAGGGAGTGACCATTCCGGGTGTTGGGAATGAACCGGAAGGGGATTCCCGTGTAGGGACGAGACTAGTTTCTCTTGGAGCCGGAAGAAGAAAGGATGTCCTGAGTCATTCCCTCATTCCTCGATGAACAGCCAAATTAGGATTGTGCAATGTCCGTGTAACATCCGGTTGGGTCTCAAGCAGCTCGCAAATCATGTTTGGCATCAATCTGCCTATTCTATAGCGAGCTCACCGGCGAAAGGTCCTTTGCTTGGAATCATAGTAAAAATTGCAGATCAATGCGGGTGTTGGTAGTTCTTAGCGTTGTGGCTGGGCCACAGTCAAGTCTAGCAAATTTGGTGGAATGATGCGCCAGGTGGTTGAGATGCCGGGCGAGTACCAGGACTGCATTGTATGCACATGTTTTTTTCAATTAGAGTCAAATTGAACCTGCGGTGCACCTGGGGTTGTTTTTCTCAACATATCCTTTTTTGGTGCTGTTTCAACTAGAAACCAGGTGGAAACCACCCACTTGGCGGAGTTCCACTTGGTGGTTTCCACCTCCATTTGGAGACAAGCCCCGCGTGTTTTGAGCCTTCCCTGAGTTCGTGTACAACTCCATCATGTGCACTGCACTTGTCCCTGACGGCAAGAGTGTCCGAAAGACCTGGAGGCGACGCGGGCGAAGCCGTGAAATGTACCGGAGGTACCCCGACTCTTCCATGTGCTCCGTCAGAGCCCTCAAAGGTGAAAAGGCTCCCCCTTGAGGGTCCTGGCCTATACAAATCTTCAAGTCACTTTCCCAAAGCAAATCGACCTTTTAGGCTGTTGGTTCCCCCCCTCCCTTTTGGCCCAGTTTTAGTCATGGCCCCAAAGGGTGACCCTCTGTGTTTGTGGGTGCTTATCCATTACAGAGCCCACTGACCATACCCGAATATCAAACGCTCGCGCGACTTGCTTGTCCCGCAGGCACCGCGGCGCTTACGGCGTTTCAGCGAGAGGCGCTCGGGTGTTCCAAAGCCAGTGGATCCCAACAGCACGTGATTCCAGTGTTCTCTGAATCTTACATCCAAAAGGTGTCCCCAATTCGAGGATCCCGTCAGACGACGGCCTGAGTGCCATTGCCTGTGTCTCAGCTTCCTATGCTTCAGAGTGATTCTCAACCTTTAGAGCGTACTGAATCTTTGTCAACATATGTCAACATATTTCGGGTTCCTCCCAAGAAACATGGTCACGTTGATATCTTGATATGATTTCAATTAGGTGATTCATTGGGATCGCCTTGGTTTCTGGATGGAGCCCCTTGTGTGGCCATTGGAACCCACCGACAAATGGTGACCTTTGACAGGAATCCAGTGACCCCTGTCGTGATCCCCTTGCAGCCCTCCAGCCGACATGGTGTTGCAAGGCATGGTCTTCATCGAGGGCAGCGTGGCGAATGGCACGCAAGATGCCTTTGAAGAAACGTGCCTTGGATGCGCGCCGGGTGCGGGCCAGCCATGGAAACCATGCTCACCGACCAAAGGGTCCCGCATTCTTCTTGATTGCCAGATGTTGGATTCAGCACGGCACCTTGCAAGATACAATTTGACCATGTATACACAGACCTGTTCCCACCTTTTTGCAGATAGTGTTCAGGTGGACAGTATGGACCTTCGTTGCAAGTAGTCTACTCTTTTCACTCGCAACCGCGAGAGTTCCGTGTTTTGGGCATGGGCGATTGCACGCCTGCATCATTGAGTCATGGGTTGGGCTCTTCACCTGGCGGGGCCGGTTCCTTTAACTTGCTGGTGCGATAGGCAGGGAATGAGACATGGCATGACCTTTGGTAAACCATCCCATTGGTGGTTTCCTTTAAGGGGACCCTGACTTGTTCATGCCCTCATCCCCTACTGAGCACCAGCATGGTAAGAATGTTCAGAATGTTGAACTGCTGATCTTCAAGCTTTGTTGGCGGTTGCCAATGCCTACGTGGCACTTGAAGCCACGGAAGCAACGAGGCTCCCCCGGACCTGACGTGATCTCTTTTCAAGAGCTCGAAGCGTCATTTTCTGCCAGGGTCTTGTGGTTGGCAATGCTCTTGATATGTTGTGGCAAGGTTAGGCATCCAGCTGCCATGCAGGTTGTTGCTTTCTTGCAGTTGAGGGCGCCATGTGCTTGCGGCATATCCCACGATGATGTGCGATGAGACTCCTTTTCTGGATGCGCATGGGCACTGCGCACATAGCGCAACGCCAGGTGCCAAGGATGTCTTCGAATATGCTGTGAATGGTTGGTGAATTAGAGGGACCTATTCATAGGTTGGCGCGCTCGCTGGGCCTCGGCTGCTTCGACTATACTTTCTAGAACCCCGAACTCACGCTGCTTGTTGTTGCTGCATGTTGCTCCTACTGGTCTTGTTCCTGTTCTTGTTGCCAGCCAATAAGCACATGGATTTAGTCGCACCGCGCCTCGCCCCTTTCCAAAGGGAAGGCCACGTCATTTTTTCAGGGTTTCCCCCCATCTTTGAGACCAACAAACCCATACCTGACAAAAATGACCAAAGCCCGGGTTTTGAGGGTTTCCCCCCATGTTGTTTGGTCGGGTGAAGTGCCGGGTTCCCCCCATTGTTTAGACCAACAACCCCATAACACCAGCCAGAACTTTCTCCCCCCCTCCCCCCCAGTAGCCCAAATGGCCGCGCCTCGTCGCGGGCGGAGGCGGGAGCTGGTCACGCGCTTCGAGGAGCTCAGCGCGCTGGCGGCTGCAGCGGCGCTGGCGGAGTGCAGCGCCTTCGTGGCGCACGCGGCGGACGCCGCGGCGGTGCGCCGGGCGCTGGAGGCGCGGGAGACACGCGGCGGTGGTGTGCCGTAAACGGGCGCGGGAGGCATCGAGGCGTTGGGCGTGGTGTTTGCTGAAAGGACTGGAGGGGAGTTGACAACTTAGAGTCTGGTTCGTTCTTTTTTTTTTCTTCGGAGGTTGGTGGGTGGTGAATGGTGGTGCGGTATATGAGGCAGTTGAATTAATTCAAGTTGGGTCTTCGAAGGGTAGGGGGGAGGCATTTTCGGCTGATTGCGGGTCGCATGTGCAATCGCCATTTCGAAATGCGGAATCTGCAACCATCAGGACTCTGTGAGTAGGGATGAGTTCTGGAATTGCACACTTCAGAAGTTGTTGGGTGTGTGTGGAAAGCTTGGACAAATATTTTGTTTATTTCCGTGTTGACATTGAGTGCCGCGGCGAGCAACTGGCCGGGCTAACTTGCATGTTTGTTGCGAGTTGCATCAGTTCCCCCTCTCTCTCTCTCTCTCTCTCGCTCGCTCTCTCTCTCTCTCTCTCTCTCTCTCTCTCTCTCTCTCTCTCTCTCTCTCTCTCTCTCTCTCTCTCTCTCTCTCTCCCTCCCTCCCCCTCTCTCCCTCTCTCCCTGCATGCAGCTTTACACATACACACACACACATATATATATATATATGTGTGTGCCTCTCCATCTCTCTTAAGTACGTGTTTGTTTATGATGTGTTTTTTGTTGTTTATGCATGCACTTGAATCCTTGATTACTTAGTTGCGTTGCAGTGTTTGTGTTTCTTAACATCATATGTGATGCATCTATATTTATATTGATTTGATTTATGAAAATTGGCTGGCCTTCGTATTTATTCATGTATTGGCTCACGTGTTTTGTCAAGCGGTTATACATGTGCACAGACGCATTTGTATCGATGTGGGTCGGGCAATCTATTCAGACCGCAGATCTGCGGGATTGCCTGCACCCTTACACGGTCACTTGCAACAAACGCGGAGGCCAGCGGAAGTTCCCCTGCGATGACCATCGTGCAGGCGCGACTTTGCGAAGTTGCTGGTGCGAAGCGGGTTCTGCGCGTCCATAGTATCACAAGCCTTTGT
>CAUJNA010003388.1:607500-646239 GCA_963377175.1 Effrenium voratum
ACTTTCAAGGAGAGGCAGCCGGCCCGAGGGAGCACCACATGTTTGCGGGGCCCATGTGGCTGTGCCTTGAAGTGAAGCAACATTGTCATTGGCCCCCCAGTTGCGTCACAGAAGTGGAAAGGCATTTCCCAGACCACTGGTTCAGGAGGGATTTTATGTCTTGTTCTAAGGTGGGAAAGGCTGAGGGAGAGAAATGGTGCAGCCCAGGTCTGGATGCGCTGGCATCACTTGAAGAGGTTCTCGCGGGGGCCAACGTCACTTTGAAGGCCAGTCCTCACCAGAATTCGGTGCCACCTATTGCTTTAACCATGCCACGCACCATGTGAAGCTATGATGCAGGCTGGGTGAACGTTCTATTGAAACGCGGTTTAGGTTCGTTTTGTGCGATCCCGATCAAGGCCGGCAAGCAGGAATAAGAGGTTGATCACGAGTGAGTGCAGGAGAATGAATGAGAAGCATGCTGCAAGAGCTTTCTTGGAAATATTGGATTCACAGCTTCCTGGCTCCCTGGCTCCAATGCAAAGAGCAGTTGCTCATGAGATGAGGGAAAGTGAAACTCCTATAGGAATCTGTTGGTGATGGGACTCTTTGTTCAGGGGGGGCATGTTTGCATGTGGAGGATGTGATCAATTGCGCCTTCTTCGTCAAAGATCAGCAGAAGATGATGGATCTTTTCGGCGGATTTTTCAAGGTCTTTAACCAGGACGGGGCGTTCAGTGCGCTGAGGACGAAACACACATTGTAGGATGGCATGCCGAGTTGGCGAAATCCTACTCCAAAACATTCCCATCGAGGTGTGCCCGCAATTTGGCTAGCTCTTCAACCTGCGTTGAGTTGGATGTTCGCCACGGTGTGAACGCCGTGATCAGTTGATCCAAGCTTCTGTGCCAGGACAACCCTCCTCCGCCATCCCGTGGAGAGTATCAGGCGCAGAGCGCCGCTTGGTCTGCACACCTTCCAAGTCTAGATGCGTCGTCCAGCAGGTTGAGCCTCATTGGATCTGGTTTCTCGGCAGCCAGTGGTCAAGGTGACAGAGCCTCCAACATGTCAACTAACTGCTGGTAAGCATGGCGCAAGCATGCCACTGAACAGTGGTATGCGCACGCGCTGCTTCATCCTTGAGGGCCAGTGCTAACCTGCAGCACAGAGGGGGGGATTGTTGTCATTTCATTGCTGCATGGCGGGAAATTACGTAGCCTACGAGGGCCAATGTACACTGCATGCCGTAAGCCCATGAGCTAACATTGCTTAAAGCGAGCACCTTGTGCTCGTCAGGAATGCCCCAGTTGCCAAGTGGCCGCGAAGTGCATTGCGGCGCGGCCTGTGGGGGCCCCGGCAGAACCAGCTCTTTGGAGGCCGAGTTAGGCGGAAACAAGGACAGAATCCTTTGAACAGCGCACCTTGCCATGAAGCAAGCCTCATGCGATGTAGCGGAATGTTTCAATAGGGATGGTTGCAAGTCGGCACGCCTGACATTCAATGATATCGAGCCAAAGCAGCCCTTGTCTGCCCTTCATCACGGCCGTCATGATATTGGGCAATGGCATTGACATGGGCGCTCAAGGGTCATCCAAAAGAAAGGGCTTCAGGTTGGAAGTTGCGGCAACCCCTCGTGCTTAGAGTGGAGCCAGGACAGACTGCTTCTCACATGGGCTGCAAGCTCTGTGATGTAGAGCAACCGTCTCCTTTGTGCAATAGTCACTCTTCGGACATTTGGCTGAAAATCAGTGTTCAAGTGAACGAAGGTGTTTTGCCAATTTCTTGGAAATTGGTTAGTAGGATGCAAGCAGGGAATCAAATTGGCTGCATTTGTTCTTATCAGGGTGACAGCTGATATGTCTCCAACTGGAGACTTGCTTGTCCATGTGGCGGAGCATCATGGGCTGCCAGAGAAAACAAAGCAGTGGTTTCTTAGATATCATTCGGCATGTTGGTGCGTCACCTGGCGTTCTATGTGTGAAGCCAATACTTCCAGGTCCAGCACAACCCCCGCCACAACGGGCCTCAGTGTGACTCGAAGCAGCACGTGACTTGGTCCATGATGTCCACGCTGAGGTCAAAAGCAGTGAGATGGCGCGCATCGTCGTCTGAGGCCTCAAGCCGACTTCTACGGTTCCGCGCTTTCTTGCGGAAGAAAAAGGGCGGCGTGCCGCCTGAAAAAGAGATAAGGCCAGGTTGCAAGGTGAGCCATGGCTTGGTGAGTCGTGGAGTCCTCTCGTTACCTTTGTGACGTTAGAAACTAGTGACTAGTCCCACATCCAGCTTTTGGCCAAAGATTGGCGAAGTTGATCCAGTTGCTTACCTTGCCCTGCATTGCTGTCGCAGTTCTCTAAGAACTGAGGCGAGCACTCGATCCAAGAGGCCAGAAAGCGAGGCCGGCACCCACGGGTTGGGCATTTATTTGGCTCATGAAGGGCGGCCCACGAAAAATCCCAAGGCCCCAGAAGCGAAAGCACCGGTGGTTTGGGGTGGGGGGAAACCCGGGGCTCGCGGAACCGCTGCACGGCGGAACCTCTGCACGTAGGCTACCGAGGAATGCGAATCAACATGGCCGGTGCCTCAGGGCTCAGGGGCGAAAGGCGAAAGGCGAAAGCGAGGAGCAGAGATCAGGGAAAGGCAGCTCAACTTGAGACTAGTCATGATGGATTTCGCCATCTTTGTCCTTCTGTGTGGGTACGGTAGCTGGTAGTTTGGATTTGGATTTCAAACCCTTGGTTCTTCAGGGCTCCTTAAAAGATAGATACATTTTGCCACCATTAAAAAAACATGTTGCTTTTTTTTCACCAAAGTAAAGCGACACAACACCATTTACAAGTTACAATGTCCAGGTGTATAATGTAAGGATCCCTGTTGCTGGTCCGGTCATTTGGTTCTGTAGGTTGTTGGTTGTTTTTAGCTGGTTGCGTGGTGTTTCCATTTTGCCCACTAAAAGTTAAGCGTATGGCCGGGGGTCTGAAAACGGACAGCCCAGGTGAGGAACCAGCGCAAAACCAAGAGAGATGTTCAGAGGGACACCCCGGGGAATAAGTGAAGCTTAAGGGATTTTAGTAGTACCTCAGGACTTATAAACGCATGGCTGATGAATAGGGTGTCCCCTTTTTAGCGGGAATCCTTCACTTTTGGAGGGCACCCCCCCTATACATGCGACGGGTTCATGACTCCGGGCTGAGGCCCAAGCTGATTTCTAGCTAGGTCAGGGGTGGGTTTTCACTTGGACAAGCATGGCCCTCAGAGAATGCAGGTGCAAAGAAAACAACATTCCCATGTGGATTTTTGACTGAGTCACTTGCTCAAAACCCGGTAATTGGAGGGTAAGGGATAACCCCAGCCATAAATGGGCGCCTTCACCGCCTTCCTATTGCTTTACATGGTTTCTGGCTAGACCATTTCAGTACCGGAGTTTGATTGTGACTCACTTCTTGGAACCACGCCAACCTTCCTTTCTTTTGTGGCTTAAACCCTGGGGTTCAAACCACCATGAAATCAAAGGGGTTTATATAGCCACAATTATTTCAGGACTTTCATCATCCGAGTTGAGTCCTTGCCATTCTTTTGATGGGGGCAAGGAACCCTAGGGTAAAAGGGAAACCCAACAGGACCACCCTGTTGCGCCAATTTGGGTTCTCCTCTCGCGACTCGCGGGGAGCTTCGCGCGTCGCGCGCGGCTCTCGCGAGAGGTCGTGGCCACCAACGTGGCGGCGCAGCGGGTCTGTGCCGCCTGTGGCTTCCGCCTGCTCTGCACGTTGCCCAGGCGCTGGAAAGCCCCCCCTAAGTTCCGGAACTCGGACTTGAGCCACTTTTTGGGAAGACTGTTTTAGTTGCTTTTGTTGTTGGGGGTTTGGATCATTTGAGTGTTAAACAAACAGTTTGGTTACTGTTTTCGGCACATCCACCCCGGAAATGAGGAAGACACCGGTTCCGCTCGGATGGTAGAGGCTCACGCTTCCCCTGTCATCCCACTACGGCTCACTGACGTGGACTGGCGACCCCCCCATTGTGAACATGTCCATGCGGGGAGAGTTGACTTGCACAGCCCGAAAAGGGCACACCCCTTAGGAACAAGTTGCCAAACCTGGGGTCTACTAGGCTTGCTTGAGGATTGAGGTCCCCCAGCTTCCGTACTGGGCGCGGGGGTCCAGGGCGTTCCAGCACCCGGCGCGGGGCTTGGTGGACACATTCCTGATGTTCCACGACCTGGGCTGCGGCGAAGCGGCGCTTCCCTCGGGACGGTTTCCGCCAGAGCTGCGTTTGGGTGAGCTGGAGTCATCAAATGGACCCTCCATCCAACTTAGTGACACTGAAAGTTGACTGAGCCTTAAGGAGTGGCGTTTCAGATCAGTGGTTGTCGCGGTTTTAAGTTTGTTCATTTGAGCAGATGGTTTTGGGCATCCAAGAAGCGCACCAAGCAATCCCCTCAAGGCGTTTGGGCCTTCTTGCCTACCCAAGTGCAAGTTGTGCCATACCCATTGTAGGGTCCCGGTCCAGATCTTAGGGAGCCCTTGTTCATACCCATTCCCACGGCTTCCTTTGGGCAAATTAGAAAATGCATGCCCAGGGAGAGGGCAAATCCATGCTTTCCATGTGGTGCTGGCCGGGAGACTGCAAGTCTAACACGTGTCTTGGCACGAAAACAAGCTGCACGGGATATCTGAGCGTTGTGTGGCTTTAGGAGTCAAGCCTCCCACAACTCCTGACTCAATGAAGGTTAGAGAGTCTCTGCTGAACCGCCTACTTTGTTCTGCAGGTCACTCAGGTTGCGGCCAGAAGGATCTTCAGTTGTTTCAAGAAACTGTTAGTCGAGCACCGTTTGTCCCACAAGGCAGCAGTTCGCACGCATTTGCCGAGAAGGAGCAAGATAGTTTCTAAAAGGAGCGCCCATTTGCTTATGGCGCCTGTTGGAGGGAATCTATCACTACTGGATTTGTTTCCAGGGGACCTAAAAACATGAAAGGTAAGCGTAGTCAAGACGGATCCCAATGCAAGATGTTTGGGACACTTAGTTCACCAAGGGACATGCGGCAACTCTTCCTTTTCGAATGTGTTTATGGACCTTTCCGATCCAACGAGCGTGGCAGGGAAACTTCTGGCGAAAACGAATGAAGCTACCAATGATGAGCGCCAAGCTGGTGAAAAGACAACCTTTCAAATTGTTTGGCAGCTGGGCTGTTCAGCGGTAATCCTGAATCCTTATTTTCGGTTACGCAAGGGGTCCTTTTGTAGTGGCTCCCCTATAAGGATTATGGAAAATCGGGTTGGCCAACCCTCCATTTTGAACAGCCCAGTTTGGTGAAGATGCATCCCCATGTAACTGGCTGTGGCTCAAGAAACCGGTGCCAAAATGGAACCCTGGTAAGCGGAAACATGGACCAAAACCTGCGGTTTGCCCCTCCTGTTCAATTTTGAGCCACACCCAAATGACGCCCACTGAAAGGTCTGAGCTGATCCCCTCAGCAAACTCTCCGGTGGCCGGGGGCCCGGAAACTGGTCCCAGGCCGCTTCCCGCGATCTGCCCGTCAAGCCGGCTCTGCCGGAGACTCGGGGGAGGGGTGATGTCATTCTTGAAGCGCAAGCAGTGGGCATGGGGCGACTCACCTGCCAAACCTGTGAACGTGGATTTGGCCATGGGCCCGCCTTGCGTTTTATTCAATGATGCACAACTTGATCTCGAGACAACTTGCCGCGGGCATCGCGTGGTGCGCCGTGAGGCAGTATCCTGCCGTGGGTGCGATCTTCACAGGTGATGAGGCGTTGCAGGGGGAGCACTTGGGCCAAGAGCCGTGTTTACCTGTTTAGTTGGCAAGCTGCCTGGAAAGTCTTATGCGCTTTGCGAGTTGCCAATCTGTTCAATCCCTCTTCGTACTGTGGATGGACCAAATCCAGTTCGCACCACCTAAGAAACCATGGTCGAAACCAGAAGGTTTGTTGGTATTTACCTTGCGGGATCAACTCATGATCTTGGGTTTCTGATTCCTGTGGTGCGAGCTCTGGAGTTCACAACTGTCCATAATCTTGCTAAGGGAGCGGAAAGTAGAGAGTAACCTAATATGAACTTGTTCGATATTGTCCAACCATGCCTAGGAAACCCCTTATCTCCCTCACATTGTGAGAAGTGTAAAACTCTGGATCTTCTCCAGGTTACTATCAAGTGTGCTACTGCGAGGCCCGGCTGGCAGATCAAAGGAAGTAGCTTCTCGACTTTCCACGGCACCAAGGTTGGGATCACAGAAGCTTCCGCAAGAGCGTAGGTTGTGGAGATGTCAGATGCGTGTTTGAATCTTTTGTCTCATGGTTAGAAACCCGCTGCAACGCGCTGAGCGGCTTGTGTTCCTTTGGTTTCCCGGAAAATCCCAGCACAAAGGCACAAAGGCGCGCGAATAAAAAATAAACCGTGGCTTAAGAAGACAAACGCAGGAGACCTATGGCTTCCTCAAAGAGACATCCATTTCGCTTGCAACCATGGGCGGCCAACACGCGGCCAGGTGAGCATTCGACCATTGGCTCCAGAGCGACCAGGAGGTCAGCCTTATGGCAAGTGCAGAGGTTTGGGCGCGTGGGGCATTAGGATACACAACAAGCTCCATTTTCTTTGATGAGGACCAGGAGTGGGTTGTTTGAACATATGTTGCCCAATCCTGCCAGTCAGTAGGACCCGAACAGCTTTTTTGTTCTTTTCAGATTGATTTCCTTGAAATCAATCGGAACAAATACCGAGATTCGACAAGCAACACAGCCACAGTCAGGTGCCCGCGAACTCGTTGTTTGGATTGGCGGCTTGCGGTTTGGAACCCCAGGTTTTTGCAGAGGGCCAATGAGAGCCCACCCCGGAATCCAAAACCGCGACTGAGACCAAGTTCTCTACATGTGCATTGATGGCTTTGAATATGTTTGTTTTGGCCCAGCTAGGACTCTCACAAGCCACTTATTCAAGCCACCAACAGAAACCACCAACCCAAGCCACCAACCTAAACCACCAACCTAAACCACCAACATAAGCGCACCAATCCAAGCCACCAACTGATTTGGCTTATGCTGGCGTTTTTCCCCCGAGCCGAGGCGCCCACTTCGAGGTGGAGCCCTGCCTCCCTCAGGGCCTGCGCTTGGACCCAGCCAGCGGCTGCATCACCGGGCACCCGGCCGGGCGCCTCGGGGCGTTGGGGCGGGCGGCGGGGTGGTGGGTGGGGGGCTTCCCTGATCTGGAAAGCCACCTGGCGCCATGATTTTGACCGTTTCTTGGGGCTGTCAAAGTCATAAAATGTGGTTGTTTCCCTTTAACCCACCACTTAGGTGACTTTGATCATCGTGAAATGAGGCCAGAAAGGGTGCCCGATTTCTTCCTGGTGCGATGGAAAGGGAATGAGAAATGGAATGACCCCTATGATCCCTATAAGCAATCCCTTATGATTTCCTTGAAGGGAATCCCTAGGTTTATATATTCCCAACATCCTGAAGGTCATTCCCTACTGACCACCAGGTTTCTACCAGGTTCATTCAAATTGTAAAACGCTTGGGAACATCTCATATCTTTGCCCTTGTCTAAAATCAAGATGCAGGAAAAGATCAACAGCAGGCTTAGGGTTAACATTGACCAATGCCAATTTGGAGGAACCCCGTAGGTGAATCCGGTGATTTGGGCGACGTAGCTCCTCGGGCGTTGGACTTGGCAGGTGGGGGACGATGGCAGCCGCGGCTTTGGGGAGGGCAAAGCCAAAGCCGAGCGGGCAGACTTTTGTGAGGGGTAGCCGGGGAATCGTGAAGCGCACAAATGGTCACCTAGGAATGTATCAGAGTGGGGACCCCATGCAACCCATGTACTTGCTACAGAGAGTTGGTGCCCTTTTTGGGGGCCCGAAATCAGACATCGGCAGACAGGGCAGGGCGATCGGAAGTTTAGACAATGGTTTCAATGCGCTTTTGTGGATTTCACCGATTGTTTTTCCCCATGTAGGTTCTCAGTTGCTACTTTTTTAATTAATATCCGCAAAAGCCACCTCCAAACCGTTTTTTAGAAGTGCCTTTCGTTCACCACCGCTCTCCGGCTCAGGTTGAGCCCATGGAGCAGAAATATGTCATCAAGGCCATGGGCTCCGTGCCGCGTATGGCTTGTCCTTTTTGTTGGTCCGGGAAGGCCCGCTTTCGAGTAACCCGTTGGCATCTAGAAGCGTGCCTTGCCAAAGCCACCAGTAGAGGCAGCGCTGTGTGGTGGGCGCTTCTGCCAGTGCGGAAAGAGCCGCAAATCAATCACGGTTCAATGTTGAGTCCAGCTAGGGACTCCCGAGTCATGCATGATGTTAAAAAGCTGAGTTCGTGCAAGAAGATCCTTGGCTCTGTTGAACCTGCTTATCGGCTCCTCACTGCCAGACTTAGCGATCCGCTGGGCTTGTCGTTTTTCGCAGTTCAACAAGTTCATCGTGTTTCCCATCGCAAGTGTCCAAACGTGTGCACCGGCAAGCATGATCCAGTATAGTGGTCAGTTCAAGCATCCTTTGCTGCATTGTTTGCGCAGCTGACCTCAGTACCCCGGAAAAGAACGGCGCAAGGGCTGCAATAAATTTGGCAAGTTCAGGCACAATGCAACAGCTCAACCAATCTTGCCGTAGACCCATGCGAAACACGGCGCGCGTCCGCTTGGTTGGATACACTTTGGGCGCCCGCCAATCAACCAGAAAGTCATTAGGATGACGCATCCTTGCCATTGACATGCAAAATAATTCTCCCTGCGATGGCTTGCAGGGCTCTATCACACACACACACGACACGTCCAGGCCACCTCCACAACCGCGCTGCTGCTCAAGGCGGGGTTTGGACCCATGGGTTTGAGCGAAAACAGCTCCAACCATTAATGGCTCAGAGACCAAATTATTTTTGGACAAACGCCAAGGTATTGTCATGTTTCTTGGCCGCGCAGTAGTTGAGCTGGAGAACGAAACCTGGGTTACCAGCGTGGACGTGATTCGTTTGTGGTATATATCCAAGTATTGCAGTATTCATCGGAGGCTGCGCGGGTCAGAAGCGTCAAACATGGTTTTGCAAAGATGCCAATGAAAGAAGAAAGAGGAAGAGAGACAAAAGGATACAGGGTGAGTGAGGCAATCAGTTGAAACCACATGAAGAGGTATGAAGACAATACATCGTAATAACTAAGTCAATATGATCAATCGACAGTTGATAAAGCAGCAATATGAATATGAAGCCAATTCACAGATCGTGCTGTAAGAAGTCATTTGTCATTCTAAGATATGACTATGATAAATCAACATGTATGAGCCTTCTTATTGCCTTCCGTCCAGCCGCTCAATTGCGACGTGGTAGCCAATGACGCTAGGCACCACAGATAGGCGGCAGTTTGTTCAAGGAGCACCTCATCTAACGGGCACCCGGACCCTCAAAGTTCCCTTAAAAATGGGTTATGACCCCAAGATTGTGGGGCGAAGTCCGTTTTTGTTTAGGTAGTTTGAGGGTCCAGGTAGTATTTACCAACACGAGCGCCTTACCCACCTGCTTTCGCACGTAGGCAAATTCTCGGGAGGACGGGGGCTGGCCGAAATGGCGACCATGCTGAGGTGGAGGACCCTCCGGAGTGCGACCACGTGTCAATGTCCATCAACGAGGACCATGTGGGATGTGTTTGTCGTTAGGCCGCCAAAATGGTGGTTTTCCTGTTAGCTTCCCCTTGAAAGCACAAAGAAAAGGGGCACTCTCAAAATTAAGACAGACACGTTCCTTTTCGTTTTTATTGAATACTGTAGTTTCGGGCCAAAGGCGTGTGAGATGCGGTTTGGGGTGGGTGGGTTGGCCGAGCAAATTGCCAGGACTTCGCCACTTTGCTGGAGACTGCCTGGTGCTCATTTTTACCCTCGAGCTCTGATTCTAAGAAGGAATGTTGGAGTAGTGCTCAGACGCCTAAAGTCCTGGCATTGACCTGCAATGCGCTGGCTACGGCCAGCTTGTTGATGGCTAGGTTTTGCTGGCTGCAAGGGTCATGAGTCATGACATGCCCGAGTTTCCTGGTATGATATGGTCCTAGTTGACTGCCACACACTCACATGTGGTTTTCCTGTTTGCTTCGAAACCCAAAACCCGCTCAGAAAACGCGCTCACCCATTTGCAGTTCTTTTTGCATGATATCGACCATGCCCCATGCTGGCAGCCCCGGCAGGTGACACAGATCGAGCACATGCTCCCGGAGCCCGCCAAAATCAGGCGGGCGGGGCCTTCTTGGAGAAACGAATGGCCGATTCAGGGTTCCACTTTTTGACCGCAAAGACGAATTAACACCTGGGGGTCTCCTTTTTGGAGAATGAGCCAGGTCTGGGTTGTCTGCCTTGGGGCACTCCAAAAGTGGAACCCTGGGCCGAATTGTAGGCCTGGGCGAGTAGACTGGCTTTATCCACGTCCCAAAGCAACGTTTGGCCGTTTGGTTTACTTCAGTCTATGTTTCGCCAAAGCCCCACCAATGATGTTCAGTGAATTGGGGGCCGGAGCCACTCCGCACATAGGCATTGAACCGCTAAAAAAGGGCTGTCCATGTGTGGGTTCCACGCGAATTTCCAGGCGGTTTGTTGGAAAGTCTGCTTTTGGGGGACCCTCTTTTTGGGTTCCATTTGAATTTGTGGCGGGGGGCGTTCGTCCGTTTGATCGAAGCACGTGCCTGAGGGGCTCCTATGGCGACTGGATGATCTGGATGGTCAGGAGGCTTAGCCTCGGAGAAGCTCCCAGCTTTGGTTTGGGATGGTAGGGCTTTGATGTGAGGTTCTAGGAACCATAGGAAACCATTTGGATCCTAGAACCTGTTGGTTCTAAAGGGAATCTATCCCTACTGGAAGTATCTGTTTTTCCTATATAGTTTTCAGGGGACTTAAGAAAAGGGATGATAGGAAACCACGGAACCTGAAGAAAACTCGTTGAAACTATACTGTGGATGGACGAAAGCTATTTCGCACCTCAAAGAAACCTGACAGAATGATGTACGATTCCCCAAGCTAAATGACAACGAACCTGATGGTTTTAACCATGGTTTCTGAGGTGGTGCGAAATGGAATTCGTCCATCAACAGTATATGTTTGCTTTAGGGCTGACATGACGCAGAGGGCAGGGACTTGCTGCCAATTTCTGAATTGCGATTTCTCGGCTTTGATTGCAGCGTTGCCTGTCTTGGGACAAGGGTACAAGGACGAGGGAATGATTTTCCGCCCATGGTGTGTTTTCAACCAACCATAAAGCACGGCCAGCCCACCAGTGTCTCAAACAAGTCCCATTCTTCACGATAGGCATGGTGACCAACTTGACTCTCCCTTCAGTGAACTGGGGTGGGCGCCCAACCACCGGCAATTCGTGTCTGAGGTGCACCGGGCGTGGCTAGATGACCCTGCACTGGTGGACCTCAACTTCAGCAACATGCGCCTGGCTTACTTGCTGAGTTGGCGGATTCGGGTCCGAAGCGTCCCAAGTTTTGTTTGACTTCGGGAACCGCCTACGCGGGTTAGATTTCCGGACAGGGTTTTTGGGATCATGGGGATTGAGTGGGAAGGCAAGCAGAATTCCCCAAAATTTTCTTGGAGAGACTGCGCAACCCCTCTCACAGAAACCAGTTGGTTTCCAGGGAGCAGCGCCGCGGTTGCGCCATCCACCGAAGAACATCGTTTGATTCGTCCGGTTGATTTCGCTTCAAAGGGTTTGGGCTGGTTTGCAAAGGGGTAGCCTGATCCTTCAGCCAACCCAGAACACTTGGTTTCTTTTCGAGGCTCACCCGTTCAGGCTTGGTTTACAAGCAAATCACAGGCAAGAAATCAAATTTTGCGGGAAGGCTTCTCCATATCTCTGGCTGCCACCAAAAAAACCGGGGTGTGGTTCGAATGATTGGGGCTCCCATTTTGAGGTTTGGGGAAGCCAAAGGGGTCTCTTTTTGAGGTTTTGGGAAGCCATACGTGCCCTTTCTGCCGGGGTTTTGGGTCGAACCCTTTTGTGACTAGGTCCCCCAGTGCCCTTTTACCAAGTAGAGTACAGAGAAAAGGGTACCCTTATTCTAACCTCTCTACTGGAGGACCTAGGTGAGGTTTCTCCCCCATTTCTTTGGGCCCACGAGGCACATGCCGCCCCCCCACATGGAGCCTCGCATCGCGCCCAAGCTGGTGGTGGCCATGGCCAGGCAAGCTGGGTCCAAGCCTTTCCTTTTGACACCTCTCGAAAATCCGAAAAGGGCATTCTCAACAGAAGCATGCACATGCACGCATAGGTATACATATACATATGTACATATTACATATACAGAATATGTACATATAGTATACATATATACATATATATACATATATACATATATATATATATATGCTCGGCCCCGCCTCCATAAAACAACTTCTTCGGTGTCGTTTGCACCATTTGTGGGCCCAAATCAAGTGTATGTGACAATGTGCCATGTTCAACCTGCAAGCCAAACCAGTGTCACCTCCGGGTGAGCTAATTTATCGTGATAGTTTTCGACTTTGCTCCGTTACTCTTTCCACTCTCATTGTCTAACAAGCAAGGAAGCAAGTAAGGAAGCAAGCAAGCTAGCAGGCAAGAGGAAGCAAGCAAGCAAGGAAGCAGCCAAGCAAGCAAGCCAGGAAGCAAGGAAGCAAGCAAGCAAGCAAGGAAGCAAATAAGCAAGCAAGCAAGCAAGCAAGCAAGCAAGCAAGCAAGCAAGCAAGCAAGCAAGCAAGCAAGCAAGCAAGCATCCCCACCCTACACCTCCCCTGGCACCACCTTAGACCTACCCTAAGCCTACTCTAAACCCGAAACCCTTAACTTATACCCCTTGACCCCACCCTGAACGCACCCTAAGTGCACCCCAAACCTACCCTTATCCTACCCTTACCTTGAGCGTACCTTGAACCCCGTAAACCCTAAACCCATCCTAAACTCACCCAAAAGACTAAACCCGCCTTTATCCTCAACCAACCCAACCCTATTTGAACCCACCCCAAACCAACCCTCAACCCTGAACACACCCTACACCCATCTCTAAACCACCCCTAAGCCCACCCTACGCCCAACCTAAGCCCAGCCCTGAACGCACCCCTAAACCCACCTCAAACCTACTCTTAAATCCACCCTTTTCCTACACGACCCCAGTTCACCGGTTCACCCGGATGAGCGGCCCTATGGCCGACAGATCTTGATGGAAGTCCCCCATGACTTTTGCAAAATTCCACGGCCACTTGTGGTTGGCCCGCAAACACGTGTCTGGGGGGGACCTACGCACGCATGCCTGGCGCCTGCGGCTTGTATAGCACCTGCGCCCCATCCCGAACTGCATATGTTGAGACATCGCAAGACCTCACGCACCGCTGCGCAGGCTGCGTTTGTGAGGGATAATGTCAAGAACAAGGCACACTGAGGAAAAACCCAAACAATAACAAAACAATTCGAGAAAACCAACTAAAACAAAAACACATCTCTGGGAGGACCTTTTGTTTCAGCCCCAAACTTTTGCCTGGTTTCTCGAGGTTTGTTGTTTCTTTGGTGTTCCTTCAGCTTGTTCAATAGTTTCTTCGACATCATCACACAACCAAACAGACACGATATGTTGTTGATTTTCTCACATTTGGCCTGGTAAAAAAGGAATTTATGGCTTTGTGTGGGCTAATGTCAAAAACAACAAACGAGGGAACACAAAACAAAGTGGGCTGAAACCAAAGATTCTCCACCAGAGATGTTGTTTTTCCTTTTTTCTGCGTTGTTTTTTGTTGCTTGCTTTTTTGGGGTGAGGGGGGGGTCGAGGTTTTCTGCTTTCTTGGTGTTTCTTCAGTTTTTGTTGTTTTGTTGACATAGCCCCTCAAAAAAAGCAACCAGCTCGACGTGTCATTTCGCTTGCTTGGTTTTCTTCAGTTTTGTTTAATTCTTTTTGTTGCTATGGTTTTGCACTTGCATGTTCAAGAACGGTAAAACACGATGTCTGTTTTTGCATCGTAAGAGTAGAACACAAGAACACGCTGTAAAAATGCGCTTTTCTTCATGGCCAACACAAATGTGGAAAGCCCCCCAAGAATCTGGTCAAGGCTTGTGCACAAACACGCTCATGATTTGCCATGTTAAGCATCAGCATAAGTATACAATTAATAGAATCGCCACCAGGCATTAAACATGTGTATGTTCTATTGAAACAGACTTCAAGACAGAAAAGGTGGATCATGGGGGGCTGACCAGGTGAAAGACCGCTCGGTGTCAACAGGCAACAACCCGTGCTTCGTGGAAACCACGTGGCTTGATGGTCACAGAGTGTTACTTTCCCACTTGGCGTCCGCAATGCGTCGGCCAGGGTGTGTGTGTGTGTAAGTCATACATCCCACTCTTTGGTGGCCCCTAATGCTTGTGTTGGGCTACTTGTTTGCTTCACTCACGTTGTACATCCGGAGCAAAAATGACGCAACACACCTTGAAGTCTGCACTTTGGGCATGTTTTGCATCACCAGATAAGGTTACTTAAAAGACGTAGAGGACGGGGCGGAGCTTAAACTCCTTGTTACTATGTTGCAGCATAGCTCTAGCATTGTCTCCTATGCGGGCACCCGCAAAGGCGCGTGTTTGTGGCAACGGCCAATGCAGGATTGTGCACTGTTTGCAGACGAACAAAGGCTGTGCCAGCTTGTGTTTTTGCGATGACTTAGTGTTTGCCAAATGTTCCTGGCTGCAGGAACACCCACATGGAGAATCTGACGCTATCCAACTCCAATCTCCAGAAGGCTTGGCAGCTGGCGATGTTTCAGTTTGGGACATGCTGGGTTTTAAAATCACCTTCATGACTTGTCCCAAAAAAACCAACCAAGTCAGATAAACATCTCACCTTTTTGGCCCATGAAAGGTGAGCGTTTATTTTGCGGCGATGTTTTCTGGTTTGGAAAATATTTAGGGAGCCCCGCACCACTGGTTCCCCCCCCCCCAAAAAAAAAAAGAGGGTCGGACGCGCGGGCTTTTTGTTTTGGAGCTCCAGGCCTCGGGCGTGGAGCTGGCGCAATCCCTGCGGGTGAACCGGACCTTGAAGACTGTGAACCTCGAGTGCCGCCCTTTTGACGGGCACAGCAGCGGGCGAGCGGCTGCGAGCGGGCGAGCGCATGCGAGCGGGGAGACCCCTGCTTGGATGGACGTGGATGTTTTTTTTGGTAGCCGCACAAACTGGCTGAAAACCTCAGAAAGGGGGGGGCAGGGAATGGAGCCTTGTTTGAGCCTCCAGAGGGTGACAGCCTCAGAAAGAAGAGCCACCCTGTGTCCAAGAAACCTTCGAAAGGTCGCTGGCAAAAACAAATGGCCCAAGTCAGCCCCCCAGCCCCGAGCGCGCAGGTGCAATTGGCTGGACTCCAACGCGGTCCGGGAACTCGCCCTGGCGATTAAGGACGAACTGCGCTTCGCGGCTCTTAGCAAAGGGGGGGGGCCCTTGGATTTGTTTTTTGTCGCCGGGGGGAATGCGTTTTGTTTCGACTTTTGTAGGGTTTTGCCGGGTCTTCGCGTTTTTCGCTGGGGGGAATGCGTTTTGTTTCGACCTGTGTAGGGGTTTGCCGGGTCTTCGCGCGGGATGGGCCAAAGGGGGGGCAACCACCGATGTTTCAAGGGCTTGGTTTTTTTTGGCTTGGCCCTCCCTCTTGGCGCAAAAAAAGGAGAAGCAAAACAAACAAGCCAGTTGTGTGGCTTAGCCTTTGATTGGGACACTGGTTTCCAGGTACGTGGTTTCAAAGGGGGCTTGCGGGAATTGTGCATAGACAGTCCCTTCTCCTGTAGGCGCAGAATAGATAGATTCTGCATGTTCCCGTGCAAGGGGCTTTGAACAATCCCAACGTAGATCCTACATGTGCACTGAGTCTTAACAAGGATCGCCGTGGCTTTTCCAGGACAACCCAGGATGCAACATCGAGCACCTGCGATTTTCCCATCAGAAGCAGATGGGCCAGTTTTTTGGCAGGCAGGGAAGGGTGCATAATGCACCCTGGGCTCAGCACAGCCCGTCTGGATGTCATGCGATAATTGTCTCAGGGCTTTTGAGGACAGCCTTGCTAAGATGAGGTGATGAAGTGTAGATACCCATTCTTCTAGCTCAAAGCTCGCCAGGCCAACTGAAGAGGCAGTTGGCCAGATGATGAATTCAAATGAAGGGATCGCAGCGGCCCCAGCCGAGCTTGTGTGGTGCTGGAGGGAATACATGGGCCAGAATCTAAAAGGTGTCGGGGACGTGGGCTAAAAGCTGTGGAGTAGGGGGCGCTGATTGCAACTTAGGGGTGACCTGGGCCGGGCAGGTGAAGCTTGGGTTCGAGTGCGATGATGCGACCACGCCTCAGAGCATGATTTGATTTGCCAGGGCCCAGCTTGCTTGCGATCGGCGCGAGTGATGCAGGGAATGAGAGTTGGATTGAGCCCTGTAAACCATCCAACTGGTGGTTTCCTCTAATAGGAGGCCCCTGGGTATTCCCTACTGAGCACGAGCTGGTGGTTTGGCATAAGCGAGGCTTAGCACCGTGGTCTTCCATTTGATTAAGGATGTGTATAATCACATGTATATATATATATATGTACACATGTTTATGCGCTCCTGCTGGCTTTAAAAGGAATCATCTCTCAGAACTACAACTGGGCATATGTCCATTGTTTCCAGGGGAATTCAGCAAATGGAGGTCATTGCTGAGGCACTGGCGCAACATCATCGACCGCGCGCTGCTTCGGAACAACGACTTCTGGAGTGTCTGCCTCAGCATCTTTGCGGCCAGGGCTGAGCATTGCTCGCGGCCCCAAGGGGGAGACCAGTTTGGCGCAGGCGGATACCTGAGCCAAGTGTAGGCTTGCTGGATGCCTATGCCAAGTCTTCCTGCGGATGCTCATGTGTAGTTGTTGCTGAGAAAAAAAAAGCAGGTCCTCATGGCTCATATGTGTGTGTTGTTGGGGGGAACTAAGCCTGTTCAGCCTTGAAAGAGACCACAAGGAACACCTCTATGTTGATCCAGACCCAAATTTAACGCCCAACATCGTGCGTCTCGGGGACTCGATCAGACTGAGGAAAGCGGCAAGCTGGGCCGGATCCAGAGGTGGGCAACTTGTCACTCCGACGCCCAAACCACCTGAAGAAAGCCAATGAGAAACCATAGCTTCACTGTTCTTAACAAGTTTTTTTTGTTGTTGGTTCTGTTATGTGTTGGTGTGGACAACAAAACGGCCATATTTTTGCAGCTGCGCAGCTGGGAAACGCGGTCCTTTCAACGGGGAAGCCTGGGGCAGGCGCTGCCCACACCGGAGGAGCGGCCGCTAGGCCGGCGGCCAGTTGCAAGGAGTCCGCATGGGCCGCGGAGGTTTTTCCCTCCGATTTAAAATGGAACCTGGCGATCTGGCAGGGCACCACCTAAGAAACCATGGAATGTTATGAACACCCGAAAAAATCCCCACGAACAATGGTTTCCCATGGTTGTGAGGTAGTGCGAAATGGATTTCGTCCTTCTGCAGGCTCCTGGAAGACAACTTTCTTTTTACCTGGAATACAATGTTCTTTTTACGACCCTGCCTGACGTTCGGGGGCTCCTGGAAGACATACGGGGACCCCCGCCTGACATTCAGGGGCTCCTGGAAGACAATTTTCCTTTTAAAGGGACCGGTCGCGAACATGAGGTTCCATATTAATTAGTGGGAGGGTAACTCAGGCAGGTCGGAAGTGCTGGTGAACAAAATTGTGCTGGCGAGTTCCATTCTAGCGTGACTGATGCTTATTGTTTGGCGCTTTGCTAGGATGCATTCACAAAGACATTCAATTATGTTTGATCATGATGATGAGGATGAAAATGATGATTATGCTGATGCTGATGCTGATGCTGATGCTGAAACCAAGGCAGACAGAGGAATGCTGTGTGAAAAAGGCACGCTGCAAGGTGTTTGGGGCTCGCCCCTCCTATCTTGACCCCACAGAGTTTCTTGTTGCTTTTGCACTGTGAGGCAATGAGTGCCTTGCAACACCTTGTGAAAGCAATTGCCAGGCCGGGTCTTGCTGCTGGCGCCACCAGCAGAGGAGTCAGCCAAAGAGGCGCCAAGACATTGGCTTGGACTGGCCGGAGGATCGGTCAACACACCCAGAACAATATAGAACAATGTGATTGTGGAACAACATATGTTAAACAAGGGATGGGCCCCATTTGGTTGAATCGCAGCGTTGCCATTGAGGTCGGGAAACCATGCTCGGACAAGCAGGTTCTCGGCACCCTTGAAAGGCGCTACTGTAAGTAATGCAAAAAATAAGCTGCTGCTGCTGCCCCCTTTTTCCTGGGGGTGCAAGTGTTTGGGCTAGTCAGCGTGGTTTTGACGCGAAGCACTTGTTGTTGGGGGTGGGGGGAGGGTATTTTGCGTGATGTTCTCACTTTCTCTGAAAAGCAACGTCGTTGTGGTGGAGATAAGCATTGGTCAGGAGGGGGTGTTACTCGAATGGTAACATGAGGGTTTAGAGGACCCCCCTAAAAATGATTGTTTGCTTGGTAAAGGGGGAGAACCACCCCTTTTTAGCATAGTCCATTGGGAAAATATGACATGGTGGCAGGTGCTTGCCAAGTACTCCGAGCTCTGTGACTACTTGGAGCGGCTGCATGGATTGCCTGACACTTGCAAGAAGTTGGCGCGGAACATCGACGCATTCGCGATGCCTAGATACAAGACATGGCTGTTGTTCAGGTTGACTTGCCTTTCAAGCTGGTCTGCGTCAAAGTTAAAGCAACATGATCATCGTAGTTGTTGGCTCTTGATGGGCAGACTAAACTATCGTGCAGGGATATCATGAATACTGAAAGGAGGAATTCCCAAAGAGGGACATATGGTGTTAGCTCTACGACTTCTAGAGTAAGATGTCATGAATGCGGACATGGCAGGACAACAACCTGAAGATGCCCACCACGTCTCAGCTGCAGAACTGCTCCAAGAACAGCGGTGGCGGCCCAAGGCATGGGAACTTGGATGTTCAAACCATGTAGGCTATACCTCAGATAAGAAATATTCTGACCGCGGTGAATTACGTGCAGCAGGGCCGTCCCAAACGGAAAGAGATCATTTGTTTTGCAGTCCGCTTCTTGCTGGTCACGCCGTGGCTGAAGGGCTTCCTCGGAGTTGCTGCAGCCTGCAGGCATGGGCGGAAACCCAGTTGGGATGGCAGGGATGACGTGCCATTGGAGGCGCCCGTTCCGTCTTCATGGGCTGGCTGCTTTTGGGCCAAGGACGGCAGCAACTGGCCTACGCAGTTGCAGCGCCAATGATCAAGGACAGGATTTCAGGGGATAGGCTCACCAGCGAGTGATCCTTACAATAGGGTGAAGCCTGCAATTAGCATAAACGAAACGGGCGGAGTTTGCGTGGTGTCCCCACGTGTTGATCAAGTCGGAATGCTTTGATCCATTGAAGCAAGGCTTGACAGAGGTTGTGGTGGGGCCTTTCTTACCATCTTGGTACTGCCACACGTGAATGGGTTTTAGCAGCGCTCGATTTGTGGAAGCCCATCGTGCCCTTGGCGTGAATCGTCTTGTTGGTTCTCTGGGGGATGAACCCCAGGAAAATTACAAGGGAGGGAACAGGTGAACTATGGAACAAATCCAAATGGTCCCAAAGGCGGATGGAGTGTCTGACACTCCCTTTCAACCAATTAGCAGGCGCATTCCCTCGTTTAGCAAGTTGCAGCTCTTGTGCAGGAGCTGCGCGCCTGGATGTTGGACAGAGCTGTTGGACAAGAGGCGGACAGCATCCAACTGTTCTCAACAAACTGCCCCCAAGCACGGCTCCAATTTGGGTATGTTTGAGTCTTTCCACAGTGTGGTGTGTTGTGTGGGTGGGGGGAGGGTGGGCGGGGGGTGATGTGTTTACGGTGTCCCTCAATTTTTTTTTTGTGGGAGAGGCCGTGTTTCAACCCTACAAATATGGGCGATTCCGGCGTGGAAGAAAGGCAGACATCCCGTTTGAAGTATCGTCCACACGCATCCAATTGGGGACACCGCTGATGCTGACAATATGCCCCTTTGCCTGTTGGAGGACCTTCTTAAAGGGGAGGGCCTGATTTTCTTCCCGAAGCTCAAGCTGGGTCTGTTGGTTCACTTTTAGCCTTGGGGTCTTGAGGTTTGGCAAATAGCAAGGCAGCTGGATTCCACGGCACTGAATGTCATATCTAAGATGTTACAAGCCTGAAGAGGAGAGGGTGAGCAGAGTGTTAAAATCCCTGAGCCTTTCCTTTTCCAGATGGGACTTGCATTTTACGCAAAGGCGCAGTAAAAAGTGTCCAAGATGATTACTCAGCCCTTAGACCTCCACCATGCGCAACTTCTCGCCTGGCTGAATCCGACAGATTACCGTCTTCGACATCTTTGGCACGCCTGCCAACGGCGTGCTGCGGAAATGGAGCGCTGAGCACGACCACTGGTCGGTCGCGAGCTCACACGCGCTCGGAAATCCAACAGCTTCAGGCTTCAAGTCGTGGTTTTTTTCGGGGAGGACAAATTTTGACTGTTATTGACTGAGTTGGATCTTCAGACTTTAGCTTTTTGGAAAATCAAGGGGGTTTCCATTAAACCCACAAAAATACACCTTTTGCAGAGGGGTCAACAGCCAGCAAGGAATTTGCACCCCGATTGACAGCTTAGGCCCTTCCATGTGCTGAAGATATATTGTTCCCATGGATTGTCGTAGCGCTTTGAGCAAGCGGTGGATTTGATTGCTTCGGGAGAACCAGATGCGCGTGTGAGCTGAGGTGGACATTTGGGTCGAGGAGGGCAAAAGGCGCATGCGAGACTTTCTGGCGCAAGGGATGCACGGGTAGTCTTTGGCTTCTAGGCTGCACCAACTGGTGCGAAGTGTTTCTTTCCATCTGAAACTGAGAAGTCCCGCAGTGGTTCGGGTGCCTTTGAATCCGATTCCCCAAGCGATCAATCACAATGTTGTCCTTGGACTCTCTCAAGACCAACTCTGGCACCCCTGCGGCCCAGGAAAATACTGGATGGGCCAAATCCAGCACCACCTAAGAAAGCCTGGAATGATGATTCCCCGGCAAATACCGACAAACAATGGTTTCTTAATGGCTTCAAAGAGGTGCAGGATTTCGTGCATACACCCTATGGGTGCGACTGATTTTAGGGGGGCCCCCCCAAAAAAAGGGTGATGTTCCTGATGGTTTTTTCCTTTAGCCTTAGACACTGGGTGTAAATATGTGTGATGAATCCACGTGCCCGGCAGGTGCACTTTCCGATCCTCCAGGGACCCAGCCATCTCAGTGCGCGCTCCCCGGGGGGATTGGTCGAGTCTAGAGTCTAGGGCTCCTGCAGGAGCAACTCCTTTTGTATGCAAGAAGCCTGATTTGCTTCAAGCTTTGCGTTCATGTTAGCGTTGCATGAACTGACTCTCGTGACAAGGGCGGGTGACTCGGGCCTTGAACCTTGACCGTTTTGGCAAACAATCATTCGGTCACAACCGCTTTTCTACGAGGATGGCTTCCTTCTTCTCAGGGAGAATGGACAGAGAGGCGTTCTATCTTTTGCACATCCATTTTCCCAGGCCCAGTACAGGGGTTGCGGCATTCCTCTTTTCGATCTTTTCGGTTTCAATTACTTACCATTTGTTTGCCAATGTTGAGTCGCGTCTCTTGAGTTTCGTCGTTTTCGGGCTTGGGAGGCAAACGATCAAAACCAGCATGGGGCTTTAAAGATAGGCCGTGAGTTCCTTGCAGTGAGGTGTTTGAGGGGGACATGCCCCTCCAATGTGGCGGGGTTCTGCAAGGAGGGAGGGAGCCGGCACCACCCTGCCGCTCCAGCCATCTAGGAGGGTTTCCACTACCTCTACACCTTTCTGAAGGAAACAATTATTTCTTGCCATATGTGCATATATAATCGTTTATACCCTTTCCACTCACACCTTGAAAGGGGGAACTAGACTTTTGATTCATGGTTTGTACCCTCTCCTTTGTGGCTGTGGGTCAAAATTCGACTACCAGGGGACGGCAGGTTTGAGTATTTGTTTCTGTTTACCAGGGTTCCATTTTGGGTACCTATTTTTGACCCACACCCTTGTTGTACGGTGGTTCTACAGGGCCTCACCCACTTTCTCCTGGGTCGGAGTGGACGCGTTCAGCGCTCGAGCCGAGGTCGGAGGCCTGGGTCCAGTGGCTCCGGCCGCATGCGGCGCGACAGATCGGGTTGCCCGAGAGCCAAGCCGGCGCATGAGCGCGACCAGAGGTTTCACCAGCCGTGGTTTTTTGGATGGGTGGAGGTGGTTCTGTTTCATTCCACTCCACGGTGGGAATGATGGCCAATACTGAAAGTCACTGAAAGTGGGTGAACGGAGAGGGGCAGCTGTTTTGATGACCACCCCTACCCTGTCGTTTTAGGCCTGTCAGGCTTCCCATGTAGCGGCAGGGGCCCGCAAGCCCCGTGCTGTTCTTAATTGGCGCGGGTGCTTCGCTGCGCAAGAAATTCATCGAATTCGGAGAAGTGCTCAGCTGCAGAAGAAAGATCCTGTGCCAACCAGGGAGGATCGGCCGTGCCTCTAGTCGCTGGACCACAGGCATCAGTCCACATGTGGAACCTCCTGTCACGCAACAATGCTGTGTTTAGACGGAGCACTTGCACCGGCAGTATGGTGTTCTCAGGTCTGCAGCTGCGAATCCGCATCTATCCGTGGGTTTTCTACCCAGGTTGAGTGGGACTCAAACTGATTGTATGGCTGCTTTTTAAATGTGACTTTGCCCCTCGCAGGCTGACCTCCAACAAGCAGATGCTTTTTGGCAGTGGCGACTCCTTTCCACCTCGCCGCAGCAGTTTGCACCCTGGATTGCTGCACACATTTCCCAGCCCAGCTGTGTTGTTTGTGGGGTAGTCTTGACCTCGGATTAATGAACCCAAGACTATTAACATGGGAGTGTCCCTGGGTTAGTGGGGATTCATCACGTTTGGAGAGGCCCCATCCCCGGGTCAACTTTAGTTCTATTGTTATGGTACTTGTCATGCCGGGACCTGAATCCAATCCAACCAAGCCACCCACGAATTACTTGACATAAGATTCATGTTTATCCCGCCTCAAATAGACGTTTTGGAGGAATAGGTGGCACTGGTATGCGCTGGGAAGCGAACTGCAACTAGAGTCATCATATCTTTCACAACACTCACCCCAACAAGACACCTATGCCTCAGCCGCAACCGTTTCCCCGTGTCCATCTGCGCGCTTGGCGTAATGGCCGAAGGGGAGGCAGGTCGGTCGGTCGACTCAACGGCTCGGCTATGGCTCATATTTTGTCAGGATGCCGAGCAGCACATGCTTTGCATTTCTGCTGACGTGAAAGTCTTCGCTCAAAAAGCGAAATCCATAAACATGGGGCCTCACAGGGGCGTCCAGAAAGTCGTGTTTCCTTGAACGGGGATTTGTTCATGGGTTCCACGCAAACCGACCAGACGGTAATACGGCTGACTGTTGGTTCCAGATTGGGACTCAGTGCGCGCTGGCCACGCGGAGGCACACCGGCCAGCCGGTCCAGCGGAAACTGCCCCAGCCTGAGAGCATTAGTTCTAGGAGGTTGCCAGATGGGGGGCTCGTCTTTTTTTTGAGGGGACCCTCCCAAAACGGTTTTGAGGTTTTTTCTAGGGGTTGATTCCCCATTCGTTTCAACCGTCGTTCTTTTCTAAAAACCGGATCTGTTTCCCTGGGCTTTTGATGGTTCCTGAAAAGAATCGGATCCCTGGAAAGAATGGGGAAGGCACCCCTAGATTGGTGGTCAAGTGCGAAGGCAGATGAAAACCCCAGTTGCCCAGTGGCGCCCCCTTTTTCCCTTGGGTTCCCGTTCAACCTCAACCAACCTGAAATGGATGCCCCTTTTTTTTCCGTGGAAATCCACTGGGCATCTCAAGGTCAACTCACCAGTTGGGTGCTGAGGCTCTGACCTTTGTCGCCCACTTTGAGGCACTTCGCCGTGATTCGGCTTGATCTGTCCATTTGGCACGTAAGAAATGGAGACTTGCTGTTCCCTGTCACGACTGGTGTGCACACATTCTTGTTCCAAGACTATGATCCCAGTTGTCCCGTGGCGCCCCCCCCTTTGTTCATTTTTCGGGGGGAAGGGTTCCGCTAAGTCAACCAACCAAAAAAGGATGCTGTGTTTTTTCTTCCCATGGAAATCCACAGGGTGATATTTGCGGGGGTCTCGCCCCAGGCCAGACAGGAGATCAACCAGAGGAATATGAATGCTGGGTCCAGGGCCAGCATTCCCTGGTCCAGGGCCGGGCCCCCAAGAACAAACAGAAACAATCATAACAATAATGACAACAATGATAATAATGGTAATCAACAAATAAATAAATAAATGAACAGGGAAAACACACACAGAAACGGCATCCCCTTCAGGCCCAGTTTTGCAGGGTCTCGGCTGCGAGGAGCGCAGCCTCACGGGGCATTGCGAGTTGCAGCTGGACGCTGAGGCGCCCAACAGAACTTCGCGTCAGCGGTGTACCGGGACCGCCTGTTTCCAGTTGCTTAAGTTGTTTTTTTCAGCTGAAGGTCGCCCGGAGAAGCCGAATCAGGGTGTTCAACTGTTTGTCAGTTTCCGTTAAGAAAGAAGGGTCCCTTCCATTTGCTTAAGAATATGTTTTCCCCAAGAAATTGATCACTACTGGAAATATGTTGTTTTCCAGGGGTCTTCACCAAACGGAAGCTTAGTGGTTTGGAGCAGTTTGGATGTGAAAAGCATGTGGTCTACTTGGGATGAAGCAGCGCAGGCGTCCACAGGGGGGGGGGGGGTATTCTGTGTTGTCGTTTTTCTTCTCCCCTGAGGTACGGCACTACTGCAAGAGGTTGGTTGCACATGTCAGTGGGAATTTTCTGAGGGTGCTAGTGATTGGTTGGAGTCTTGCGCCATGTGATCTTGATTTGATCGGGGCTTTCGAACACACTAGCACTAGTGTTCAATGATCACACGTCAATAATTACCAAGTGGGTGTAGGTGGCGGTGATGGTTTGAAAGCGTGATCCTGATGTCAATGTTTCGGGCAGACCCGGTCAGGATGAAGTGGCGCTGGACATTCATCAGCTGGGCCTCAGCTGGTGGTGGGCACGAGACAAGAGTGCAGCAGTGCAACTCGAATCTTGCCCATCGCGTAACACAAAAGATGCCTGGATAGTTTAGAATCATTCGGCACTCTCTCAGACTCACATGGAAGCCCCTTTCAGGAGACCTCTCTGAATGGAGCCAAGGCTTCCAAAGGGCTGGGAGCTTCCACGGAGTCGCCTCTTTGGGAGAGTTCCCTGAGGTGCATTCACGTCAAGGAGGTCACCTCGCAGGGCTGCAGGCAGGGAGTGAAGCTCTTCAGCTGTCAAGGCATTTTTCCTGACCTAGGCTCAACTTTCAAGCGGAAGATTCCGCCCTGACTGCGCTGGTCTTAGCACACCTCAGATTTGAAGGGCCGGGTTTTCTGGGTTTAGAGGATTGGGTTCGGCTGGTTTCCCTGCCTGGCTTGAATCGGAAACGAATTTGCTCCATTTCATGGCATGTCCTGTTCCGGCCGTTAAAATGTTTTGCACTTTCAGGCTGCTCGCGAGGCAGCCTCCAAATAGGTAGCGCCTGGAAGAACTTGCCACCATCATCCACCAATCCAGGAGGGTTATTCACAGCAATGCCCGTGTTGCATTGTTTCCAAGCCATGGACGGGCCTTTCAAAGCCCCGCTGATTCCGTTTATGGATGGTGCCTCTTTGTCAGTTGGAAGTAAATAAACATGTCTCTTACTGTTTATGTAAAGGCGCATCCCTCCAGTTGCAAAATTATGCGAAACTTGTTCTGCTTTGGGTTCTTGGCAGCTGTTTGTGGTGTCGGTATCTTTCCGTGGCTTTTGGAAGCTCAACCCGCCCTAAACCCACCACTAAAAAAGAAACTAACCCACCCTGAAGATATGCTGCACTCTTCTACCTAAATAGCCCCCAAACAAACCCTCAAACCTATCCCAAACCCGCCCTAGACCAACACTAAGCCGCACCAGAGATCAGCCCTCAACCCACCCCAAACAACCCTAAACCTACCCTAAACCCACACCCAAACCCACCCTAATCAAGCCTGAAATCCACCAAACATGCCTAATCCCTGAATCAAACACCTGCAACATGCCCTAAACTAAAGCCTAAAACAACAGCCGGTTGAAATTCCAGGGTGTTTAGCCGATGCTGGCATTGTTGATGGTGCTGTTGTTAGTAAATGCTGTAAAATCTCCCCCCCGGGAGCCAAACAACAAACAATCCCAAAGTAAATCAAAGACTCTCCCAATTAAATGTTCACCCTTATGCCTTAAACCACTACAAACTGAGGAGACACAAGAACTAAAAACCAAGAAGGTCGGCCTGACCGATATCAAAACCGAAAACCAACTCACCGCCGCCTATTAAGGCGCGATGGGTATGGCTGACAATCGGTGACCTGGACCGGGCGCCGATATGCTATTAGTATTCTTGGCTGGTGCTCAGTAGGGAATGTGGGAATGAACCCAGGGATTCGCTTAAAGGAAACCACCAGTTGGATGGATTTGTAGGGGTTCATTCCCTTTCTCATTCCCTGCGTATCGCACCAGCAAGTATTTGTTGACAAGGACGCCGCGGAGTCAAATGGGTATGGGTCAAAGTTCAGCCACCATTGGACCGCAGGTTTTAATCCATATTTCCACTTACCGGGGTTTCATTTTGGGTACCTATTTTTGATCCACAGCCAAATAATCCCGGGCGAAGTGGTCGGCTCGGCGATCCCACCTGTGGATGCTCCCAAGGTGAAGCTGGACAGGGCGAAGCTGGCCTCACTGCAGGCCGAAGCCACAGACTGAAAGGCACCAAATGTCTTGGTGGCTCCCAGCCATCCGATTCCTTAGCTTTTTTAGCCTAGTGCTTAGTGGTAGTTTCCATTTAAACCACCAAGAGTTAAACTTTTTGCGGGGGATCTGAGGACAACCCAGATGTGGGGCCCCTTCCCTTTTTGGACCCCCCCCCTTCCCTCTGCCCAAAAAATGGGTCATAGCCCATAATTTGGGTAGAGGCTTGTAGGAGGGGGGCCTTAAGGCGCCCACAGGCTGCTTACCGAGAAAAGGGTACCCTTATTCTAACCTCTTTACTGGAGGACCTTGATAATGAACCTTGACTTCCTCAGGTTTCTGACTGTTGGTGTCAAGTCATGTTAGATGTTGCCATTTTGCAGATCCAGGCTGCGGATTGGATGTCCATCGCCTTGTCCGACGGCTTTCACTCTCATTGCAAGTGTGGTCGTAGATAGCCGGGTGCAGCAAAACTGTTTTTTCCATTCAAAGGGGCAAGACAGGTGAGCTGCCTCCTTGCTTACTGTCCCACATGAAAGCTCCAACCCTTGCCCAGTTGCCTTTTTCCCCTTTTGTTCGGGTTCCTTTTTTCCTTTCAAGTCAACCAAAAAAAACAGCGGATGCCAATTTCTTGGTAGGGGTTCCCCCAAGTCAACCAACCGATAAAAAAAAACAGGCGGATGCCGATCCCCATTCTTCCCAAGAGGCATCTGAGCCTAGCCTTGGCCACGGATCCCAGCCACGCTGGCAGATCGACTTTGTGGTGACCCCCGGCTCTCCAGCGCTGCCGCGGCCCCAAGAAACACGTGGGGCGCGGCGCGGCGCTTCCCTGGAAAAAGCGGAGGAGGGAAGGCGCAGGGCCCCAAAATATCGAGGGCCTGCCAGTTTTTTTGGGTCTTGTCTGACTTCTTGAGTTGTCCGTTTCCTGGGCTTCTTCGGCCATCCACAGGCGGAAAATGTGGTTTTACTTGTTTGGGGCCATCCACAGTGCGTGTCAAGTAAGAAGTGTGGTTGCGTTTTTGGGGCAATCTACTCAGGAAGTGGGTGGTGGCATACAGGTTGCAAGGCCTTTTTCCAGGTAGAACCAAAAGTCAAGAAACTTTTGGGCACTGCTCACTCAAAGTCCATCCTTTTTGGTGGCAACGGTAGGACAGGGCCTGTCATGGGATGAGCGTTCCATGTTGCCTTGGTTTGCTATCTCCATATGTTTTCACCAGGGGACAAAAGGTTTTAAACTCTGCCTGGTTTTTTGGGAATAATTGCTACTGGGTTGGACCTTTAGACTTTAACTTTTGGGTTGAAACAAATGTGTTTTCACTAAACCCCTAAAAAGTGATTCACTTTTTGCAGAGGGGTGCTTCCAGCGACCAAGTCACCTGGGGCCCAAAGAACATTCGCTTCTGGGGTTCCAGCAGGCTGTGGCTGGAGGACGGCCAGCTGGTCGTCGCCCAGGAGATGGGAATCCTCACGGTTTCCCTTGTGCAGTTTTTGTGCGTAGGGGTTTGCCCTTGAGCAGGGAATGAGTGAATGACCCCTAATCATTCAGGGTGGTTTCCTATTTGGGCTCCCTAGGCTGATTCTCGAAGCCCTTGCAACTCACTGGGAAGCAGCAAGGAGAGATGGGGCAATGCTCACCATTGCAGCCGTGCTTGTTTTCCGTCGTTCTGGTGCAGATGGCGTGGAAAGGTCCCTGTGCCACAATTGTACTATCCTGAAAGGCCCATGTTCAGGCAACCCCTAATTGGTGGTCTGGATTTGTGGTTTGGTTTTGGATTTGAACCCTGGTCCTTGTAGAGGGTAGATAGGAATCCACTCCTGAACCACCACACCACCAAACCACCAAACCACCAAACCACCAAACCACCAAACCACCAAACCACCAAACCACCAAACCACCAAACCACGAATCCGAGCCACCAATTGGAGGGAAGCTGACATGTATTTGTGGTTTTGTTCGTGGATGGTTAAGAGGTTTAAACCTCTTCCCAGGCCGCAGCAATCCCTGCCTCAACGGGAGCCGTTCTTTTCCTTGGAAGGAGCATCCAGGATGGGCGAGGGCTTTATTCCCCAGCCAGGGCCGCAGAGTGTTTCCTGTTGCAGCGGTTCAGGTGCCACAATCGGGTGTTTTTTTGGAGGGTACCCTTTCCAGGGTTGGTTCAAACGGAAACCAAAGGAAACCACATGTTTTTTGCGGTGCCCTAAAAAGACCCGCCCCCATTGGCAGCTACTTACTTTCGACAGGATTCTGAAAGATTCCCATGGCCTGCTTGCACCGGACAATTTGAGAAAGGTTGTTTGGAGCATGCTCGAGTCCTGCACGGCTCAAGAAGGCTGCGTTTAGCAAGGGGTGTCTTTGTTTTCCACTACCCTCTTTTGATCATGGAGGGAAGACACCCAGCCCAATTAAAGAGCCATCGCAAACCGTTTGATCCCTCTGTTGGCCAACCCATATCGGCCATTTTTTGCTTGTTCGGTTCGGCTGCCAATTGCGTCCACACGCTGGCGCAGGTCGAATCGCAGCACATGGGTACACCGGTGGGGGAATTTTACCAATGCGGCATGATGCCGGCTGCTGGTCAGGACAATTCTCCTTCGGCACTTGCTGTTTCATGCCTGCAGCCCCTTGCTTCGATGCAGTGTTCACCTTTGAGCGCTGCTGTTTGGTGCCGTCCTCAGAGATTCAGGCGGAGCTGTCCGGGTTCCAAGCGCGCTGGGGCGTGAGGTTGGGCGAACACCGCGTCGCGAAGGTCCGGTGCACATCACCTCTCTGCAAGCGGAAGGCGTTGCCTAAGCATAGGCAGAGGAGGTTGCAAACCTTTGCCCTGCAAAAGCTGGATGGCGTGTGGCGGAGATTCACCGCCACGAAGCATGACAACACCATTGGGGCGCTGGGCGAGCTGCTGGCTTTCTACGTGCTGCGCGTGGCGTGGCAGGGCGGTCAAAGAACCGCCCCGTTCGATCCCGCGAGGAGTCCAGGCGCAGCACAGCTGGCGCGCAAGGAGAAGCGAGTTTGGAAGAAGCTGCGTGAGACCGTGCTTTCAAAGCGGCGGGGGCAGTATGAAGTGTGCGCCTGTGCAGGCACAGGCTATGATATGATCATGGCCACTCTACTGCTATTGGGTTGGATCTTTAGACTTTAACTTTTCGGATACCCCTCATATTTCCTTTCAAGCTGCAAAAAGTTAAACTTTTTGCTGGAGGATCTACAGCACCCAAGGCCATGAGGGACAACATCAAGAGGCTCTGGCTGTACCACCCGAACTTCTCCCGTTGGGTGGCCAACCCCTCCGAGCAGGCGCACCACCTGTCGCTCCTCCAGTCCTGCACGGAGGAGGCGGCCGAAACCGCGCTGTCGGACTTCCGCCACGCCATCGCGCGGAGCAACTGCGTGGCCAGCGATGTGGCTTCTCAGCCCATGACCTTGCTATTTATCAGAGTCCCAGATCTTCTCCCAAGAGGTGGCCCTATTTCCAGGTTCCTGAACAAACATCCAAGTGAGTAGCGCCCCTAAAACCCTTGGCAACTTTAGTAGGTGGTTCTGGCACCCTGTTCTGTAGCCATAGTAACTTGACTCCTGTCCGGTTGGATCTTTAGACTTTAACTTTCTGGTAAAGCAAGGGAATTTTCCACTAAACCCCAAAAAGTGATTCATGTTTTGCGGAGGGCCCCTTCCAGAAACCAAGGCAAGGCCTATATAGCTTTGTTGCATTTTGCCAAGGGATGTTCGGACTTTAACTTCTTGCTTCAACTCATGGGTGTTCCGTATTAAACCACCAAAGTTATTTACTTTTAGCAGGGGAGCAGAGTTTGCAACCCGAGGTAAAACCTGCATATCCCATAAGCTGGGCTTGGGCCGCTTTCTCTGAGGCGACGAACATCGCGGTGGCGCAGGCCTGCGCCCTGCAGCGCCACTGGGCGCGGGCGGCGGAGCTGTACTTCTTGTCCTTCGCGCTGGTGGTGATGGCCCCGTGGGCGGACTGCTTGAACCTCGCGGTGTGGGAGCCTTGGTGAAGCAGCTGGAACGAGCTGTCTGAGTCTGCGAGCAGGCGTTGTATCTAGAAAGATTTAGTGGTGTTTTGGGGTGTGCCTGTCTAGAAACATTTAGTTGTGTTTTGGGGTGTGGGATCAGTGATTAAGAAGGGCCTCCCCAAACAGAACACTTTTTTGCGGCACCCCGTTTTCCTTTCTTCTTCTTTTTGTGGAACTCGACGTATAGGGAAAGTGTCTCCCAGCCTTTTCACGTGGAACCTGAGCTTCGAGATCCGGTCCCTTCAAAAAGGGAAATGGTCCAAGCCAGGACCCCCCCAATCGTCAGGTTCCATGGTAATTGATGGGAGGGTAACGCGGGTCACCGAGTAAGAAGGGCCCTCCCCAAACAAATTTGTGGGAATGAAAAGGGCAAACCGTTGAAACAAATTGAGAGTCAGAGCGTTTCTTTGTTGTGTACCCTAGATCTGGGCCAGGGAAGGTTTGGGATGGTTCCTGGAGGCTCGAGGCGCAGGTATGTTTGCGGCAAGCTGACCTAGGGTTGCATACAGATCATGTACTCTACAAGGAGGTTTGGAACTAAGTTTGTTACCCTTCCCACTGGAGCCCAGTTGCCTGTATAGCAGACAACGAACCATTTTACTTTGAGTTTTTTTTGGTGGTTCCCTTGCTTACCTACTACTGTGGATAGACGAAAACCATTTCGAGCCACCTAAGAAACTACGTTTGAAAAACCATACCGTTCGTTGGCATTTACAGGGGAAGCATATCATTCCGTGGGGTTTCTGATTTCGGTTGTGCGAGACTCGCGGATTTGCAACCACAGTAAGGCCTTAGTTAGGGCCTATTTGGGCTCCCTCCGAAAGCCCCCATGAATGGGAGTGTTCATCATGGGGGAAATGACCCCCCTTTAATGTTTCAACCATGGTTTCCAAACGTGCGAAGTGGATTTCGTCCATCATCAGTATGAGGGAACTGGAGCATGCCTGAGGATATGACTGCGGATGATGTGGTTTTCAACGCCGCGCGTGCCATGAACCTGGCGACCAAGTCGGCCATACTGTCGCCGGCAGCTGCGGTGGGAACTTTGGCCTGGCGCCGCAGCCCCTATGCCCTGGCCCCCATTGCCAGACTTAGCCACCTTTTCCATCGGCCTTTTGCCTTTCTGCTCGTGTTCCCGTTGTTTTTCCCTCAAAGTGCCGGTTTTCTCGGGTTTTCCCACATTCTGCATTGGTCTTAAAACGTGGTTGCTTTTTGTTTGTCCCTCAAAGTGCCGGTTTTCCCGGTTCTTCGTCGCTTTTCACCAACCCGAAGTGGCCACTTTTGCCCGGGGCTCCCGTCCCTTGGCCAAGGTCCCTCCCGAGGGCCAGCGCTGCGATGGCCCGGCGGTGCTCGACGGTATCTGCCTGGCCGAGGGAAAGATCTGGGTGCCGCCCGGGAGCGGCAGAAGCGTCAGACACGCGCTGTGCACGGAATTCGGGGCCATGGATTCTCGGTTCCATTTGGTTAAGAAAGGTTTGAATAATTACTATTTTCCCCCTTTTGGTTCTAAAGGGAATCTATCACTACTGGAATTATTATTATTTTTTGCAGGGGACTTAAGCAAATGGATACTCGGTTCCTACCGGTTGATCCAACTGGCAGCTCGTAGTTTCTTTGTGATCCGGCCTTTCAGAACTAGGGGAACTCAAGGAATTTGGTTCCTTTACACTGCTCCTTCAAGGTGTTTGGTTCCTACTTTGTACAACATTTGCCCCACCGTTTTCACATGGAACCTGACGTTCGGGGGTCCCTTGAAAAGGAACATGGTCCAAACAAGGAGCCCCCGAACGTTGACCTTTTGTGGTGCCATTTTGGCGATTTGATGATCGTAGAAAAAATACATCCTAGATGAGGCAGAACTTTGACCAAGTTTCACGGTCCCAGTTTTATTCTTGCCCTAGGCACGCTTGAGCTTTGCCTTGTTGGTTTCCATGCAAACTCGCAGAGTCGTACGACCTTAACCATTTTGCCTTTTGGAAACTGGCTGTTTCCCCACCTCTCCTCTTAGGCTTAGGGTTTAGAACACTAAAAGTTGAACCTTCAGCACTGGGCCTGCCACAAAATATCAAACAAGTGTAGCTGTTTTGCAGGGATCAAAGACCAACCCAGGACGGGTCAGCGTGGGTGGGAGAAAGTGGCGGAATTTGGGAGAGATTGCAGAACGGCACTGCGCGCAGCGATCGCCGCCTATTTCTTCTGCCGGTGGGGACGCCGTATCCCAACATCTGGCATGCACTTCATTGGTGGGTCCCCTCCGTAGCATTGAAAGAGGAACTTCGCTGGAACCCTGGCGATGTGCAGCTGGGCATTGTGTTTGACAGCAAGCCCCGCAATGGGATTGCCCGCTGGAGAGTTGATCATCCAGAGTCCGAAGACGTGAAGTCGTTTCTTGGCGGTGTCCAGCCGTACCCTTCGAAGTAAAGGTGTTTAGAGCTTCGGGGGATTTATCACATATTTCAAGGAGCCCAAGACCTCATTATTTGAGGCCTTTGGGGGTTCAAGGCCCTCATATCCAGGGTATCCCACTCAAAGTTTAATTTTGAACAAGGGATCAACGAAGCACTAAGGTTTCTCGCTTTTCATGGGCCGGTCTTGGCAGCTCTTTCTTCCCAACCCGTGCTCTTCATCGCCCACACGAAAGCAGCTCCGCACTGCTTTCGCCATGGAACGGTGGGTTTCAGGTGGGCAGTTGGAAAAATACAACTGTGTGTGTGTGTGTGCAGTTTTTTGTCTGTGTCTGCCTCTGCCCCTGCCTCTGCGTTTGCGGCTGCGTCGGCGTCGGCGTCTTCGGGGATGGTTTTTGTTTTTCCCCCTTTTCACTATGGTTTTAGATGATGCCGATGGCAAACCCCAGTTTCGAACGGAAGATTTTCTTTCCCAGATGCTTGTGCAAAGTGCTTGGGCTTCTGGGTGAAGCAGTGTTGATTCAGTACCTGCGTCAGGGCAACAGGTAGAACTGATAGAACTATTATTTGGACCTTTGTGGTGTGGATCTGGCGCATCATCTCAACATAGCGGATGCGATGCCGTGGTTTGGTAAATATATCTAGCAGTCTGTGGTCAACTTGGAAGGGACATCGGGAGCCCACTACATGCCCACCACATATCGACTCACTAGTTTCCCCTGTTCATTGTGGGTGTAGCTTTTGTTGGCCGTGGCTCCTGCACAAAACTTGCCGGTGACGCAAAACACGCACACAGCCCTAGCGACCAACCAATCCAAGCAGATCAACCGATCACAATATCTGAAACAAGGTTTCGATGTTTTAGAATTGATGGTGTAAATCATGCACAGCCTCAGCACACCTCGTTCCCAAGGCCTCAACTACCTAGCTAGGCACCCCTGCCGGGATTTGAATACACACAAGGTTTAATGAAAGGGTAATTTATGGTATGGGTATAGTACCTATTCTTGTTCACTAGGGTTTAAGTAGCCCTAGGGTTAGAACATGGGTGGATCTCTTCTCAGTTGCCCACTGCCGACCTTTTAACCTTTCGGTTTTCCGATTTGGGTCATGGCCCCAAAAGGGGATCACCTTTTTTCCGGGTCTTATTGGGGCATGTGGATCTCTTAGGTCCTTCCGATACGACATGAAGCAGCCCCAGCTGGGCCTCCATCACATCGCTCTCTTCCGGCACGCTCTGGCGCCAAAGCGGGCGAAGCGCGCGGAGTATGTGCTCCTGGTGAGGCGCTTGGGCTGCGTGCAAAAGGGAAACCGAGAGCCACGTCCTCAAAACCTGGGTACATAAAGGTTAGTGTTGGGTCAAACCTGGGTAGATGAAGGGTAGTAAGGGATAGTCCCAACCAGAAAAGGATGCTTTCGCCGCCTGCTTGATTCTTTGCATGAGTTCTGGGTAGACCAGTTTAATACCAGGTTTTGAGTATGACTCAGTTGTTCAGTGGCACGCCTTCTACATAGCTTCCAATGTTTGGTGGATTCCCTACGAAAATTGGTCTATCCTAAAGTGCCCTTTTGCTGACTTGGTCACTCTGCAGCTGCGAAAAGGGCCGCTTGTTGCATAAGCAAAGCGCTTGTGTTTTCACTTTGCCCTTGACACTGCATCTCCCACCAACACGTGATCTGACAAATGCCGCCACTCAAAGGAAGCTGTGTGCCTAGCAGGCGAAGTTAGAGAGCCCCTCAAGTCCCACCCGAGTCTTTTCCGAATGTCCAAATCCAAGTCTTCCACTGCCCCACCCCCAAGTTGGAACATGTGTTGCAACCTGTATGGCTATGTTACCCAGTGGCCCCCAAGCCACCAGGGTGCTTGTGCTTCAGCGGCAAAAACCGCATGGACCGCAACCTGGGGAGGGGCATGGGGGGTGTGACCCAGCGGCTGCGCAAACCGCAGCGGAAGTCCAAAACCGAATGACCGAAGGCGCGCGGCGGGGCCGCGGCACGTCGACTTGGGGCCTTTGGAGCGGCAGCTGCAGCCGCTGGCGGCGCGGCTCGCCGGCGGTTTGCGCAGCAGGGGCCTGGAGAAGCTGCCGCTGCTCGGGCAGCTGGCGCTGGCAAACCAGGCGCTGGGTTGGGTAGGGGGAGGGGGGGGGGTGGGGGGGGGGGGGAAAAATACATAAAATGGCACTTCTAGCCTGAAAATTATTTTGAACAAGTATAGACACATTATAATAAATTACCTTATTCATTTACAATAAAACCCCTCAATATTACATAAGGTTAATACATCATTATCATCTATTAACCTTATCTAATTTACCAATCATTGTTCCTCAGCTTGTATCTTTCCTAAATTATGTTGATGCTTTGTTGTTTTAAGATGTCTTCCAAAATGCCCTTGACTTATTGAACAATTGCAAACATCACAACTAACAATATATTTATTTCTCCTATAAGTCCTTTCCAGTTTCTTTTTTCTATACTCCTCATCGTTTTCATATCTAATTCTTCGTTCCTCGTTCATTCTCTCCCTATGTCTATTTTGATAGTCTCTTTGAGCTTTTAAACACTTATCACATCGCATATTATCACCACTGAAACTTTCCTTAGACTTATCATTTTTACACTTTGAACACTTTTTCACTGCTTCCATCCTTATCATAGAACTACCGTATTTCTTTAAAGGCGTTTCCACGACTAAGAAAGAGTCAGCCAAATCAAGGAAAAATAAAATATTTCAATCTTTACAAACCATAAGTACAGTATAATTACAACGTATAAGATTTTACATGTTATAATTATATTACAATGAAAGCACACATACCCTATGCGAGTTTCCACACATACCCTGTGTGAGTTTCCACACATACCCTGTGTGAGTTTCCACACATACTCTGTGTTAGTTTCCACACATACTCTATGTGAGTTTCCAGACTTGTCCATTGCTGGTTTTGGATGTCAAACAATACTGCTATTCAAACCGAATGTGGAACAAATCAAGAAATTGTTTTTCATATTATTTAGTCATAATATGATTAAACATTGTTAAATTTTATAACCCTCATGGGCTATGTGTAGAAACCTACATGGGCTATGTGTAGAAACCTACACGGGCTATGTGTAGAAACCTACATGGGCTATGTGTAGAAACCTACATGGGCTATGTGTAGAAACCTACATGGGCTATGTGTAGAAACCTACATAGGCTAAGTGTAGAAACCTACATGGGCTATGTGTAGAAACCTACATAGGCTAAGTGTAGAAACCTACATGGGCTATGTGTAGAAACCTACATGGGCTATGTGTAGAAACCTACATGGGCTATGTGTAGAAACCTACATGGGCTATGTGTAGAAACCTACATGGGCTATGTGTAGAAACCTACATGGGCTATGCGTAGAAACCTACATGGGGTATGTGTGGTGGGGATATATCTATAAGAATTTCAAGTTTCAATCCCAGCCCCAAACTCAAAATCCTTAATCCGTCAAACTCGCCAAGATTTCACAAATTAATTCGCTAGGTATTTTATATAGGTCTTCCTGTTTATGTATTATTGGATTGTCTCCCCATTTTTCCTTAGTGCCCGATGGTAGCCGTTGTGCTGTTTCAATATGTTTATTATTCCTGATGTTGCCACAATCCTTTTTACATAAATCTCTAGGTTTCCAAGTTGTAATGTTATTCCAGAGCCTAGTGCGCTTTCTGTAAGGCATTCCATATTTACAATAATCAACATCTTTAAAATCAAACTCATCCATAAACTCCTGATGTTTTAATAATCCAGTTTGTGGATTTTCGATTACAAAATACTTAGGATTGAAATATTTGATAATTTCAATAGTTTTTAAGACAATACTATTTGCATATTCGATATTCCTAATGCCCCTAGTTTTTGCTACACTATATTCAGTGCATGGAGGACTTGCCCAGATAAAATCAAAATGGTTCCTATCAAATTGTTTATAATCCCATTTCAAAATATCAGTATTTATATCAGCATTTTTCAAATCCAATGAAATAACATTGAAACCGAGCGACTTTGCAACAAGTCCAACACTGCCTGTTCCGCTAAACATCTCTAATAAGTTCATTATTAAAGATATTTAGATAATATTATCTATGAGTAAATGCAACTTTATGAATAAAGTTGCGTTTCCTCGTCATAGTCAATTTGATAAAATGTCATAGTTGAAGCCTTCGGTTCTTTAATTTCTTTGTTATTAAGTTTGTTTAAATAAATATTTCTTTTATTTTTATATTCACCATTGGTTCTATCTACTTCTTTACTTTGATAACTGTTTGTTAATGGTTTCTTCTTTTCCATTTCTTGTAAGATTTCTAAAATATTCTTATTCTGTTCTAAAACCTTGTTCAGTTTTTTAACAATCTTTTCTAATCCTTCATCCATGTAAATATATATATTATATTATAAAATAAAACTTTTAAAACTAAACTTTTATTTTACAAAATCATATATCATTATAAGTCAATTCAAAATTAGTTATTGTGTAACTCGTTAAATTATTATTCAATTTACCAATTAAATTACAAATAATAGTTTTTCTAAATTTTGAATATTTATGAAACTTTTCAATATTATCTGTAATATAAATTATTAAACATTTAATACATTCAAACACATTAACAACATTAATGTTACTATTTTTGTAAATATTATTCATTTTTCTCAATGTAATTTCATAAAACTGAATAGCATTTTTATTATCATAATTAGCAATAAATCTTAAAGTATATGAATATATTCTTTTACAATAGAATTTTAAATCTGATTGTTCAAATAAATCAGCATAATTAATAGAATTATAAAACATGTTAAAATCAATTTTACTATTTCTAAAGTCATTAACAAAATTAATTAATATATCATTTTCGTTATATTCTTCAATAAAATTATTTAATTTCAATTCTTTTACATCAATGAATTTAATAATATTATTTATAACATCTTGCATTATAAATAATAATAGAAATAATTTTAACTATTATTTTTTCATCATTCTTTCTCAGGTGTAAATAACCTACCAAATCCACTTTTGAAGTTTTCTACCCAACTTTCTTCAACTGTGCTACCGTCAGCATCTTTCTTTTTTACTGTATGAACTGTATGCATGTTTCGACCACATGAACACGGCCAACATTTAACTTTGACATGTTCTTTATCTAACTCTAATTCATTTAGTGGTTTAATTGCTTGACCGCATTTATCGCATTTGACACATTCAATCTCTTTTTGTTTCTCTTGCTTCTTCTTTGGAGGCATTTATATTAATATTCACATTTTTATTTTTGATATATTGTATAACAAACTTAATTAATTCTAAAACAAAATAACATATTTTTTTACATCTATTATTAGTTATCACAACTTGTTCTATATTCTCTATTTCATCTATTATATCAATATAATCTGAATCACTTCTATTCATATAAAATAATAAATATTAAAATATTTTCTAAATGTCTTTAATATTATTTTTATTATGCCTGATGTAA
>CAUJNA010003389.1:0-135000 GCA_963377175.1 Effrenium voratum
GGTGTGCGCGGGCGCGGGTGTGCGCGGGCGCGGGTGTGCGCGGGCGCGGGTGTGCGCGGGCGCGGGTGTGTGGGTGGGTGGGTGCGTGGGTGGGTGGGTGTGTGTGTGTGTGTCTGTGTGGGTGTGTGTTTGTTTTTGGAGGGTACTCTTCTCACCTTGGTCCAAAGGGAAACCAACACGGCAACTGAAACCAGACGTGGGGCCAAAATTTCCCAACATGTTGAGACAAACCCAAATCTTTGTGCCTCGATTTTAAGACTCCCGGGGGTAAGTCAGGTGCGCAAGCAGGACCTGAGGCTGCTTGAGGCGCTTGAGGCAGTTTTGGCTCCGCCTTTGGATGCCTGGGCTGCGGAAGAACCGCCACCGCCAGAGGCCTGCATAGTGAGGTGTCGCTTGTGGAGTTGGCACAAGAAGATCGATGTGCGCGTGGTTCCCTTGCTTTTGAAAAGGAGACCAAAAGAAAACCCAGCATTTTGGCGGTCACATGTTGAGGCATACTCATGTGCTGTTTCCAATCCGTGAACCTGTGAGTTTGAAGCTCACTGCGAAGTTAGGCGGGCTGCTCATATATGTTGAAGCATGGTGCCTTACTTTCAGTTGCATACGCCCCCTTGTGACAGCGGTAATCCTATATAGCAGCAACGAGAGCCTTGGCAAATCTGTTTACCTCCCAATCCCCAATCGAGGTTGAGGTTCGATTCTGTTCAACCATCGTTCTTTTCGTCCACCACCCCCAGTGATTCCGTTTCCCTGTATAGTAGCCAAGGGAAGCACACTTTTCAACACCAAGAGGAACACTTGTTGGTTGCTGGTTTGGTGGGAAATCCCCACTTAACTGCTGAAATGTAAATTGTTGCTCCCCTTCCAGCGTCAACCAAGATAGCGGCAACTGGGATCCACTAGCCAGCTTGCCCCTGAAGGCTTCAGGGCTCTTTGAACATGCTCGGTTTTTCCGGAAGGTTTGGAAGTGCAAGGAAGGCATTGGTTGGGGATCCGGCCCAAGATTTGCCTTGGTCAAGGAGTCAACAGGGGGAATGGATGGATTCCTTTTGAGTTTGTGGGCATGCCCTGCTGACCAGCAAGTTGCAAGCATGGGTGGCCTTTTTAGCTTAGAAGGGTTAGATATAGATGAGAATGGATTTTATTCCATTTGCCAGGTCTATCTATTTGTTTTTGAAGGGCTCCCTACATTCATTCAAGTAACCCCGAATTGTGGTTCGGATTGGTGGTTTGAGGGACTTGAAGTGGGAAACAATCCCTCGCCTCCAAACCCTCCAAACCACCAACTAGAGGGAAGCGGCCAACCACCTACCTGATGGGTCTCCGTCTTTTTTAGGGACCGCTCCCCCCCAAACGAAAAAAAGATGCTTGCTTTTTTTTGTCGTGCTTTCCCCTGAAACCCTGCAGCAAAACAAGGGGGCGCCAACTCCGAAAAAGGCGAAGCAAAGCCTCGTTGAAGTCGGAGCTTCGCGAAGCGCCTCAGGATCTGCCAGGCCCGGAGATGGCTCCGGACCTGGACCCCCGCGCCGGCAGCGCCCGCGGCCCGCTCTCCCGCGGGGAGTACTGCCACGGCAAGAAGTGGCCCCAGATCCGGTGGTTCCTCAGGCGGGCTCTTGGGTGGCCTTGGGCTCCAAAAAAGGTCGGCGAAACAAGACGAAGGTCAGAAGTTCAGCTTCCCTCGAGGTGGTGGTTTGGGAGGTTTGGTGGTTTGGTACCTGTCCCAGTTGGGTTCAACACGAATTGGGGTTCAAATTCCTGAAGGGTTGCCTGAAATGTTGCTTTTAGGAGAACAAACACAATGTGGTGACCTTGCATCAAATCCAACAACACTTTGTATTCATCGAGCATGTTTGCCACGTATGCCTGGTGGTCGATCCTCTCCAGATCCCAATATATTGTGCAGTGACGGTTCGCCTTTGTGACATTGTGTGATAGGCAAGGCACGGATTTGTCTTCCAGCTTTCAGAGCAGGCTCCTTTGTTCAGACACCAATGAATTGAATAGGGTGACTAAATTGTGCGTGCCGTGCCAGGGAAGAAGACAGAGTTGGGTGAAAGGCACAACTCCCCCGTTTGGTTTGCCCTCCCACCAATTAACCTGGAACCTGACAGGGACCCGGTCCCTTTCAAAGAACCAGGACCCCCCAAAGGCAGGTTCCAGGCGAGCTGTGGTGTTCACCTTGCGCTCGTGAGGCGCCTAAGGGCTTTCGACGCCTTCTCCCACGTCTTGGACGTGGGCGGGGGCCGTGGGGACCTCGCCATGCAGATCGCCGCAGCTTTTGATGCTCAGTCGCAGAAGTTGACCTTTGACCTTTTGGTGTTTTCAAGGTCCACTTTTAAAGGGCCCAAAAGGTCAGCCTGTTATTTCCAGGGTCCTTTGGGCAAGTGAGCCACTTGCTCAAAAAACCTGGGTAGATGAATGCTAGTAACAAAATAGTCCCTTGCCATAAGTGGGTGCGGATATCCCCGACCGATCGCACCAGCAAGAGTTCATACCCATCTATTTTCCCTTCAACACGACCTGCAAAGAAATCAGTGCAGTTGACTTGCATTTCGAGGATGATTCTGATTACGACTCAAGTGAGGATGCGCGGGTGACGGTGGTGGATGTCAATGACCCCTCGCTGCAAGCTGGTCGCGAGGCAGCCGCCAAGCGGCACCTGGCCATTGATTTCATGAATCTGGACTTTGGAGACGAAGGACGGGGCCTCTAAAAGGACAGATCGGGGCGAAACGGATTCCAACTAATGAATTCTAACATGCCACAAGCGTGATTGTCATTTAATGCAAGCTAGATGCTTGTCATTTGTGAATTGTTCAAAGCTGGTGTGTTGATGTTGGAAATCATGCTGTGGGTGGACAAGATTGATGTACGAGATCACTCTGTGGATGGCACCAGTTGGGATGGATGCAACTCGGTGAACACAGGGGTCAACCACCTACCAAATGGTGCAATGTGGATTTTGTCCATCCACAAATGCCCCAGCGCATGCTTGAGTCAACAGCGTTTGCAGGCAGCCGCGAGCGTTTGCCGGCCGTCGACATGGTTGTGGCCTTGCACGCCTGTGGCGGTTTGAGCGATGCTGTGCTGGAGTTTGCAAGACAGAGACAGGCGGGAAGTAGCCAAAGAAATTAGAACTTGCCACACTCCTGTGTCAATACACCAGGCAATAGGAGTGATCTTAACAAATTGCACACATTCTGATGAAGAGATAGTGGTTCAGCCAAGACCTATCGGAGACATGAATATCAGGGCGTCAAATCCTTCCCCAATGGATGCACGGCAGGAGTCTTTGCAAGAAGTCTTTCGTAGTGGCCATCCCATGAAAAGGCTCAGGGCCTCACGAACGCACCATATTGTCGTAGTCGGCAATGCCTGCTTGATGAAGGGTTGATGCTCTGCTGCCATTTGTTGACCATCGTTGCACGCACGCTGCCGTCTCGAGAGGGAAAGAGATCCTTCTCCCGAACGGGTTTTGTTCACAGCCACACCGGCGCGTGCATGTGTTTCTTTGCAAGCGAGCAGCATGTTCCTGGTCCTAGATGTCCTAGCATGTTTCTCTTGTTTTCAACCACTCAAAGGCAAGCACAGGTCCGATTTTTGGTGGGTTCGATTTCTTTCAACCGCTCAAAGAAAAGCGCTTCTTGATTGGGTGGGTCATTCGCTCTCGCGAGGTGCCCTTTCTGGTGTGCCCGTGTTGCCACTTGAAGCATCAGCACCTGGAGCCCGCGAACGGCTGGTCCTCGCTGCTGCCTTTCCTGGCGAAGGAGGGAAAGAGTGCAGAGGATCCAAGCTGGTCTCAGAATGAGTCCGTTTTGTTGTTGTTGTCGTTTTGTTTTGTTTTTTTTTTTTTTTGGGGGGGGGGTTCAGGGTGTCTCAAAATAAGCAGTTGTTTTTTTTTGGGGGTTCAGGGTGTCTCATTTTTTTTTGTTTTTTTTTTTGGGGGGGGGGGTTTTTCAGGGTGTCTCAAAATAAGCCTGTTATTTTTTTGGTGGGTTTTCAGGGTGTCTCAAAATAAGCCTCTTTTTTTTTAGGGGTGGGGGGTGGTTTTTCAGGGTGTCTCAGAATGTGTTTGTCTTGTTGTTGGGTGGTTTTTGTTGGGTGTCTCAGAATGAGTCTGTTTTTTTTGTGGTTTCGAAGGGACACCAAGAGGACTTGTGTAGGGTTCCGCGCTAGAAAAAGCACCCACATGAGGTCTCGACCTCCAAAATGGGGTGGTTTCAATTTGGTGCCCCAGGCAAAAAGGGGCACCCGGCATCAAAACAAAACTGATGCCTAAAGGCTTGCTGCTTCGGTAGGGCTTGCTGCTGCTTCGGACTCTCAAGGTTACTCCGAAATTCCACGGAGAACTCGCCGCGACTTCAGAAATGATTGGCTCCTTGTTTTCCCTTTGGGTTTCCCATTCGCACGAACCAATATATATAGACCTCACCCCCCCCCCCCCCCCCGCAACTCAAACAAAAAATCGAGAAGGAAGACCAATTTGTAGACCTCACCCCGGGCACACAAGGCGCACACGCGCACCTTCGAAGGAGACTGGGCCGAATCCGCCGGAGGAGGCGCAGACCCTGCGGCAGCTGGCGGAACTGGATCGTCGGGCCACGTGGCAAGCGGTTCTCACCTTCTTTTTTTTTTGGGGGGGTGGGGGCAAGGGGTTCTCACCTTTTTTGGAGATCAAACTTGATGATTTGTTGGGTGGGTATTTGTTGAACTTTGAACGAAAACGGTGGAGATCAAACTTGTTTATTTGTTTGGTATGAATTTTGAACCAAAAGGGTGGAGATCAAAATGGTCTATTGGGTATGAATTTTGATGAACCCGCAAAAGGGTGGACATCAAATGGGGGTTCAGGGAACCAACCACTTTGGAGGTTCCCTTAATTGAAATGGGGGTTTTCTTGGGTATCTTGGCTGTTGCCGTCCGGTTGCTTTGGTTTTTAGTTGTTGAGTTGGTTTAGTGGTTGGGTTTTCATTTAACCCGCTTGAAAAGTAAGCTTTTAGCAGGGGATCTGAGCACAGCTCAGGTGTGAATTTTGATTGGGGACCCGAAACGGTGGACATCAAATGGGGGTTAAGGGAACCAACCGCTTTCGAGGTTTCCTACATTGAAACTCTCAGCCCCTTGAAAATCAACCAACAAACTCTGGCCTTTGGTGTGTCTGGCCTTTGGTGTGACCAAATCGCCCCAAAAGGACCCGCAAAGGAAACACATGGCTTTTCCACTTAGAAAAGGTCTATCCAGCTTTTGCCCAGGAGCTTCGGCGCAGCCCAGGTTTCTGGCAAAAGTTTGCCTTGAAGAACAACCATGGTGGTTTGGAGCCCGGTGGTTTGGATTTGATTTCCTGGTTCTTCTACATGGATGGGAAGCCCCTCCATTTCACCACCAAACCGATTCGCCTCCAAAACACCAATGAAATCATGCATGGGTCTGTTCCAACTGCGTCCCTCAGCTTGGTTGGTTGGTTGCTTGCTTGCTTGCTTGCTTGCTTGCTTGCTTGCTTGCTTGCTTGCTTGCTTGGTTGCTTGGTTGCTTGGTTGCTTGGTTGCTTGGTTGCGTTCTAGCAATGTGTTGACACTAGTCAAGACATCAAGGTCCAAGGCCATCAATCCTGCCCGATCCTAAACCCCCCATCCCTCCTGTTCCGCTTGTCCGCGCTTCGGTTGGAGAAGGCTGAAGCGGGAAACGGGACAGAGAACCCCCAAAACAAAATATGGGTCTGTCATTTTTAAGGGGACACCTCCAAAAAAATAGTGGTGTTCCTCTTGGTTTCAAAAGGAAACCAGCAAGAACAGAGTACCAACTCACAAAAATGGAGGCTGAAACGGGTACCCTCCCTCCCTCCCACTAACATAGCACCTGAAAATTGGTACCTGGACGATCAAGTTCCTCTTGAATGAAGCCTCTGTAATGTGGCATGTTAGTGGGAGAAAGGGTACCATTTCTCCCACCGGGGCTGAGGACATCTCCTTCCGGGCCCTGAAAGTGATAGCTGCCTTGCGCCTGCAAGCGATCGGCTGGAACCAGCGCCTGCGCTGCACGCTGGGGATGTTCCCTGAAGAATTTTCCCAGAGGCGGGGACGGGCGAAGAGTCCCGCGTCCGAACAAAGCAGGAAAGTGGGTGGGGTCTTTCACACCAGCCAAAAAGGAGTACCCTCACAAAACGACACACCCTCTATATACATATATATATATATATATATATATATGTATATTTCCAGACCGCGCGCGAGTTGGTTTGGCCGCAGGAATCTCGTCATCATCGGAGAGCGCACTTGATGATCCCTTGCCCGGAAAAGTACATCGACTGGGGGATCCTCCGGTGGCAGACGAGGAAGTCAAGGTCAAGGTGGACAATACTCGTGGGCCCGAAGCACGGTGCACCTTCGACCACGCGGCGCAGATTTATTTTTGCTGCGCGCCGGCGCCTTGCCTGGAGCGAACGCGCAAAGGTCAGCCACAGCGCCCGCACGGTGGACTTTTACCTCCCGCCATGCGCTCATCAGGAAGCAACCATGCGCGCAGCCGTGCGCTGCACGTTGACGTTGGATTTTTGGGCGCTTTCTTGAAGTCTTTGCAAGGGTGTTGTGGAGACATAGAGGGCAGTGCGACTTCCGGCCTAGTTGGTTGCAGGACAAGATATCAAAGGAACCTCCAATAGCTGAGCTGGGTATTCAGCCACTTTGACAAGGTGGTTATGCCTTGGCGGGCTGTTGCTTGAAGCTCCTGCAGCGTGCAAGCTGAACAATGAGGTCCTGTGAGCAATGGATCGTCCAGTTACAAAACTTGCGACATGGAAGATAGCAAAAAAATGACGGAGAGTGGAAAACGAGGCAGCTTTGCTATAGGTGTCCTTTCACGGTCAGCTTGATTCACAATAGTACATGACACTGGAAGACCAAAGTGCAGAGTCTGTCTCTTGATGCCGCATATAATCAATTTAAATTAATTCATATATCAAATTCAAAATATTATTTAGTTATAATTTAACATATACATTATAAATATATATAATAGTGTTTTTTATTTGCAACTTGTGGATTAAAGGTATGTTTATACGGTGTTTTATATTACATATAATGTATGTTAATTTACATTTTAATATAAATATAAATAATATAAATAATATAATGTTGATAAATATAAATCGATATAATATTATTGTTATTATAATAGAAATGAATAAATATAAAAATATAATAAATTTTTGAATATATATATTAATAGATATATATATATATATAAATTGGTATTGAATAAATAATAATTATTAATTATTATTTTTTATAAATTGGTATGGTTTTGATGTATTTGCCATATATTGGTAAATCGTTGTAATTGTATTTTGGCTGAATTGTTGTGCTTGTGGCGAAAAATTATACGGTATAATTTATTGTTTTTTTCTTCTGGGGGATTTGTTTTAGAATTTTCACGGTGTAATTGGTTAAATTCTCTTAAATTTAATTTCCGATATCCCACAAATTTCTTCCGAATTTGGTGGTTTGCCGAAAAAAAATATTGGGTTAAATGTTGTGGAAATTTGGGAATTTGTTCGAGTCGAAAAATTCGTGCTAGATGTCTTTCTTTATGAGGTTGTAGATTTCTAAATCTTTGTTTTTTTTTGCCTATTTTTATGTATCTTTATATATGTCTTAATTTGTTTCTTTCGGGTGTTTTCGCCTCTTTGTTTCTATTTGTTTGTTTTTGTGTCTTTTTATGATTGTTTTGTTTGTTTCCGCATATTTGCATTTGTTTATTTGGTAATGTCTATATATCTTTGTTTTTATCTTTATCTTTTTATTTATGCTTTACAAAGACGGCATATTTCCGCGTTACCGCATGCTGCATTTCTTGCAAGCTCCGCTTGTTTCCTTTCATTCTGTGTTTCTTTTAATTCCTAAGTTTTATTGTTTTTGCTTGTTTGTTTGCCTTTTTTTTTCTTTTTCTTTTGTTTTTCTTTCTCTCTCTCTTTTTCTTTCTTTCTTTCTTTCTTTCTTTCTTTCTCTCTCTCTTTCTCTTTCTTTCTTTCTTTCTTTCTTTCTTTCTCTCTCTCTTTTTCTTTTTCTCTCTCTTTCTTTCTCTGTTTCTCTCTTTTTCTCTTTCTCTCTCTTTTTTTCTCTCTCTCTCTCTCTCTCTCTTTCTCTCTCTCTCTCTTTCTCTCTCTCTTTCTCTCTCTCTTTCTCTCTCTCTTACTCTCTCTCTTTCTCTCTCTCTTTCTCTCTCTTTCTCTCTTTTTCTCTCTCTCTTTCTCTCTTTTTCTCTCTCTTTTTTTCTTCTTCTCTTTCTTTTTCTCCCTGGGGTGCTGCTTTATCGCTCACAGGATGAGGGATAGCTTGTCTACGTCCTGTTGGGGCATTGATTGCTCTTTGCCGGGGTTTCTTCCACGTTGGGTATTTTCGCTAGCAACAATTCCTCCTGCTATGGGTCTCTTTTTCTTTCTCTCTTTTTTTTCTCTTTCTCTCTTTTTTCTTTATCTTTTTCTCTCTTTTTTTCTCTTTCTTTTTGTCTTTCTCTCTTTATTGGTTTCTTTATTCTCTCTCTTTTTCTCTTTCTCTTTTTTTTCTTCTTCTCTCTTTTGTTTTTCGTGCTTTCTTTTTTTGTTTGTTTGTTTATTTGCTTTGTTTTATTATGTTTCCCCTTTTGTTTGTTTTGTTTGTTCTTTCTCTTTTTTCTTTTTCTTTATGTTGCTTTTTTGTTTGTTGTTTTCTTTCTTTTTTTCCTCCTTCTTTTTAGTTGGTATTGCCGTTGATGGAATTAATGGGTTCTTTCTAATATTTTATTGAGATTATGTTGTTTTGTTATGTTTTGTCTTTATAATATATTAATCTATGTGTGATATATTATTTTTATGTATAAATAGGGTGTTTGTATTTAAAAAGATGTAATATGGTTTTTTAGATATGAATTAATTTATAGAAGATTATATGATTGAAATATTATCTAATTTTTATATTGAAATAATAAATAAAATACTTTAATTTTAATATGAAATTGATTATTGATTTTGATATAGATATATATTATTTGATTTATAATAATAAATAACATATATTTTTTTAAGAATAAATTATATAATAATCTGTTTCCAAAATTGTTTAAATATATATATTATATATTAAAGAATTAATTAATTAATATTTATAATATATATATATATTAAAATTACATAAATAAATAAAACATATTATTTTAATAGTTTATAAAATATTGAAACCAATATGTATATATATATATAGATATAATATATTATTTAATATATATATATATTAGAATTTAATATTAAATAATATAATTTATTTAATTATTTATATGTATATATATTATTATTCGGAATCGTATTTTTATGTAAAGCTATTACTATTCTGGCCGGATCATCGCCCCGGTCTTTTCTCCGCGGCCTCTTAGCGCGGCTCAAAAAACCCCGTAATTTTGTCGACATTTTCCGAAAATTATGAGGCCTTTTAAAATTCTCATAATATATCCTAGTCAATTTTTCTTAGATTATTTCCAACAACCCGACTCTCAAATCTCAAAACATTATTTTCATAAATTTGATTAAAACTAACGGGCGCCCGCTGCTTTCCAGCAGCGTGCGAGATGAAGCCCAGAACAGGAGAGTAACAGAATCAAAATGTAAAATTACAAAAAAATCTAATCTAATCATCATAGATAGATATGCACGAGTATATTTATAGAAATAGAAATAGGCAGAAAAACCAATTTCGGCATATTTCGAGAAACCATAATTACGATTTTGACCCTTTGCCTTAGACCCTACCCAGGCAAAATACTTCGAAAGATTGTGTACTACACTGAATTGGAGACCCAATTCTAGAAATCAAACTATCTAAAGACGAATTGTAGATGGAACTTCTCAGCAACACCTCAATATATTTCCTAAAGCACTGCGATGCACAAAGCAACAATGTATCTCAGGTGTCCGATATCAACATATAGATATATAGTCAATGAAAAACGATCGTGTAAACAAGGGCAGAACAATTCCATGGATTATTAATCTCAAAAAATCCATTCCCATACGCAATTATTACAACGCATGCGAAAACACCATCGACCAGATCATATCCTAGGTGCAAATAAAACGGAACTAATTTCGCTCAAAATATTGGGAAAAACACGCCACTAATCACAACAATCGGATCTCACATCGCCAAAGTCTCGCAAAACGGGCACAAAATTTCAATCAGAATAATAACGAAATATCTAGACAATTAATTGTCTAACCTCGCAAACAACATCCTTCATAAGTGTTCGTTGAACAACTTCGCGCAATTGCTTCCACAAAAGGATTAATAATCTGTAATATAATGAATAAGGACATTAATAACAAAATATATCCGAGAAATAAAATCTCGTCTACCCAATTTAGGCATAGAAATTGTATCATCCCGCTCTAAAAACGAAATCCAAACCAAACACACAAAAAAAGGTCGAGAATCTCGATCCAAAAAACATAAATTTCTCATAATTCAAAAAATGGTAATTCCATTAAACACAAACTAAACAAAATCATAATAAAAAACACCATCATATATCAAAAATAATCGCCCCACTCATTTATATTCGTTCCATAATAAATCATATCAATGCGATTTCGATCAACCTAAATCATACATTCTTAAGCTAAACCACACTATCTCATCATTCTTATTCCTCCAAAATCCAAACCGAAACAACAACGAAAACATGTTCGAATTTTATATCCTACAATATATATTTGTAATCTCTATAATTAAATTATTTTAACATAATCCAACCTACAAAATCTAAAATATAATATTTTAAATCTTGCTCTTAAATATTATACACACCTAAATATATCTTCCAATATCCATCAAAATTATTCTAATATTAACATAAAAATCGAACCCTAAATTTTATAAATTCATAATAATTAACCTATACAATATCAATTAAATTTCATAAATTCATAAAAATTACACTACACAAAATCAATTTCAAACAAATAAACAAATAAACAAACAAAAACAAAAACAAATGCAAAATAACAACAAAAACAAAAAACACACACACAAACGTAAACACAACCACACAAACACAAACACACAAACACAAACACACAAACACAAAACCACACAACCACACAAACACAAACACACAAACACAAAACCACACAACCACACAAACACAGACACGCAAACAAACAAACAAACACAGACAAACAAACACAGACAAACAAACACAGACAAAAAGAGACAGACAGACAGACACAGACAGACACAGACAGACAGACACAGACAAACAGACACAGACAAACAGACACAGACACAGACACAAACAAAAACACAGACACAGACAAACACAGACACAGACAAACACAGAAACAGACAGACACAGACAGACAGACAGACACAGACAGACAGACAGACACAGACAGACACAGACAGACAGACAGACACAGACAGACAGACAGACACACAGACAGACAGATAGACACAGACAGACACAGACAGACAGATAGACAGACAGACAGACAGACAAACAGATGCCAGAGACAAAGAGACCAACAGACAAAGAGAGACAGAGAATGACAGAGACAGTCACCGACAGAGAGACAGAGACAAAAAGAGACACACCTCCGGCGCGCAGCGCGCCGGATTCTGATGTTGACATGCCACCTTCGCCTGCGCACGTGCACGCGTCCGACTCCGAGCCCGAGAGCCGTGACGCAGACGGGCTGCAAGAACGCGCGTGCGATTTCTCGGCTGCGCGTGCCCCAGTTGCACGCGGCCGCTGGCCGGGTGGCCGCTTGTCCCCTGGCGCTCTCGCCCAGTGGAGCGAGCCAGTGGGAAACGGTTTGTCACGCGCTTGTCTCGGCGCTGCCCCGCCGCTCTCCTTGCCCTCCACGACGGCTGTATTCTGGCCCGTGGCCAGGAGGTGGTTGCAGGTGTTCGGCGGCCCTCTTTGGCCGGGTTGCTACCGGCCCGGTTTGGATTGGTAGTTTGGATCGGTGTTTTGGAGGTTAGGGGGTGGTTTCCCATTCAACTTCAACATGATCCACCCCAAACCACCAATCCAAACCAGTAATTAGGGGTAAGTTGAGGCGGGTGCCAAAAAAGGGCCGAGCTCTCAGGGGCCAAGGTCCAGGCCGTGGTGGGTGTGCCAAGAATAGAGCAAATCTTATAGAGCCCGCGCCGGCAAGACATTTTTTGCAACTCAGGCACCAACATATTTTATCATCTCATATGTATCAAAAAATGTATACTCGTCGCATGCGAAAAGAATGCTGCCGTTCTCCAAACACTGGTCGCGAGACGCGCTGAGGGCCGGGCTGGTCGCGATAAGGTCACGCCAAGGAGTCAGTGAAAGGCGATCGCCTGAGCAAGGTGAGAACGGATCCGCGGGCTGTTGGCCTCAAAAGATCCATCCACACACGCAGTTGTTGCAAGCGCAAGCGAAAACGCGATCGGCCAGAAAACATCCTGGGCGCAAGCAAAGCCGAACTGATTTCGCCCAAAGTATTGGGAAAAACCCCGCTGGTCGCAACAATCGGCCGCGGCTCACAGCTTCTCGCATCGCCAAACTCTTGGAAGATGGGCCAAGATTTCAGCCAAAATTGCTACGGACAGGCAGATATATGCCCCGACTCTTTATCTGGAAGACACAACGGCTTCGTTCAAAACCCGGACCATTTTTCCGAAATACTCCGGATATTTCGATAATTGCACTCCAGACCATTTTTCCGAAAGATTCCGGATATTTCGACAACAGCATTTCCCGAAATATTTGGAATATTTCGGGAAAACGGTTCCCGAAATATTCGGAATATTTCGAGAAAATGGTGGGTGGCTACGATTTTCCCGATTTTTTTTGGTTGGATGCTCGTTATATTTACTCTATAAAACGAAACCGTGAAACTTGCTCGTCGCACTTGCGCGCGTTTTCCCGGACCGCTTTTCCGAAAAATCCCGGATATTTCAGAAAATTGGTCCGGGCTGCCCCTGGAAGAGGAACCGCTTCATATTTCCTACGGACCGCTTACCCAAATCTGTCCGGGTTACCCCGGCTATAATCCGGAAGATGTAGTGGCTTCATTTTTTGCAGGGACCAATTTCCTGAAATATTCCAGATATCAAATATTTTGAGAATTTTTGGGACTTACACAATTCAAAATCTATCCCAGATTTTCCCTTTTCCCTTCTCTCCGTCTCTCCGTCTCTCTTTTTCTCTCTTTCTCTCTTTCTCTCCTTCTCTCTTTCTTCTCTTTGTTGTGTTTTTTTCTCTGTTGTATTTTTTGTCTCTCTCCCTCTTTCTCTTTATTTCTCTGTCTCTTTGTCTGTCTGCCTCTCTTTTTGTCTATTTCTGCATTTCTTGAAAATTATTTATATCACACTTTATCTTATTCTCTTATTCTGTTATTTTCTATGTTTGTTTTGGTTTCCCTTTTTTCACTATTTCTGTTTGTTGTTATGTTTTTCTCTGTCTCTTTTTGTCTTCTGTTGTGTTTTGTTTGTTGTTTTCCTATCGATTAATTTTAGTTTATTTTTGTTTTAGTTTGTTTGTGTTGTGTTGGTTTGTGTTTATATTTATCGCTATATATATATATATTGTTGTTTGTTTGTTTGTTTGTTTGTGGTTGGTGTTTGTGTTTGTACCAGATTATCTTTGATAATGTTTTTGTTTGTATTATGGTTTTATTGATTTAATATTGTTGTTGATATTAACATTTTATTATTTTTAATATTTCGCGATATATATATATATATATATATTGATCGGACCTAAATATAGATTTATTTAAATCTAAATCTCCAAAATATTTAAATATATAAGATATACTTGTGGGATTTATTTTTACATGATTAGTAAACTGGTTTGTGTTGAAATAATATTGCTACCATAGAAAACCCGTTATTTCCAATAAAAACGATTCTCAAACGAAAGATATATAACACGCGACCACGCAGAAACATACTATATTTATGCAAATATGTTCGAGGATTATATTACGCAATCGAACATATATGCTAGGGCTCGGCTTGCAATATAAAGAAATTTCGAATCCGATAGGTTCTAAAATATCTCGGAAATTTAACCCATTAATTTTTTCGGGAAGCTATCAAATCCTAAAGAATTTGCAGGGGTAACGTTTAGAATTCGAATGGAAACGACCCAAAATTTGGGAAACATACATTGGCTAGGTTCGCCACGGGAACTCCAAATAAAGATTTAAAGAGGCCGGAGGACTAAGAGGCAGAAGCTGGGACGAGCATAGTCGGTCTCCGTAAGCATAACGATTCGGTCGGAGTACCGTTATAACGGGCCCATAATGTGAATCCGAAAGAGAATCTATTATTTCCAATAATGGCCCATAAACCGGTGTGAAAAAAACGGGTTTTAAAAGGGAGAAATGCCGTATATAACAACATGAAAACATACCATATATTCTTAGATAACTTCGAAAATTATGTTCTTAAACATTCAAAATTATATTCTTAAGCATTCATATTGGGGATTAACTTACAATATTTAAAAAAAAGAAATAAATCATAATCAATAACAAAACATATACAAAGCAACACAAAACCACTAATTTCGGGACACAAAATCGGCACAATACCTATATACAATTTTGGCAACAAAACAAAACAAACATTATTCATAATTCTACTTCTTCTCAAATATGCCACAAAATAACATTAAATACCGCCTCCCCCCGCAAAAAAAAAGTAATAATACATCTTTAAACAAATCTACACCAGTCCAAAATTAATAGCAAAATCAAAATTCAATATTGTTCTTTACCTTCAAACAATAATATAACAACCTATAGAATTCATAAAACAAAAATATCCAATAAATCAATTTAAACCTATTTCAAATCAAACCATGATAGTAGCCAATCAAAATCAATTACCACAATTTTAAAATATCATGCAAAAGCAAATCTATATCATTTAATATAATCTTTATAATCATCCAACAAATCTTTATAACACCCCTCCCAATAAAACCCTAATAAACCTTGAGAAATTCCTAGTAAAAACTTCGTAAAATCTTACCTCAGTTACCACAATAAACACAAATAAATAAATAAACAAACAAACAGCCAAACAAACAAACCAAAAAAACCAACAACACCAAACAAAACAAACAAAGACAGACGCACAGACGCACAAACACACAGACACACAGACACAGAGACAGACAGACAGACAGACAGACAGACAGACAGACAGACAGACAGACAGACAGACAGACAGACAGACAGACAGACAGAGACAGACACAGACAGACAGACAGACAGACAGACAGACAGACAGACAGACAGACAGACACAGACAGACACAGACAGACACAGACAGACACAGACAGACACAGACAGACAGACAGACAGACAGACAGACACAGACAGACACAGACAGACACAGACAGACACAGACAGACACAGACAGACACAGACAGACACAGACAGACACAGACAGACACAGACACACAGACAGACACAGACAGACACAGACAGACACAGACAGACACAGACAGACACAGACAGACACAGACAGACACAGACAGACACAGACAGACACAGACAGACACAGACACAGACAGACACAGACAGACACAGACAGACACAGACAGACACAGAGACAGAGAGACAGAGAGACAAGGAGAGATAGACAGAAAGACAGAGAGAAAAAGACAAAAATAAAAAAATAAAAAAAAGAGAAAGAGAGAAAAAGGAGAAACAGGCGAAGAGAGAAAGAGAACCAGAAAGAAACAGAGAAAGAGAGAAAGAGAGAAAGAGAGAAAGAGAGAAAGAGGGAAAGAGGGAAGACGGAAAAAGGGAAAGAAGGAAGGCACAAATTTTCGAGACATTTCCATCCGGACAGGTCCCCAAATGTTCCGGAAATTTGACACGGAATTTTTTTTGGAAAGCCACCAAATTCTGAAGAAGTTTCTGCGGGCAACGTCTGCAGTTCGGAGAGCCAGGTCGCCGGAAGCGACCCAAGATTCGGGAAAATTTGGCCAGGTTACGCTGCGGGCACTCAAAGCGAAGATCTAAAGAACCCCCAGCAATTTCGGCAAAATTTCGGGGACTTCCAGGCCGCGAAAGAGGGAGGAGCTCACGCCGCGGAGAGAAGACCGGGACGGGCATAGCCGCTCGCCGTAAGCACGTCGATTCGGCCGGAGTACCGCTGCAGCGGCTCTGCGGTGCACGGGAAATGCGACCTCGAGGCCGCACCGGTTTATAGGAGAATTATAGGATAATATCAATCTAAACACTATATCAAATATATAATATCAATTTTTAAATAATTTTCAATATACAACAACAAATACATATTATTTCGAGATTCTATTTTATTCATCCAACCGCCCAAATACCCAATTAAAAATAACAACATCTCAAACATTCCCTACTCGCATCCGACCATTTCATATTACCAACTTTCCATAACACCTTCGCAACAAACTAAACAATACAAACAAAAATAATGACACCTTTGGTTATTTTTGTTTTATCTGACCTCCGAAAATACAAACATATTTTGCGAACATATAGGCTTGTTTTGTTTTCCATGTTTTAAACATTCAAATATGGTTAAACATAATTGTCTAAATAATAATAAATGTATTCCAATCAAACATGTCTTCTTTTTGTATCATTGACAATAGTAATTATAATTGCTTAATTTTGTTATTATATCAATTTCACAGCTTGAGACACGTCTAAAGTGTGGGCAAACACCAATCTCTAAATGACCAGGCCGATCAGAGTCTCCTCGCTGCTGATCACCGCCTGGTTGGTGCTTTTCTGGACATCAAACGGGGATGCCTGTCAAGCTTTCGATTGTCCTTCTTGTTTTGGGGCTGTTCAGGGCTGCTTCGGGCTGAGGTGAAAAGTTTTACTGTGTTCATTTCTTCCACGTTCCCGACCTCAATCTCGTGAGGTCGAAAAAGAGGTGTGGAAAACATGGTCCTATTCATAGCCCGGCGGTTCTTTATGGTGCTTGGGTTGGCCGAACGTTGGTAGGTTTCAAAATGGTTTCAGTCAGCCAAGCCTCGGCTTCACGCCTCCGCACCCGGCCATGCAACCCGAGGCTCCGGGGCGAACTAAGTGGTTCACCCAAAAAGGCCCTGGGCTGGAAGACCCCCAAGTTGGAACCCAGGTCCAGTAGAGAGGGTCGAATAAGTTGGTACCCGATTCTTTTTTCAGTTTTGTCTATTTTAGCAGGGGAACCCAAAACCCCAAACAAGGGATGAGAAAGGGCAGGCACTACTGAGGGACCTAGAAACCGTGTAAGCACTTCGCGATTCCTCAGAAACCGTCTGCGCGGTCTCGCCTTCAAATGCTGCGTCGATCCTTGCAGTTCCAGCTCCACCACAGTGCCAGGCGCCGACAACAACGAGCTGCCAGCGCTCGATTTCGCAGGTACCGCCTCGGGGCCCCCAAAGAGAAGGCTCCGTCACTGGCAATCAGCGGAAAAGGGATTCCCTCATATGTTCCATTTTGGTGGGCTTGCATCTACGCGTTGGGACAATTTAGGGCGGGGTAACGGTTAAAGGGAGTTTAATGTGAGTTTCCTGCCTGTGGCATGACGTTTGAAGGGAGATATGTATGCCACAAGAGATTTCTCTGGCCTTTCGCGAACTTGCCTGACCACTGATTCTGATTCAATCAGACTGGCTGGATTACAGCATCCAATCTGGCCGAAGGTGCTGAAGCAAAGGAGCCCTTGTGGAAACTCATTGAGTCCGCCCATGTCCGCACAGGAGTTTCAAGGGCCAAGCTGATTAGGAGGGGCTTGCGGAGGGCAATCAGTTGCCAATGTGAGCAAAGTTGTAAGAGACAAATCTTTGGTTTCCTGGGTGTTTCTCAAAATATATATTTTTTGATGGTCTTTAAAGGAAACCAAAAGGAGAGCCCACCTGTTTGGAGAGTCCCCAATTTTGAGAAACACCCATCTGTGCGTTTCTCAAAGTGGTCTGAAATGATTGGGATGAAATAGCCCTGCCAACGGGTTGTCCGAAACCCATGAAACCGAATCATGTTACTCCCTGCAAATTGTTCACATGGAACCCCCAAATCGGGACAACGATTCGATGTCTCTCACGCCAAACTGCTCGGCCACCCAGGAAGATCTGCGACATCTTCTGTCCCGGCTGCAAATGCACGCGCAAACGCCAGCGCCTGGCCACCTGGTTTGGGCTCAAATGACCATGGGAACCCTTTCACTTCCTCAGTCAATAGCCGGAAAAAGTCCAAACTTTTTGTTTGCCACTAAAATGGTCTTTCCAAAAAGCTTAAAGTCAGGAACTCAGGAAGTGAGAAAGGGAACTCCGACTTGTTTTAGATCGGAACCCTGTTTGGATCATGCGAAACCAAAATTAAACCAAGCACTTGAAGGACTTGGAGAACAAACGCCTTGGACTCAATGGACAGGTGGAAGTGGCCGTTCTCCAGCTGCCTCGGCCCGGCGAATATGAATTGGAGGGTGTTTTCCGCTGGGTGGCTTCATGGTGGCGGGGGACCAATGTTAAACCACGGCCATGGGTTTCTGAGTAAAGCTACACAGGTGTTAGTCTTTGGTTCCACTTACCAAGGTGCCATTTTGGTACAGTTGTTTTAGCCACAGCCAAGTAGAATTCCAAAAGCTGAATTCAGGGATCCCCACCGAAAGGACCTTTGTCATTGTGAGCTATCCATACCCCCCGAATCGGCGAGTTCGCTATAGGCAGAACTGATGGCATGGCGCATCTGCAATTGTGTCTCTTCCCCGTTGGGCTCGTGCAAGACCTTTTGCCTGAGCCAGGGAGATGCTTGATCAAATGAGCTGCCGCAGCAGCCCAAAAGCAACTGCAGTCCATGTTACTCGTGCTACGGTGCACGCCCTCAATCTTGAAAAGGGAACAAAGAACCCCCCAGTGTACCAGGGTTTGGGGGCTTTCAACAAGGTAGGTGCTGGATATTTTGAGGTTTGTGCTGGGGTTTGGGAATTGTGGGGTGTTGGCCGTGCAACAAGATAGGCGCATGCATGTTTGCAAACCTTCGCGTGCCTGCGGGTCTCAGCGGGGTAGACCTCCAAAGTCAGGCGAGACCAATCCACGTCCTCCACCCGCTTTGGCACCTGCAGGGCGACGCGTCAAATGGCTATGGAATTTAAGGGAAGCTTTGGTGGACATCATGTGCATTGGGATTTGTGTCCAGCAACCACTGCTGACAAATCATACAAAGCATGGTTAAACAAGTGTTGTTAAAGCATCAATGCATGTCCGTGCATGTCATTTAGGAAATTCGGGTTGTCGCCATTCCTCTGGATTCTTCTGCTTTCCCTTGACACACACACACACACAAACACGCCACCATCAAACCCTTTTAGCCTTCTTTCCAAAAAAGAAAAACTGCGCTCAGGGCCGAACAAATTAGAACAATGACGCATCCCCAAAGGGAGCAAAAAAAGAAACACTCTGTTACGCATCCCCGTTTGGGACGCACATTTTCACACTCTGGCCATTGATTTCGCTTGGCCTCCCTTTACAGGGGGCTTGCACGGCATCGCATGGCTTCCCGACGCCTCGTCGGTGAGGACCAGCATGGCGCCCGGGCGGATCCACATGGGCTGACGCTCCCAGGGCTGAGTGGCCGTGACGGTCTTGGGCCCCTGGCGCGAGTGGTGAAGCCAAAACAAAAGATCATGGCCTGATAGCTTCGAAAGACTCCCTCTTTGCAAACAAATTTGGATGCCCCCAGCTCCATAACGGCTCCCTTCCAAGCATTTCTCACCATGTTCCAGCCGTACCTTTCATTTCCATTGGGATTCTGTGGAGCAAACTTTTGGAGAATGGGTGAAGAGAATGGGAACGCGTTCAGAGTTTTGTTTACACAGGCTCCTTTTGGCTTGCCTTTAAGGCGGTAAGCCATGTTGGGGCGCTTTGATTCCGCTCCCCCCCCCACAAAAAAGAAAGAAAGGAAGGGAACCTTCAATCCACCCAGAGGAACGTTTTGAGGATGTTGCTTTGGACCGAGCTTTTGCAGGTTCGGTTGGGTCGTCTTAGATTCATCAAGACCAGGGTGAAAGTAGATAGCACATTCCTCCATTTGGGTTTAGTGCTCCCCTACTCAAAGAAAAATGTGCCATACCATGTTGTACACCCATGCCCCAATGGTGAGCCTCGTGTTGGTTTCCCTTTCGTCAGCTTTCCACTCATTGGTGGTTTGGGTTGGTGGAGGTCCTGGGTGGTTTCCCATCTAGCCTCCACAAGAACCAGCGGTTGAAATCCAAATTCAAACCACCAAGGTGTTACCGGTGTTTCCTGTTCCTTCTTACAACCAATTCAGGGGCATCCTCAAACGGCACTGCCTTGGGTGACTCCCCCGATGCGCCTCAGTGATGCTGCCGTCCCAGCTGTCCTTCCAATGCCCAGGGGGGATCCACACCTGGCGGGTGCGGTGACTCAGATGCAGTCAAGGCGCCTTCCGCTTCTTTCCTCCCGGGCTCTTATCTTGGGCTCCCACCAACAAGGGATCCCTTTAAAGGGAAAATGGTCTCCTTTCCAGACCATTTTCCCGAACATCAGGTGTCATGTTAATTGCTGGGAGGGCAACCCTCCCACCAATTCACATGGAAGTTTTGGACATGGGAAGCAGTTGCTGGACGCTGATGGATTGCCTGTCTGGGTCAACATTCGCAAAGAAGCCCTCCCTATAGATTGATTCACATTTCACCCAGGGACACCCCTCCCGACAAGGGGTCCCTTTGAAAGGAAAATGGTCCAAACCAGTCCCCAGAATCGGGTTCCATGGGGAAAAGGGGAGGATAACAATCCTTCAACTCTTACCTCTACGAGAAGGTCCTCTTCGGAGACTTTCAAAGTAGGGACTTTGGACCAGGATCCGCCAACACTCGCAGTGTTGAACAGCCCCTTCTTTAAGATCTGCCTGGATTCCATGTTGGAAGGGGAGTGCAGTGGGATTGAGGCATTTGGACCTCGCAGTGTTCTTTTCCATCATGCGGCAGGACATTGGGAGAACAGCTCTCACGCAAGGTCCAGCCACCAGTCGTTGGGGCCTGCGCAACACGCAACAACCACCCAACTAAAGCATGGAGGCGTAAATCAAACACTTGCATCCGCATGCAACACACTTCCCCCTTTCCCGGTCCTCTTCAGGTGCTATTTGACTATGGATCTTTATTGGGGACCCGACATGTGGACAGTTCGGTGGGGTTCAGATCCTCCACCAACCACTTAGGGTTCCAACCATTAAAATTCCGGACACCGCCATTTGCTTTAGACATTATGTAGGGTTTATGTCCACCAACAACTTTTGAGGGCTTCAAAGGACAATCCATGGCTGTCTCTGATTCCTCCAGAAGAGAGGTTAGAATAGGTGCCCTTTTGCAGTTTTGTCTATTTTAGTAGGGGCCTCCCCAAAAAAGGGGTGAGAAAGAGCACTGGGGGACCTAACTGCGACGTTCAACACCGGCGTTCAACACTTCGCCTGGCGGCTGGTGATGTTGCTGCCGCTGTTCCAGATCGGTGCCACGAGGATGTCCTCCAAGAAGACGTACTGCTGGTTGGAGGCACTCTCAGGGTGCCTGGGAGATGGGTCTGGAAAGAAAAGAAACACATAAAACAAACAACTAAACATACACAAACAAACAAAAAACATTAAACAAAAAAAACAAACATAAAACCAACAACTAAACATAAAAACGAAATGACACATATGAAACATACTCATGCGTTTTGGCGGGAAGAAGAACAAACACATCCTCTTTCTTTGCCAGTTGGGTGCATCAAACATTTTGGACAACTCCAAACCAAAGCACATCCCCTAATGGAATCCCTGAGGGGGGTGTTACAAGGGGGGTGGGTAGTTGAGAGCCCCAGGCTTCCCTTTGCTTGGGTTTTTTAGGGCTTTGAGGGTTCAACTTAGGGAGCGACCCCCTCCTTTTGGACTACACCCCCTTTGGGATTCCCTAATTTTTATTGGGCTCCCTTGGCAAACAACTATACACATCCCTTTTGGCTTCTCTAGGTCTGGCAGAAGCAAATAACTCTTTTGGTTTTCCTTTGGCTTCCCTCAACGAGTAATTATGGGCTATTCACCTCCATTTGCTTAAGCCCCCTGGGAAAAAAAACACACACACACACACAGAAAACAGATTTCCAGTAGTGATAGACTCCCTTTAACACCAAAAGGGGAAAATAAGACATATTCTTATGCAACGGGAAGTTCATCAGAGGAGCTCGGGCCAGAAGAAATCCCCGCGCGCCACCAAGGGAAATCCCGTCTTGGTGGCCTTCTGACCAGCGGAGAGCAGCATGGGCAGCATCTTGTACCTTCTCAAGCCAGCGGCTCCGGTTCGAGCCGAAAAGCGGTGCCTCGTCGACTCGTCTGTTTCCTCTGAATCAACAAACAACTCGAGCCTGAAAACTGGAGGTTAGCTTTGGGGTACCTTCCAGTTCCATTCTGAACCCAGGGATCCGAATCTTTTCCAGAAACCATCAAAAAGGGGGTCTAGGAGAATTACAATATTTCACCAACCTGAAACTTGCGGTGGTTGGAGGGATATTCCCCACATAAACCACCATTTGGGGTGAAGTCGTGTGAGGCCGCTATAATTCACCCAGAAGGGGTAAAGTCTAGAGGTACCTTCCATTTCCATTCTTTCCAGGGATCCGAATCTTTTCAGGAAACCATGAAAAACCAAGTGAAACAGCCGGTTTTCGAAAAGAACGATGGTTCTTGGAAAGAATGGGGCATCAACCCCTAGAAAACGGGGTGGCTCGTCTTTGCCTGTTTCTCTCAAATGAAAACCAACTCGCCCCCGAAAGCTGGATCTTTGCCCTTGGCGCAATTCGATTCACAGACTACGCGCTCAGCCAATCACGTGCACAGTAACAAATATATGCCGGTTGAGGTCGAAAAACAAACCATAGGGGCTTCAGGGAGAATGCACACTTTCGACGCCGTGCCTCATGCCCAAGTAGGAGGAGATCACCTGGCTGAAGATTTGGAGCCCCTTTTTCCGGCCCTCTGGCCGTCCTTTCGCACATAAAAAACGCAGAAACATCCCAAACTGGCCAGCAAAACACTTGCCCGTGGCTCTTTCAGACCGAAACAGAAACGCCGAACAACCACAGGTGTCCTTTTTTGGTAAAGTGGATGGGTTCTCCTGGAAAATGCATGGCATAAAAAATTCCAAACCAGTGGAACCCATCTCATATTTCTGACCAAACTAGCCGATCAAAAGGACACCTATGTGCGTGTGTCTGCTTTTCGGGGACGGTTTTCTTTTGGGTACCCCTTGCTTCCATTTGGTCAAGGCCCCAGGAAAGAATGAGAAAATCTGTCCAGTAGTGATGAATTCCTTTTAAAACCAAAAAGGGGAAAAAAGCAAATAAAAATAATAATAATAATAATAATAATAATAATAATAATAATAATAATAATAATAATAATAATAATAATAATAATAATAATAATAATAATAATAATATTAATAATAATAAAAAAAAAAAACAATAAAAATACAAATAATAAATAATAATAATAATAATAATAATAATAATAATAATAATAATAATAATAACACTTAAGCAAATGGAGGCTTGTGCAAAAACCAGACCACACACCCAACGCCTGGAGCGTGTGGTTGTCATAGCTCCAGGGCCGGTGGTCCGCGCCATGGAACCGCAGGATGGAGCCTCAGAGTCGCGGCGATGGGCGGAGCCTAACCCCGGACCAAAGAACGGTGTCCCCGTTTAGTGGTTGGATTCACGCAAACCTAGTGATTTTAACCCCGGATGAAGCAGAACCCCTGGTGGATTTTGATTGGGGGGTGACACCTTTCAGCGGTTGGATTCAGACCACTTTTGGAGGGAACACCCCCCCTAATGGGGCGGGTTTATTAATTTTGGGTGAACATTAAGGGGGGTGGGTAGTTGAGAGCCCCAGGCTTCCCTTTGCTTAGGGCTCTGAGGGTTCAACTTAGGGAGCGACCCCCTCCTTTTGGACTACACCCTCTTAGGGATTCCCTAATTTTGGTTTGGGCTCCTTAGGCAAACAATCAACCAACTATACACATCCCTTTTGGCTTCTCTAGGGTCTGGAAGAACAACATAACTCTTTGGTTTCCCTTTGGCTTACCTCAACGAGTATGGGCTATTCACCTCCATTTGCTGAAGTCCAATGGAAAAATAAATAAATCCAGTAGCGATATATTCCTTTTAAAACCAACACAGGAAAATATAAAACTATCTTAACCAAATCAAAGTTGAGGAAACGGACATTCTAGGGGTACCTTCCCCATTCTTTCCAGGGATCCTTATTTTCAGGAAACCATCAAAAACCCAAGGGAAACAGCTGAAAACTCGAAACCGAAAACCCGAAACCAAACTAGGTCCTCCGGCAGAGAGGTTGGAATAAGGGGACCCATTTTTTTCTGCAGTCTACTTCAGAAGGGGGACAAAAAGGGAACCAGTCCCAAAACAAGTTCACAAGTTGGAAAGAGGGAAACCCATCCTCCCCAAAAACGAAACAAGGGAAAGCCTTCCCAAAGAAAGTTGACAAAGGGAAAGCCCTCCCTAAAAAAAGGAATGTAAGAGACACCCTTACACCAAGTTTGAGAAACGAGAACACGGCCCACAAAAAAGACACAAACACGGACCCCCTCCCAAAACAAGTTGACAACAAGGGGTTTCCCATCTTTGCGCAAAATGCACACTATGGGTGTCCCATCCCCGAACACTGTTGACCCCATGTTGATCAACCCCAGTCTATTAATAGGGGGGTCTCCCCGAGTTTAGTGGTTGGCTTCCACCCGGATTTCATAATTGGTTGGTTGAAACTCATATGCGGTCCAGACCCACGCAGATACACACACACACACACAAACCCCCATCCCACTGCACGCACACCCGATGGAACACACTGTGAACACTGCGAGGTCGAACCTCCCAATGGGTTCACCCCCAAAAGTATTTCATAAACTGGTTGGTTGATTCACATGGGGTGAACATTACGAGATAGAACCTCCAATGAAAACCATGAAAAACCAATCCCCCAAAATATTGCCAGGTAGAACCACCCAGTGGAACCCAGTCGTTGAGGCGCCGAAGACGCAGTGGGCCGTCCAGCGCATCAAATCCCCGGCGCTCTGGCGACCGTCGCCCCCGCAGTCCGAGTGCACGAAGGGTTTCAACCCGTGCAGGCCTGACTCACGGCTTTTGAAACCGAAATCGAACACCCGACACCAAATCTTAACTCGGTCGTTGTCTGCTCCCCTGCTAAAAGTTATTTTAGTGGTTTAATGGAAAACCTATTAGTTGGCAAAAAGTTAGTCTCCTAATATCCAAGCAAAACGCACCAACGCTTAAGAGGTTGAATGGAAACTACTACCAAACACTAAAATGCTACAAAGCTAAGGGGATGGCTGAAAGCCACCAAGTTACGAGATCCTATTCTTGCTCAGGCAAGGGTGATCCTGATGAACTTCTGAACCATAGTGGTTTAGCAAATATGAACCATAGTGCTTCCTGGAGGATCCCGAGCTTCATTCCCAAAACAGTCTTTGTCAACACCATTTTCAGGGAGAGGGGAGGTTTAGAGGTACTGGACAAGATCTCCTTCGCACCAGTATAGATGAAACCTGATGTGACTACTTGGGGCAAACCGCCTAAGTGGTGCCGGATGTTGTCCACAGCATGGACGCCTAAAGTGGCTTATACGCCACCAATAATAAGGTGGCAAGGAAGTACATGCAATTATAGAAGAGGAAACCTCTGAACCTCCAAAACTCATGCCTGCAAATTCCCCAGAAGCATGCACGGGCGTGGAAAGCCAGTAGGCTTTCCAACGGGGGGGCGCCTCGACATCTGGGATTGCGAGCTTTGGTGAAGCAATCCAACTTAGCTAATGTGACTACTATCTTGATCATGTTGCTCCTTATTGGCGAAGGTGACCCTTGTAAACGTTTGCAAACAGGGCGCTTTCAAGAGCACTGCTTTGGAAGTGTGTCAATACTCTACATGTCAGTTGGGTGTTTCTCAAAATAGTGAGCGTGGGTTGGTTCCTTTTGGTTTCCCTGCACGGCAAAAAGCGGTTCACCATTTATGGGTGTGCTTTTTTTGTTGTGCTTTGGTGAGGGGGGGTGCCGCTGTTTTGGATTGGCTAAGCACGAAAACCCACTGTTTGGTGGGAGCCCCTTGAACAAAAACAACACAACAACAACAACAACACCCCCCATTTTTGAGCCCCCCAAAACCGGCTACGGTTTCCCCGGAGAAAAAGAACAAGAAGAAAGGAAACGGCCGCCCCTTCCCCGCCATCCGCCCCGCCCAATCCGCCTGCGTCCACCATGGACTCCGTGGACGCCTGGAGGTCCACCCCGTCGCCCGTCCACCACACGGGGAAGCGGTGCTGCGCGGGGTGCTCTGCAGCCTCCTGGGGGAGGGGTGGGGTGGGGCGGGTGGGGTGGGTGGTGCTGAGGGGGGGTGGGCGGGTGGGGTAGGCGGGGTGGGTGGGGTGGGTGGGGCGGGTGGGGCGGGTGGGGTGGGTGGTTGAGGTTTCTGGTGCTTCTACCTGGTGTGACTGGGGGCGGGGTGGTGGTTTTAGGGCTGGAAGGTGCTTCGGTGCCCAAAAAATGTGGTGCTTTAGGCTTGACTTCAGCGCAGGTGCGTGGCTCGAGGTCCGAAATCCGGGATTCCGAAGCAAAAGCAAGGGGCCCAACAGCTTGCGAGTAGACCGGCCCCCAAAGCTCCATGCCAAAGGTGAAAACAAAGACCGTCGAGAGCGAGACATATCTGTGGCTCACTAACCCAAGCGTTTTGTGATGGAAGTTTGCCTGGTGAGTAATTTGGACTGGGGCCCTTTTCCCATACAACTGGTTGCAAGACCCCGTCAATACTAGGCCCCGTGTCCAACCAGCAACTCGTCGCTCCGCGCCTGGGGATCCATGCCGGGCTTCCAGTCCGGCTTTCCGAACTTGGTCAAAGTCATCGGCCGGCCGTAGAAGGTGTCCCCGGCCTTGTCCCTGACGAGGCCCGCACGCGATGCGCCGTGCACCCACCTTCTTGGGCCTGCCCTTCAATCGGCAAAGCCCAAAAAAGCGCGGCCAAAAATGCCGGACCTCCAACATGTGGGGGTTTCTTGAGTTTCTAGCTCAAAACTGCCTGTTTGTATTTGCTTCAGGACTCTTGGAATTCCTTTCACGTTCTCAAAAACAGTAGCCTCAGAGCTGCATATGGTGTGTGTTTTTCAGGATACCCACTTCACCTTCCAAAGAGGAACCTGTTGAGGACACATGCCCAAATGCTTCCGCCTGACGTGGCGGTCGTAGTACTCCACCGCGCTGTAATAAATGTGGGAGCCCCAGGCGGCATTGTCCAGACCCTGCCACACGCCATCCGTCGTGGACTGGTTCACGAAGGGCGGCGGGATGGAAAACTTCCAGTTGTGGTCAAACCACCTGCCAAGTTCTTGTAACAATTCAAAAACTCAATGAATGTTCTGTTTGTGTTCAACCAATGCAAGGTTTTTATACAAACCTGATGCATGTGACACGTGTCCAACAAAAACGAGGATTGCTTGAATCAAGACTTTACCCTTGGTATGGGCTTGCAAACAGCTTCGGTTTTTGGCAGCCCCCCCCCCCCCCCGGGAAAATGAACAGGACTTTTTACATGGCAACAGTGAAGAGACATGCAAAGACAGAACAATCAGATATCCTTCCGGGAAAACTCGGATTCCGTCTTTTGTCCGGCGGGTTCCCTGTAGATTCCCCTAGCAACATCACACCAGAAAGCAACTCCTGCTTAACCAAAGAAGGAAGCATAGGAAGCCTTGCTCACCCCTAGCAACATAAAGTTCAATAGCGAACCACCTCCAGCGTGGACGTGAATTTTCGGGACCCATTAAAAGTGCACACCCCCTCGGCAATTTGGCTGTGGGTCAAACAAAGGCACCCAAAATGGCTTGCCCCGGTAAATGCAAACATGGACTAAAACCTGCGGAGCTCCGGCGGTTTCATCTTGACCCGCTCGGCAATTTGGCCATTCACTTTTTGAGGGAAAAATCGAGGGGCGTCCCTGGTACATGGACGACATAAGACCAACTCAGTTGTTCAGTGACCCTGGAAAAAAGGGAAACCTTTTTTGGGGAAGACCATTTTTAGTGGGAAATGAACAACTGAGCCAATCGAAAAAAATAGAGCCCATCGATCTCATTGCCCGAACCTTGGTTGCTATTCTGGGTCCTCCAGTAGAGAGGCGCTCGAATAAGTTGGCACCCGATGTTTTTTTGTCTAGTTTAGTAGGGGAACCCTCCCAACCAAACAAGGGTGAAAGGGCACTACTGGGGACCTAGTATTCATCCCTCTGCAACAAGTTCTCACCTGTTTGTGGGTCCAATGGACATGCCACCTGTGTCAATCAAGAATCCCACCTGTTTCAAACCAAAAAGTCCAAAGGTCCAAAGATCCAAACCAAATTGGAACTAAAGTCCAAGATCAACCGATCAAAAGGACACTTAGGGAAAATACGTCTGACCAAACTGCAAAAATCGATGGCCCTGGTAAACTTCATCAAACCAATCCAAACCAGAACCAATCTATTTCTAACCAGTGGAACCCGTCTAATGTTGACCCCGGATTAATCAACCCCTGCTTACTAATATGGGGGTGTCCTTGGGTTTGGTGGGAATCGTCATTTTTGCAGGGGCCCCCACCCCCGAATTTCGTAAACAGGGGCTTATTAAACCGGAGTCGAGATTGTTTCATTGCCCAAACCGATCAAAAGGATGTACCTTGGTTGCTGTTGATCCTTCTGCAAGAAGGATGGACCATCCGACCTGTTTCAACTAAACAGTTCCAGTCCAAATCGCCGATCAAACACGACGTGTAGGGAAATATGTATATATATATAGTACCAAACTGGAAAACTAGATGGCCCTGGAAAAAGGATGTTAAACGGAAGAAAACCAATCCAAACCAGTGGAGCCCCTCTATTTCTAGCCTTTTGAACCCGATTTCTTTGCCCAAACCCAATCAAAAGAATTAATTTATGTTGTTCAACCTTTAATGGGTTAAAAGGAAACTACCACTAAACACTAAAAGGATCTAAAAAGCTAAGGAACCGGATGGCTGGGAGACACCGAGAAAAGGAACCCCGATGTTTGGGTCTCCGGACCAGTAGGTCATGCCCTTGGCCATCCACTCGCTGAGCCCCTGCCATCGGAACTTGGTCTCCTCGGGGGAGGTCTGCAAACCCCCCGCGTTGCGGCTGGCCACTGGGTAGGGGTGGTCGTTGAAGTAGGTCCGCAGCCTCCTGTGTGGAACCCGCAGCAGAAGGTCATTGGACATGTGTTTTTCTTGTGGGTGTTTTTTTTGAGGAGCCATGGCATTATTTTTCTATTTATTTGTTGAGAAGTAAACCATTTGTTGCCAAAAGGTCCTTTGGGGCGATTCAAGCGAAGTAGGCTCAAACTCGATAGGTCAGTAAAGGTCAGGGGGCGGGAGTTCAAAATTGTTTGCTTATGTGCTTTCAGCCAACGCAACTCTTGATGCGTGTGTACCGACAGGTGTATATGTCTTTTTTGTATATATCTGCAAAAATTACTACAATTCCAAAAGCTGATGGACCTTTATCATCCCCGCCCCCCCCCCCCCCCCACCCAGGCGCACAGCCCCCAAACCAACCCGAAGTCCCATTCTGCATCACACCATAAGCCAAGCCCAAACCAACCCTGGGGCCCTAGAGGTTGGGGGGGGGTGGGGGGGGACCATGACCATTGGAAAAGAAACCCTAGCGCAAACCAACCCTAAACCACCCCACCCACCGGGGGGGGGGCGGGGGCGGGGGGGGATGAGAGTCTTAGAGTCCTGTATGTTTGTGTGGGGCATGTGGGAAGGCTCATGTGTGTATGTATGTATCTATGTATATATATATATATATGTTCACATATATATATATATATATATGTATATGTGTACATTCCATAGCGTCTCCACTGTTGGGCAACAAACAGCTGCCTTGTCCCGCAATTGGATGTAGCATCCGTCAAAAAGTATGCATCCACCTCAATCGGATTGTGGACAGTCCCGCTAAGAACAAAAGGATAACAACAATGGAAAAACAAAAGCACACCTAGATCTGCGTCAATATGAAAGAGAAGCAAAGAATCAAGCATGCTGTCTCAGATCGAGGTGTGCTTCTCCGTTTCTCCCTCCTGATGTTCTTATTTATGTTCAGTCCTTCGGGCATGTGTTCTTTTTTCCTTCTTTTCTTGCGCGGGGGGTCGCAGAGGGGGGGTCGCCGGGAGTCCCATATATACCACTTTGTACCGTACGTAGTCGTGTGTATGTAGAAATAAAATACATACGTATATCAATAGAACATATATACATATTCAAGTATCTCCTGGCACGGAGGTACTCGAACCACTCCGTGAAGTTGGGAAAGAGAGCGGTGTTCGGATGGTCATAGTACCAGTCCTTCCGAAACTGCAACACATCATCTCAGTCGCTCCACAAATCAGACCCTGTCCTTTGTGGCTCTTGTAGTCACAAAAGCAACACACACACACAGACATGAGCTACGGACACTATTATTCGTTGCACAAGCTGCTCACACGCTCCCCAGATTGAAACGCGGGGCCTGGACCAAAGGGAGAGCGCGACCCTCTCCTGATTGTCTGAGGTGTTGCGCCAGTTCATGTCCAATGCCCAAACGTCGATGGGGAGCTTCAAGCGCTCCCAATGCTCGATGTCATCCTTGGCCTAAAAGCACCAACTCACACGTGACTGAGTCAAATCTGTCAAAGGTGGCTTCAATCTTGTGTCTTCTCCTGCAAGGAATACCAACATCCTTTGAACCGGATCTTCACACCCTGCTTGCTGTCAGCAGTCAACGTCCTTCAAGTGCACTTAGTTCCCCCCGATCCGTAACGACAGAAGTGGGCCGTCTCTCCATTTAGGCACCTCAAAAATGAGGCATGGTCTCTTCGTGCCGGCGCCTGGCGGCAGGGGCCGCCGTTTCAACATGTTTCAAACACGATTTATGTTCCCCTTTTTACAGACCGTGGTTTGTGTGCTTAAGCCAATTCCTTTAAATGGGGGGCCACTGCTTGTTTGTCAGAGGCCATGGTTTGTGTAATTAAAGCAATCCTTCGAAGTGGGGCATGTTTTGTTGAAACCAAAGTGGCAACCGCCCTGTCTAAGCCAACAACTCACATCCGAAGTGGACTGGCCAGAAGAAGTCCGAGTTTTCTGTTTGCCGCCCCAATGGTCTTCCCAAAAAACTCCTGCCATGAACTCAGCGAGCGAGACAAAAAACATCGCCATCCAACACGCTGCCCCGAACCCCCCGAACCCCCCCCCCCCAAATCCCCCCCCTTTCGCTTCGTTCCTCGTGCCTCGGCTTCGGTGTAGCTGTGCCAGTAGGTGAACCAGGTCCCATAGGCGAAGTCCGGCAGCAGGGGGCAGGGCCCTGTGAGCTTCAGGAATTCCACTCGGGCAGAGGACCAAGCGCTCAAGTCCTCGCCCCGATCCACAGGGACGATCTTATGAGAACCCCTTAAAACTCCAAGCCCGGGGGAAGTTTTCATCTTTTACAGACGTATAGCCCATGTTACCCAAAAAGTTGAGAAAAGTTGTGTTTTTAAGAGGTAAGTTTTATGAGAACCCCCCCGAAGTTCATCGAAGTTCAGTAGGGACCGATGGTATCATCTCTGTTCAAAACGCGTCATCCGATTTTCCATCTTTAGTGACAAATTATAAGGGGGAGCCAATTCCTTACGCCACAGGAAGGATTAGAGATTGCCTCTGAAGAGAGCCAGTGATGGGCAACCCAAAGCCTATGGCAAAGAATCTATCTAATATCCGGACTTATTTATGGTCGGAATTGTCCCTTAACTTTATCTAAAACACATGTGGGAAATGGGAAATGGGTCCTTCTCTGTGATACCAAGGAGGGGAATGAACTCGGAACAGGCCTATAATTCAACAACTGCTTTCCATGGCTCCCCTACTTATTGCTCCAAACTGCTCTGGGCCAATTATACTACACGCACTTGCCCCAGACTTGGACAAGAAATAGGTGATCACTTTTTGGGGTCACTGAGAAGGATCGCGGAAACCAAAAGGTCGGATCAGGTCGCTTCGCTGTGGCCTTTGCACCCCAAAGTTAGGGCCGTTTGCGCTCATGAAAAGCAGGATCCGGAAGCGGTGCGCTCGGAGCCTTTGTTTTCTCGAACATGTCCTGACCCAAAAGGAAGATGTAGGTGTCTCCCCTGATGTTGTTCCTGGTCAGGTGCCGTGCTTCCAGTGGCAACGGAAAAAGGGTTCAACCCGTCTCTTGGTTGCATCACTATGCTCCTATTGTGAGGTTAGGAACACTAGGCCAAACTACAGCCGGCAGCAGCATGCCAGTGAAAGCTGACGGGCCTAGCTGGAAAGCGGACAGTGACACATGAGCGTGGGTTGAGATTTAGTTGCGACTGTAACAAAAATGCTTGGTGGAGGTAGCTCTCCATGCAAATGATGTCCACCAAAAGGGTCCTCCACCACATGTCGTCCTGATGCTGCATGTGGCATTCGATCGAAACCCTTTCACTCTCAAGCCGAAAAGTTCACAACCGTCTTCGGGGTCTGCGCACTTCCATGTTCGTGCCGAAGTGGAAAAAACCAACTCGTCGCCTGAAGTCATAGCCGTTGGTGGCCAGCAAGTCCGGATCCACCTTTGCTCCTTCCGGAATGGGCACAGTGCCCCAGTCCGGCACAAAGAACCGGGGGTAGTCCATCAGCGCGTAACCTCAGAGAAGACTGCGGAAAAGGTGTCCATGTACTACCAATCTGCACGCCACGTGTTGTTACCACTATTCACCACTATATAGGCCTCTAAAGCTGAAGAACTCCGCATCCGACCCAGCACACATCTATCTCGCACTATATTAAAGGAGTTGCGGGCTTGCAGGATCGTTTTTGATAAACCCTTAAACATCATCCGGAAGAGTGGGGCTACCCTTGAGTGGCTTAAAAGGGAATTCAAAGGACAACCACCCATTTTGAGTGTAACGTCTTCTGTAGACATACCCCCCAACAAAGGCGAAACAAACTAGGTGATCGATGGTGCAGTTTGCACCAATACCGAGTGAAGAAACCCCGTGGCTTCAATGTTACAGTTACGTTGAAATATGTCCTACGCAAGCTATGCTGTGCCAAGCAGTGGTTGTATTGTTTCTGAAGGGAGACCCGCACTTTGCCTGTCTCTCCGGTGGATCCACCATTCCCCTTTGTGGCCCTGCTTAGGTTGAAGTTGGACTGAGCACTCGCTGTACCACCGAATCGGTGAGCTCCTTAGAATTCCACAGCGGTGCGTCTCAATTTGTGGTTCCCAGATTTCGAGACCAAATGGTTTTACCCCCACCCCGCAAATGGTGAGCTCGCCACGAATGCAGCTTTCAGTTTTGGGGTTCCGCGATGTCGAGACCAGTCGAACTTTCGGTTTCTGGAGAAAAAAATCGGGAATCAAGTATTTTGAACCCAATGGCCCAAAGGTCCCAATACTTTGAGCCCTGGAGACGTCGAGAAGTCGATACTTTTTTTCAATCCCAGGCGCTGGTCGCCTTCAAAGGCGACGGCCAGTGCAAAAGGTTGCCCGCCTCGCTGGCGGAGTCGAAGATCTGGCCCTGCGGCGTGAAGACGCGGACCTTGGAGTCCACCAGCACCTCAGGTTTGGACAAATGGGCGCGTGCCCATTCTCCGCAGTTGCCTTGTTGGGGTGTTCAGTGTTGAAGAAAGGAACCCACATGGCTGTGGCTCAAACAACCGGTACCAAAATGGAACCCTGGTAAGTGCAAACATGGACCAAAACCTGCGTAACCCCTCCTGTTTAATTTCGAGCCACACCCACACTGGGGGTGTTCAGTTTTTAAATGGAACCCACAGGATCTAAAGCCGTTTAATTCAAAATGTGGACCTAGAGGATCCTAACATCTGCTCACATCCACGTGAAATGTGGTCTCTGCGTGTCTGTGTGTCTGTGTCCGCGTATCTGTAGTGTCTGTCTGTGTGTGTGTGTCTGTGTTTCTGTGTTTCTGCGCGTGTGTGTGTGTGTGTGTGTCCTGAGTGTACCCTTTTCAGGTTGGTTTGAAGGGAAAACAAAGGGAAAGCAAAAGGACACCCACCTTTTGGGGGTTCCCCTATTTCGACACAATGAAGAGAAAGCCGTTGCGCCGCCTGCCAGTCCAAAAGCACGCAGAGCCTCTCCCTCGAAAGCAGCCAACGCCTTTGCCTCGCTGACGAAACAAAACTTATGAGGGTGTACATGTTCGATTTACATACCCCTTAAGTACCCCAAACGGTTTGCTGATCATTCCTTTCTCCCCAAAAAGGAGTCATACCCTCATAGTCAAAGCGGGCACTTCTGCTCTTAGCGCCATCTGAGTCATAATCAAAACCCGGTATTAAACTGGTCTACCCAGAACCACGTAAAGAATTAAGAAGGCGGCCGCAGCTATTTCTGGTTGGGATTGTTCCTTTCTAACCTTCATCTAGCCAGGTTTTGATAGTGGCTCATCTGCAGCTGCAGCGCGCTATAGAAGCTGCTGTTCAGCCAAACGCCTTGCCCGCTGCTGGTCTTGTTCATTGCCACCCCCTGAGCAGCACAAGCATCATGATGCAAAGCTGGCGCGGATACGCTTGGCAGCGATGGGTATGGGTCAAAAATATGTAGGGCGACCCCTCAATGGCGGTTTTCCTTTTGGTTTGGCTTTACACTAGCCTGAAATGATAGGGGTACCCTCAGCAATCACAGACCCAAGTAAAGGAGACGTGACCTTGCGCTAACCACCCTGCGGAAACATCTCGTAACTGGGGCCTGGCATGTGCAGTCCTGTGAAACCTGAGCATCCACGGTGCCCTCGCCCTTCGCAGACCTGCACTATATTTTTTCCCCGTCTCAGTTGTCTTCATACCTTGGGAGCCTAAAACCGCGTTCCCTATGGACGTGTCATCCGATCTTAATTGTGCAAGGTCAACTAGCTGTGCAACAAAACATGTGTTCTAAGTTGCGTTGGGCGAGAAAGGAGGTACACACATGCGCAGAATGCACAAAATCATAATAAGCATGGACATCACAAGTGTATGTATCGGTTTTCTTCTCAGACCAACAACGAAAACAAGTTAGCATATGCCAAGGTGCATCTTGCACAGATAGGCGCCCCCCATCAATAAGAACCATGATTTTTGCAGTATGTGCGACTCAAGAACTAGACAGTGGCCAATGGCTATGGAAGACAGGCTAGAGGGAAGGATTGTCCCTACGCACAAGTACCTTGATAATCCTCTACAATGCGACAATGTAATCTATCCAGAAACAGGGTGACCGTTTTTCATCATTCATGGAGGTGAATTAGAACCTTTTGAAAGAGGACAAACACCTTCTGTCCGCTTCCATCGGTGTTGACAAGATGGTAGGTTGGATTGGTGAATTATCACTGCATTATCGCTGACCCAAATGGTTTCGAGAGCGTCACTTCCTCAGACCCAGTTGCTCGAAAGACCCTCTAAATGGGGGTTAAGGTAATTTTGAGAACACCTCAAAAGCAATCACAATTAATAAGGCACCCAGCAAATGATTTTCACAAAGCCATTGCATGCGGAAGCCTCACAGATATCGCTATGTACTCGGTGTTTCATTGATGTTGTGGAATGCACAAAACCTGGCAAATTACACATTTGCAATCATTTGCACAAAACGCTACCCTCTGAACGAAGTTACATTGAACAAATACAATAGGAGACTGGCAGAAATAATAAACACAACGGATGTGGGGAATGTCGCCCGTGCAGCTTTTCCTTACCAGTTTTCACTGGGTGGGATGGAAACCATCTGAGTGCTTCTCTAAGCATCGCGGCTCTGTTTTTGAGTTTCCTTTAGATTCCAAGTTGTGGTTGTCTTCTTGGTAGCCCCTGAAACTCACGTCTTGAGTGGATCGGCCTTAAATCTCCCCATGCTTTTTCTGTGCCTCTAAACTGGTCCATAACTTCAAATGAGTCCAAACTTCCCTCCACGCAGCTTTTGCCAAAACAATGGCCTTCCGTCCAGTTCCACTTCCAGCGGAACCCCACGAGCGATTCGACCGGATCGGACGCCTGGAACTCGCGGCTCTGCACGGTGAAGGTGCTGCGATCTTCGAAGCCCCGCGGGCCCTGCGGCTCGATCCGCAGCAGGCGCCTGAGTTGAAGCGAGTCGCTATGAGGTTGGATCCCCCCAAATGGCCAGGGTTCCTCTTTGATGATCATTGTGTCAATTGTACACGCCTTTTTTCTCTACGATGGGATTCCATACTCGAGGTACTTATGCCGACGTTTGGCCTCGTTCAGCACAGCTTTAAGCTTTTGCTTCCCCGAGAAAAAGGGAAGCGCGTTACCCGTCCTGTGGTCTTCAGGCTCGAAGACTTGAATATCCTTGGGGCTGTTCTGCCCATGGAATTCCAGGGCCCCATGGGAGTGCCATCCATAGCCGAGGGGCGGGGACAAGGCCTGCACCCGCACCTTGCCCACCACGAACTCCGTCTCTGCCTGTGCCAAGGTCGCCAGCGAGAGCGCCAAAGCCATGGCACTGGGACCCATGGCGCTTCGCCGCGTCTGGCGCGTCTGGCGCGCGCGAGCGCGCGTCGCGGTCGCAGGGTGCGAAGCCGCGTCTGGCGCTCGCTTTAAGGGTCCGGATGCTTGCGACGGCGCGGCACGGCATGAAACCTGTGAGATCAGTCACTCCGTTTCATCACAGCTGCACGGAAGTCGGTGAAGAAAAATGAGGGTGCCTCAGCTTGATTGCCAGCTGCAAAGCATGGTCAAGAAGCCACGTGAACGGATTGCAGCAACAACTCATACCTCCCTTTGCTTAAGTTCCCTTGGAACAGTAAACACATGTCCAATAGTGATAGATTCCCTTTAAGACCAGCAGGAGAAATGACAAGTATGTTTTTCAGCAAATGGAATCGCATGTTTTGGACGCAGTGCTGTGCGCCTATGTGCTTTGCTCTCACAGGGCTCTGTCAATGACCGTGACTCTCCTGCTCTACTGGCATGGGAGGAATTGCTAAGTGCTGCAAGTGGCTGGGATTTCTAGGGGGCTTTCTAGACTAGGTCCTCCAGAAAAGAGGTTAGTATAAGGGTACCTTTTTTTCTGTAGTCTACTTTTGTAGGGGAACCCTCCCCCAAAAAAGGGTGAAAGGGCACTACTGGGGGACCTAGTAGAGGTCACTAACAACTTAGCGGTTCCTCCGAACTTACAATCTCTGAACAGGTTACTTCAACTAGTTACTTCCCAGTCGGAGCTCTACTATTCGCGGGCAACCCACGAAGCACAAGAGGATTTAGAGGGATCCCTCGCGTCACAAGCCCTTGACGCCCAGGTATGAAGATTCGATCATTGCCCCAGGGCACGGGATATGTTGGTTGTCGGGGCACCAGAATTTGGGCTGTCCTGCCATGTCTTCCCCAAGCCAAAGGTACCAATGATATTGCCAGCTACCAATATGGTTGAGAAGCCCCGTACAATGGGTGTGGTCCATGTTTCATGTGAGTTGGAGTGCATGGGGAGCCGCATCTTTGGCGAAACAGCGCGCGCGAAAGAAACGAACCTTACATACAACTCACTCGGGGGATGAACCGAACCCAACCACGCAGGGCTAACCACTCAGGTTGGTGGGTCGTCCAAGGGACCTTTCCAGCCATGACTTTTTCCTGCCCGACGCGCCAGGAGCTCCGCTCCCCAGAAAGCTCTGCTCCCCAGATGAAACTGTTCGAACAAAGATACCTCCCAGGCCAATTGGTCAAGCAGAGGATGTTCAACCCACTCAGGTGAATGGTCACAAATAGATGCAACACAGCCATTTGCCTCCAGCCGCAGCACTCGAAAACAATTGGGGTATTCATAAAAAAACGCCCCTCTCTGGCACTTTCAAACAACCGGATAGGCTCCCAATCGTTGGCAACATGGTGCCTGAGAAAAGTTAAAGGTCCCTTGGGTTTCGGATCAATCCTTCGCCCCGAGCACAAAACACATCTGTTGCCAACCCTGAAATTCCCTGACCTCAGAGTTTGGCTCATGTTTGGACTCACCAAAACTGTTTGGGCCAAAGCGGGGGCCTGCGAAACTCCTGCGAAAGTTCAATCATGAGCCACCCCTTTGGCTCTCTTTTTCAGGAAACTCGCCATGTGTGATTTAGCTCATCCGCATGTAAAGCGATGCCAAACTGGGCTCTTCCTGGGGAAAGAGGTCCTCAGACCTTCGCTCGGCTCAACGGAAAGAGGCGTTCTTTTTGCAGGGGCCTTTTTTTGGGGGGGCACGGCCTTGAGACCGACTCACCATGAAAAAAAGTCCAGGCGTCGAATCGCCGCCCCAACCCCTGGAGGCCGACAAGTGCCCAACAAAAATCACAGGGGGCTCGAAGGGCACCTGGTAAGCAAAAATCTCACTGACTCTGTGGCATACGCTATGTGGGTGTGGGGGTTAAAATTAAACTTACCCCTTAAAACTCCAAGCCCTGGGGAAGTTTTCATCTTTTACAGACATATAGCCCATGTTACCCCCAAAAAGTTGAGACAAGTTGTGTTTTTGAGAGGTAAGTAAACCACCAGGAATTGGACCGCAGGCTTGAAGGTCCTTATTCCCATGTACCAGGGCAAGCCATTTTGGGCCCACATGTTTGACCCACAGCCATGTAAAGCTTTGGAGGCCCAGCAAGAAAACTGACCCGGTTGACGTTGGGCCATAGAGACTGAAATGGGCCCCCTCCAATCAGCTGGGCGAGCAGACGTGCAGAAATTCACTCGAGAACTGATCACGAGTGAGCTCATCTCACAGTGAGACACCCTCTCGCAACAAACAAAATGTCCCCCTTCTTCATCTTCAGCAACAATTTGTTTGGAGACTGTTGTGAGGCAACTCGAAAATGGCTGGAGTTCCCGCACATTAGAGACGCGCCTGCACCCGGGTCCTGAGTGTCAACATTTTGTGGGGTCCTCAAAACTCATTTGGGGGTGGTTTCTGGTTAAACCACCATGCAAGGAAGGCAGTTTTGAGGATGCCGCAGTGGATCCAGTGTCCACAACCGCGCTCACGCCGAATTTGCCCAAGCCAGAAACGTCTCGAATCTGTTCAACGCCCTTCTGCTCCTCGCCGAGCGGCCTGGCAACAGTGGCAGAGTGGGATTGGCGAGGAGTGGGGAGGAAACGGAAACCAGGGGGAGTGGCTCCCCAGAATGAAACGCCTCGGGCCCAGGTTTCCGTGATCGGCGGATATGAACATTTGCGCTGGTCCTCTGTATATAGACTGCATAGATACCAGCGCACATCTTATTTTCTTGCGTGCATGCAGCTTCAAAACACCCGCAGAGTTTCCCTTGATCAACGCCAACAGTTCCTTGCATGTGAAAAGCACACCTGTCAAAAAACTCGTTCACTTCTCTTGTCACTGCTGCTGGTGCTTCCTTCCTTCCTTCCTTCCTTCCTTCCTCCCTCCCTCCCTCCCTCCCTCCCTCCCTCCCTCCCTCCCCTCCTTCCTTCCTTCCTTCCTTCCTTCCTTCCTTCCTTCCTTCCTTCCTTCCTTCCTTCCTTCCTTAGTTTGCTTGGTTGCTTGGTTGGCTCGGGCTGGCTTGGCTCGGTTTGCTTCCTCCGGTCGCTGTTTAGGCACCGCCTCCACGGCGGCCTCCAGCAGATCCTCCTGGGCGGCGCGCAGGAGGGCGTCCAGCCCTGGCGTCGTGGCGTGGAGTGGACACGGGGGGAAGGGGGAGCAGGGTAGCGGGGTACCCCTCACCACGTTCAAAACACAATATTCTAGGGGGTAGCAGGGATGTTGAACGCAAACATTCATATGTGTGATTCCAACCATTCTTTTCAACCATCGTTCTTTTCGAAAACCGGCCGTTTTCCCTGGGTTTAGTGAGGATTCTTGGAAAGAAGGATCCCTAGAAAGAATGGGAAAGGTACCCCTAGAAATATGTGGCATCTCCTTTCAGTGGATACGCTAAAGCTGAAAGCGTGGAATCTGCCTGAATTGCACTTCACTCTTAAGATCTAAAAGTCGCGTATGACGGGGGTCCGCCAAGTTTGGTTCGCCTTTAAAACCACCTGACGCGTCTCTCCCAGTCCCGTTTTCCCAGAAAGACACACCCAGCAAGTCAACGACAAGTTCCGGTCGTTCGACAAAACCAACCCTCACGCCTGGACAGCGCCCCAAACTTGCGTCGCTGACCTGCCAGGATTCCAAGATGGTTTCCACTAAGCCCACCCAGCGGAAAACGGGATATCGATGATTGTACCCCTTTGTGGCTTGTGGCTGTATATCCCAAGCCCCTGTCCAAACCTATGGCTTGGGGGGGCGGCCTTGAGGCCTTCTTGGATGGGTTCAACAGGAAACAAGTCAGGAAACCAACCATTCTCCAGGCCCAATCAGCCTCATAAGTCCCTGCGTTTGGGAAACTCCTCTGCTCAAAGGTTCATCAACACTTTCATCTTTTCTAGCCAAGTTTAGCCATGATGTTAGGGAAACGGGCTACCCTCCCTTCCACTAACATGGCACCTCTGGGAGGGTAATTACCTGGAAGATTGGTTTCCTCTTCAAGGGACCCCATGTCTGGTGCTATGTTAGTTGTAAGGGGGGTACCACAATTTTCCTTCGGTTTCCCTTTCCATCCACTCCAAGGTGGCCAGCATCCGCGCGATTCGCTGGCCTGCGCCGCCTGCACTTCCGGCGAGGGAGTGTCCAAGACTTCTCTATAGCTCACCTCTTCCTGACGGCAGTGGCTTGAGTGCCTGGCCTTCCCCCTCCCCCCGCTTTTGCGGTTCAGAGAAAACCAAACCACCATCGAAACCCATTTTGGGGGGTCTAAAAACACATTCCCCCCTCCCCCCCTCCACATGGCTTGGTTTAGGCTGGGGTGTCCACCCTTTGGAGGGGTCCGGCAGTTCGGAGGTCAAGGATTTACCCCGGAAATCATTGGCTGCAAATCCCAACCACAACATCCGTTGGAATCTTAATCTCAATAGGCTGACCCCGCATGTGCGAACAAAATTTCCGTACCCTCATATAGACGCGGGGAAATTGGAGACTTCCCTTGTTTTGTGGGAAACTTAGAGAGTCCCCCATGTCCTTGCCACATGCAGCGTAGATTATTGTACAACTTTGGCCAAACCTCATAATGCTTCAGTGAGGGCATGAACACCATGGTAAGCCTCATTGGCGTAGCAAGAACTTACCATAGTCTCCAAAATGTTTTCCACTACTTTCAAAGCACTGCCCCCAAGAGCATCTTGAGCATGTGTCATCAATACATATTCCATATTTTCGGGCAGTTGTACATCCCAATCTCCCTTGCAAGTCGGAGGAAGCCAAGTGTTGAGTCCTGGGGCTTGCAGAAAAGCTTGCAAGCAAAGACACAAACTATGGGCGCCCTATGTGCTGCTCTCCGGCGGCTCTCTGACGGAAATGACGTCAACGTGTTGGGCAGAATCCTTTGTGCAGAATATTGCGAGACCAGCACTGATTGAGCCATGGTGAAAATTCATGTTGGTTCATCACCATCCCTAGTAACGCACAAGCACATATATCTTCGGACTATGGCACCACATGGAGATGTGTTCCGTCAATGCAGGTGCTTGATTTGAGCATTGTGCTGTGAAACCAAGATTCAACCCCCCCTCTTCCCCTCTTCCCATTGGCCCCTTCTTTTCGACCCTGGCTGCCTGAGGCCTTTGGAGGAAAGCAGCCACATAAGGGGGACTGGAGACACCATGCCTGCGAGGTGACCGTGTCAGAGGGAGCCTGAAGCGGACGCGGGAGGAATCCCATGCGCCCAAACCGAGGGAAACACAAAGGAATCCAGCCTGTTCTAGGGGCCCCTATTTTTTGGAAACAGCCAAATGGCCATGGGGCAAAACCTATGGCTCCATTCTGGGGTGGATGAGCATCCATTTGCCACCTATTTGATGTTCACCAGGGGTACAGGATTTTTACCCACAGCCAAATGGATACGAACCACAGTTATTATATAACCGAGATCTTACAACCATGGGTTTCGTGACTTATGGCCATGGGTACCTGCTGGGCGATTCGTTCCAGAGCATTTAAGCAAGTACGTTTAAGGAAACAGGATAACCCCTCCAAACCAAGGGGACAAAGTGTGTGACTAGGGGTGTCACTCAGACCCAGAATTTTTAGTGGCCGACGGCAGCAGAAATTGGGAAACCACTGGCTGGACACTACGGGAAACACAGGGCAGGTGGCTCACAATTTTGACACATTCCCCTGTCAAGATGGGTTTGTCTCAAAGCGGTACCCCCAACATGGATGGTTTCCGGTTGGTTCTCCTTTGAACCAACCCCTAAACAGCCGAGCCTCAAAATAAAAGACACACTCAGGGGTATCAATGGCCCGACTGAACCTGACTGGGCAAGCTCAGGAGACACGGCAGAGATCCCCGGGCGAGCTCACTTTGAACGGCGCAACAGATGAGCTCGGTATGGCAATGGATGCAATTGCCGGGGCCGTCTTGGGACCCCTGATTCCCAAATATCGCAAGTAAGGGATAAGGGACCGTCCTGTACGGCGATACATGGTTGTTTTACTTGTTGTAAGCCAGGTTTGGGTCTGTGTGCGCCACGGGCTCATCTCAAGAATGTGCGAAGCTTTGGCTTTTCGAGACCGAACAATTGTCTCATCTTGAAGGCCTTGCCTTGACCATCGTGTTGAACTTGCCTTAGGGTACAACCCACAGGCAGCTAGCTGCCCCAGATTGGATTGTCTGCAGAGTCCCCCCACCAGCCGCCAGCCCCATGAGGATCCAACGAATCAAACTCTGATTTCCGCCCATGGCAGCAAGAAACCTCTTCCCCATCGGAAAAAGGGATATCCGCTTTTGTTGGTTGATGGCCGATTCAAAGGACAACCTTCCTTCCAAAAGCGAGGGAACAAGTGCCCCTTCCTGTGACTGGTTTGCCGAACAAAAAACACAAGCAAAAACAATCAGGCAACCAAATCTGGGCAATCATGAGGAATTCCTTTCTTGGAAGTGGTCCCCAAACCATCAAATTTAAGATACCGTCTTTATAAGCAAGTAAGGCCAAACAGCACAGGGGGTTGCCCACAAGGGGCCCTGATTCTGCTCAATCTCTCTGTTTCGTGGTTCGCTTTCATGATCAACTTGTTTGGAGAAGTTCCCAGATCGAAACTTTAACCGCTTTCAAAGGGTGGTTCATTCTAAGCTCTTCGCAACTAAGTACTGGGAATCTGAGAGTAAGTCTTAGATTCAATTGGCCATACTAAAGTAAGGACCAGCAAGTCCAAAGTCCCACCCAGACCCCCAGCTTTCCCACAAAGAGAACCCTCGCGACTGGTGGCACTGTTCAGGGGGGGAGGCGGGGGGGGCGGGGGACTATTAAAGCGACCCAAGAACACCGGCAAAGCCTACCGCAAAGGGTTGATGCTTCAAAAGAACTCCGCACAAAACCAAGGGAACAACGGGTACTGGTTGCACCACCTGGCGCTTCCCCTTCGATTTCTGCCTTGGTAAGCCGTGATCCAGGAGTTGCATCATCCTCCTGCGGAGCGAGCCGCCTTTTGGCTGGCGAAGATAAAGCACAAGGCCAGCTTTGCCTTGAGCATTTTGTAAACGTCTCAATTAGGTCCTCCAGTAGAGAGGGTAGAATAAGGGTACCCGATCTTTTGTTGCTGTGGTGTATTTGAGTAGGGGGGCCCTGAGAGAAAGGGAACCTAGCTGGGGACCTAGTCAACCTTTCAACATCGACTAAGATGGCCGGACATGCATTTGGACTCGTGCACCGAGCCAGGGCTTCAAGCTGTTGCCATATATTCTGCAAAGATGTGGTCGCATGTTTCCCAGTGTCCACCTTTCTCACATGCAAATCTGTTGCCATTGCAAAAACATGCTCATCTTTTGAACCGGACATGGGCAGCCACAGGAAAAGCTGTCAGCTGAACCTTTGCTTTTGCAAGCCTTGGAGCGCTGGGAGCCTTCTCCAACACAAGCTTTCTGACCTCAACCTATTCCTGGGAAACATGGAAGCTGCCAAACAGTCCCAGATGGATCGAGGGAAAGTCCTTATGATGTCCAAAATAGGCATCCAGATCCAAACTACTTACATTGGGATAAAGGATAGGTTTGTCACTCAACTGCGCCCAACGTCTTGCTCAAGTGATTGCGGACAAACCTTGTACCCGTCCACGTTCCATCGCTCACGCGGAGAGCGAACAGCTGGAAGGAAGCCCAGGGATTTTGAGGCCCATTCGCCAAGGAGAGACCACTGCGCGCACTTTTTGGTGCGGGATCCTCCCCACCCACCCCACCCCACCACCCCACCCACCCACCCCATCCCCACCCACCCCACCCCCCACCCCACCCCACCCAACCCAACCCCACCCACCCACCCGCATGATAGCTGAACCACTGATTGAATACCCGCCTAAGCAGTGATCTGATCCGTCGGCCAATTCAGCCAATGCAGGAAGCATTCATTTCCCCATGGGATTCTTCCCGTAGAGAAGTTATTGGTGTCCTTTTAGGGGAAATAGATGGGTTTCCCTGGTAGATGAGAAAAAACCACCAGGTAAAAAAAAAAACAGGGCCATTTGTTTTCCTAGCAAAACAACCAAAAAGGACACCTATGGTAGAGAAGTCATTGTTGTTTCTTGTCGCTTAAAGGGGTGATTGATTCGATAGACCACGAAGTCACTCGGTTCTGCAGCCTCAAGACATGATGGTCGCTCGCTTCCTCTATCCGGCTCCTTGGTGTCAATTTGCAGGCCCGCCTGCGATTCAAAGACTTCCATTGGGCACACCTTGAGGGTTCCCGCCAAAGGTGTCAGGAATTGGTGATCACCTTTTGGGACCATGACTATATGGTAGAACATGGTAAATCCAAACGTCAGCAGTCAATTCGCTTCAGGAATATTGTCTTCCAAGGCCTCCGGATTAAAGTTCCACGATAGTGGGGAGGGTAGGGTCGCTTGAAGTGTTGAACTTTTGGCCCACAAGCATCAGTGGACAGTGGACCTACAAGCCCACGGCATGAACACAGCAAGAAGCAACTCGCGGGGTTGTACCTTTAGGGTATCCCCTGTTGGGCTTGAGGGCTTGCTTTTAAATGACTCCAAAACCGTGTTGGGCGCGGATCCTCTCCGGTCGCAAAGAACCAAAGTGTTTACCAGTACCGCCCATCCAAAAACCAAATAGAAACAATGTCCATACCTGTGACCTGATCCGGCTACTTGCCGTGTTTCTTGTTTTCCTTGTCAAATGCTAGTCCTTTTCCAGTTGATGAACCTCTTTGAACCAAGATCTGGCAGCCCTGATCCAGGGTTATTAAGACGAGTCTCCCCCCCTTCCCCGTTCAAACCCTGGTTAACACCAACTAGGGGAGCTTCTCCCATTCTTTTCAGGAATCCTTCTTTTTAACAAAAACCTCGGGAAAGCAGCTGGTTCTTGAAAAAAATAACGCTTGCACAGAATCGGGAAAATCAACACGTAGAACTGTTCATATTTTGCAGCCCACTAACAGGACCGTCAACATGGGGTGTCTACTCTTGCCTTCGCTGAAAAAGAAAGAAAAGACAAACGCAAAAAAGGCAACATCTTGTCATGGGTCCCAATTAGAGAACCCAGAACAGCGTTTTGGGTTTCCCAACTACCCGCCAACCAAACGCGCGCCGAAACGCCGGCGTTTTTTGGGCCTCGCGGAGTAGGTTTCTGGCTTCGTGCTGGAGGCGATCCGCCTAGCTGGGGCGCCCTGGGGTTAGATGTGGGGGTTGATCAATATTCCTAGCACCGGCAGCTAGACGACAAAATCTGAATGGCCATGTGGGGGTGGAGATCAAAACTGGGGTTAGCCTTCCAATTGATTTTGTTTTGACCATGGGTAACTTTCCTCCTGTGGGAAGTAGGAAATATCAGCTTTTTAGTGGTTTCGATTTCCATCATGGTCAAGTTGTCAAGGCAAAGAGCTCCTTGCACCGGCAGCTAGACGACAAAATCCGAATGACTTCAGCGGGTTGGCCATGTGGGGGTGGAGAACAATACTCCGTTTGGCTTCGGCCCCCAGTTTTGACCATGGGACGAAATGGGAAATGTCATAGTGGTTTGCCCCAATGGTCATCCCATGCAGAGGACCTTTTGATCAACGCTCACATCTTGGTCCGAATTGACTCTTCTTTTGCGACTCTGACTAAAAAATACTAAAAGGACACCCAGAAGGTTAGGTCGATTCGCGTTGGACAACTCAGTGTTTAAACACTCACATTTCCGGGGTGGGGTTGGAACAGCCATTCTGTACTATAAAGATTGGATTGGATGGAGTCTCGAGTCAATACAAAATGAGGTTGCTTGGAGAAAACCACATCTACAAAATGTGTCCCGAATTATACGTTTTTTTTTTTGTGTTCATCACAAGCTGCTGTCAATTAGGCCATGGATCTATGTCTTCTGCAGTGGGCGAGTTGTCTCTCACTGCTACCAGTGTTCCAAATGGATTGGACACCATTCTGTGGGGAAAATATAATTCCAAACCATGAGCAGCAACCCCATTATTTGCATCCCTGTGTGCCAGCATCTGCGTCTGATCGTCCAAGCATCTACTGCCAAAATCTTCTAGGATCTGCTGGAGACGTACTCTGCTAAGCTCTAAAAAAGGTAACAGCTACCAAGCCTCATTTCTGCAAAATGATTTTTCCATGGGCAAAGGGGGCACCTTCATCTTGGCTGATTTGAAAGGGACACCTGCTCCACAAGGCCCCAAGATCCTTCGGCTCCCGCCTCGGTGTTCGACGGCTCCGGATTCCTTGCGCGGCTCTGGATGCATTCCATGCAGTTCTGATGCTTTGAAAAATACAATGCACAAATCAGACACTCGCCTGACAGCCCGGTACGCCTTTGGGCAATACGTGTATGTTTGCACCAACAGGACAAACCCACCCCCATGCCGATTTCCGAGAAATGTCCACCACACCTCCCAAATCATGGTGATGACACGACCACGTGCGTTTTGAGGGTCTTCCCCATTGAATGGCATGGCAAGTTCTGCTGATTGGGCCATGTCCGCGTGATGTCAGACCCATCGCCCAACAAATGCCGCATCTCTTTCCTGTCCTCATACCCAGCCCGATGGCAGATGTCCTTAGCAACGCTTGGCGACACCACACTCCAAGACAGCTGCACGGAGAATCCAGAAACCTGGCCATGTTGAAGGAACCTCCGTGACCCTCCGCGGGAGTAAACCAAATCTGTTTTCGAGATGGCTATTAAGCAAGCAAACAAAAACACAAACACACAACCAACCAACCAACCAACCAACCAACCAACCAAACAAACAAGCAAGCAAGCAAGCAAGCAAACAAACAAACAGACATACAAACATACAAACATACAAACATACAAACATACAAACATACAAACATACAAACATACAAACGAACAAACAAACATACAAACAAACGAACGAACAAACAAACAAACAAACAAACAAACAAAACAAAACAAACAAACAAACAAAACAAAACAAACAAACAAACAAACAAACAAGCAAAGACACACACACACACAACAAACAACACATACAAATAATGAAACACGCACACACACACACACACAATACATCAAGATACTGGTGAAAGCGTTTACCCAGTGCTTGCAATGGGAGAACCATCATGTACCAACACATGAAGTGCATCTGGTTGCCTATAATGTTAGATAATACAGAAAAACAATCTCAAAATTAGTCACTCTCCTGAAAAGCAAAAAGGGTAGGTATTACAGAAAACAAATCTGCCCGAAATCCCGAAAATATGTCCCCTTCCAAGCATGGACTATTTTTGAGGGTTGAAACGATGGAGTCCAGCCAGAAATGTCCAGAATTTCTGGATTGCTTCCTGTCCCAAACCCCAAATTCCTTATCAATCCCTTCCCTGACAAATTTTCAAGGGGGTGGCACACGGAACCCCCAGGAAGGCAATAATGCAGTTTGTTTAAGGGTAGGGAAACAAATGGCCAGGGCAGCCTGCCAAGAAGAAGAACCAATACTAAACCAATTCTAAACTGTAGTGAGCCAGCTCAAAGGAATACTAAACCAATACTAAACCAATTCTAATCAATACTTACTGGAAAACTACTCAGGCAGGTCCCAGTCTGACCCCCATTTTGTTTTTGGGGGTTCTTGCTATTGACCCCCCCCAATTCGTTTGAGGGGGGGGGGGGAGGGGGGGCTCCTTTATTAATCACTCCCCAACATTTGTGTCAATTGAAAGCACGGGGACTCAGGGCCGACGAAAGGAAACCAGCCCAAGACGGTGCTCGAAATCTGTGGGGTTGTCGGCTCGATTGCCAGAGACGTGCAGACGAACTTAGAACAAACAAACAATGTGCACACTAGGGAGGGTTTCAATATGCTGGACATGGGAACCACTGACCCCTGATCCTGATGGCGGTCATTGAGCCTGAGTGCTCCTGGTTGTCGTTTGTATCAGCAAGAGCTAATCGGACGAACCAAGGAGCTTTTGCTACGTGCTGCAGCAAGTTGTCACACTTAAAGACATGATTGTCAATTGTTGTGCTACAAGTTCAGATTGAAAATGGGGAGGAGGCCCCTGCCTTTCCAGCTATCCGACCTGTACAAGGGTTCTGCAACCCCTAAGAGGGTGATGACCATCCTAACCAAGTAAACCGGTGTTGTGACCAATGGCACATGTATCCCCCCGCGTTGGATACACGAACACCTGGCAAGTTGAAAAAGCAAGCGGCTGCCTTTGGTTTGCTTCCAATTCCGAAAAGAGAAAGCCGGGCTTCGTGATTTTCACGCCCGCACGGGCACATCCGATCGTGATCATTGCGCTGGACAACGAACTACGTCTCGGGCTATGTTCCAATCAGGTCAATGCATCTTGATCGCTCAAGAGCCGGACTTGATCTGCCCAAGGCAAGTCAAGAAACTCCAACCTGTCGAATCTCACTGCTGTGCACAAAGCAGATAGACTTGGACATTGGAACTTGAGCTTCCGATCCTCGGAAAAGCCAAAGAGCTACGTTGCACCTGGCGCTTATGCCATTGGCTCGCTTGCCTCAAGCCAGCCAGTTGCCGATCAAACTCCTAGAGCCCATAGGATTTCATGCGCACGCGGGCGCTCAGTATAAATTAGGAACCCCCAACCAATCAAACAGATTCTGCAAGGTGAAATCCCCAATACTTGCTGAAGTACTGTCCCACCCCCAGGATTTTCCCTAAAGAGGGTCCCCCCCTTCATTCCACTGCCCAGGGGGGTGTTAAAGAGGGTCCAACGTTAGAAGACGTCCCAGTGCCACACCTCTGAGCGCCCAGCATCCATAGCTCGGGCAGCCCGCGGTGATGGCGCTGCAACTGCGCAGAGGTGTTTATACATGTATACGTATACATATATATGTATGTCTATACATAGAGGCCGGAACGCCTTGGGGGGAGGGGGGCTGCGTTCTCAAGTAAAATGCCTTTCAGGTACTTTCAAGTATAGTATCGTGGTTGCTTAGCACTGCTTGAAAGCAGACACAAGACGTCACCGTGTAATAGCAGAAGTGGCTGGATAGTTCCTGGGCACTTCGAAAGCTGCTAGACATTTAGAACAAGTACATGCCAGACATATAACCAACACATGCTAAGTCGGTGAACACGAAAATTTCGTGAAGCATATTATGTTTGTCAGGTACTTGCTTCAAATTAAAGTAGGTGTACGCTATATAGACATATACTAGGTAGTAGGTGTGCACTAGGGCATGTTAAATATGCTAGGCAAATGATGGGCATGTGCTGGGAACCTATTGCTCGACTCTAGGGGTATGCTAAACATGTGCCACAACTATAACATGTGCTAGATATTATATATACTTTAAACATGTTGGGGTATAGGACACACGCAATAGCCACATACCAAATGCGCTCTAGGAACTCAAATAGGTCTGGATTAGGTATTTGCTAGATTACGTGATAGGAGTTTCCTACCTATTCTAGAGGAATGTCAGGCATATCGAAGGAGCCCGTTGCAATACACTAGGGAATATGCTACATATGTAATAGAATTGCAGTAGACATTTGCTAGGTCGCTAGGAAGATTGGATCTGTGACACATAAAGAGCTCTACATTGAAACCTTTTATGTTGCAGGAAACCAAAACCAGCTGCTAAACTATGGCAGCTACTTCAACCTTCTACATCCGGGGCAAAATCAAAACCCATGTGCCCAATCAGCCACGGGATCTCTCTTTGTGGTTTTCGCAAGGGGTTTTGGCACTTTGGGCTGAAAGCCAAACGAAAAGAAGAAACACAAAAAACAAGATTGCAGACCCCAACCCCCTTGAGCCTACTTGTTAAGTTTTCTCGTGGTTTTGCTGGATTTCACGCAAAGGGCCAACAACCTGGAGAAAACCACACAAACAAATACAAGAAAGAAACACACATGCAGACCCTCGGCTTGCGAGCATCAGAAGGGCCGGGGAGGAAAGGAGGGGGGGGGTTGAACAAAAAAGTCAGGAACATGTTTGTGTTTCTTTGCTTCGGATAACGCAGGTTGAATGTGGATTATACTAGTCAGTTAGCTGCTGGTTGACTTTGGGTCGACTATACCAAGCTCACCCATGAGAAAGGTTCTTTACTGGCGGCTTGCTTATGTCCCCGGCTTGCGGACAATGAACATTTCTCATCGTTTGGTCCTCATTCCGGGAGCCCAGAGTGAACAAATCCCTGGCTTATGTTGCTCGGGGGAGTTGTTTTTTTTTGGGGGGGGGAGGCGCAGATGTGTTGGGGGGACGGGGGGGAACACGGGGCTCCCTATATGTTTCCATTTTGGGTGGGCTTGTATATGTATTTCCTACTACCTCCAAAAGTGGTCTGAATCCAACCACTAAAAGAAATTGGACACCCCCCAATCAAAATCAACCAGGGGTTCTGCTTAATCCGGGGTTAACAGTATTTTGGCTTAATTCGGAAAAACCCAAATTCTCCTAACATCCCTTGGCAAAATGCACCAAAGGTATTTCTATTTTGGTGAGTGTGGCTATAGAGAACCCTTCGCTCCCAAAGCCACAGGCCCACCTCGTCGCCAGTGGCTGGGTCAGGCTGGCAGAAATGTGTCGAACGCGGCGCCCGTTTCAGCCACAACGTGCGGTTCCAACATGGGTGACTTCCATTTGGTGAAGACCCCTGGAAAAAAACATTTCCAGTAGTGATAAATTCCTTCAAAACCAACAAGGGAAAACAATAATACTAGTGATACTGGTAATAATAACAATAACAATAACAACAACAATAATACTAATAAACAATAACAATAAACATAATGAAAATAAATAATAACAACAACAACAACAACAACAACAACAACAACAACAACAACAACAACAACAACAACAACAACAACAATAATAATAGTAATAGTTAATAATAATAATAATGATAATAATAATAACAATAACAATAACAACAACAACAACAACAACAATAATAATACTAATAAACAATAATAATAAACATAATGATAATAAATAATAACAACAACAACAACAATAATAATACTAATAATCATAATAATAATAGTAATTCATAATAATAATACTGATAATAATAATAATAACAATAACAACAATAATCATAACAATAATAATAATGATAATGATAATAATAACAATAATAATACTATAAACATAAGTAGTAAATCATAATAATCATACTACTAATAGTAATACTAATAATAATACTAATAATAATAATAATAAGAATACTACTACTAATAATAATAATAACAATAATAATAATAATAAATTAATAATAATAATAATAAACACATATTCCTAGGCAAATGGAAGGTGACCCTGCGAGCCTCAACCGTCCACCACTTTGGAGATCGTCTTAAATTCAGTGTCATGTGGGCTTTTTTCTTTTTTGCGGGTACCCCCTTTGTAGTGACGGTTTTAGACGGTTTTAATGGGAAACCACAAGGACACCCTCTCAATTTGGGGGGTCCGAATCCCAACAAAAGACACATGTAGGCCACCCGATGTCCGTGAACTCACGGATGTCCAACGGATGGCTCGGTCTTCTCCGTTTCGTGCTTCGGCCCCCAAAAAAGGGGCAAAAGGGCACTACTGAGGGATCTAGTAAACAAACAGGGAGGCCCTTTGGAGGAGACTTACCAAGAAATGCTTTCAAGGCTAAGGTGGCTAAGCGCCCAAGAAAACTCATCCAAAATGTTGGTGTTGTCGGAGTCCATGTGAATCTGAGGGAAGTAGATACCCTCTCCCACCAACATGGAACCCAATCCCCATATTGAGAGGACAATGGCCCAAGCCAGTTCATGGTAGTGGATTGGACCCAAAAGATATCGAGCGCCTTGGGATGATAAATGCAACAACCCGCAGGAAGGTTTGGGGTACCGTTTCGTGTACCTAGGTTTGGGTTTCTGCTGGTTTTGCGTCAACCCTGGTGTAGAAGCCTTGCATAGGAGGCTTTCTCTGCATCGAGTTCCCCCCCCACATTTCCGGAGAGATCCAGCCAGGAAGTGGGTGGGGCCACAAGGGCTCCATGCGCTGACTGATTCTATTCGCTCTCCAATGTTCGATCAACCGACAGCTTTTCCACTGCTTGACCTGGGAAAAAAATAAATTTCCAGTTGCCCTTCTTGGAGCCGGGAATTCTCAAAATGCAGAGTTGCCCTTGGGAGTAACCTTGACACCCTCTGGAACTCAGTTGCCCTACCTTGGCGGTGTCAAAATGGAGCTCCCCGCCATTTGAGCCTAACAAATCAGGGCCCGCACCTGGCACAGAACATCAGCTTTAGATGATCTTTCATATCGTATGGGTAGGTCGCTTTTTCGAATGTCCCGCCTTTGTTGTGGTTTTAAAGGGACACCAAGCCGGAAATCACTACTTTGGGGTGGCTCCAACCTCAAATAAAGACACCCATATTCAGTCTACTTACTAAAACTCAACATCGTTTGGAGGAGTCGGATTGTCGCTACCCTCCCGACTAACATGGAAGTGCACAAACCCCTGAGAAAGACGACTTTCCTCTTGGAAAGGGGGCGGTTGTGCACTTCCACGTTATGTTTTTGGCTATGGTAAATTTCCCGTTTGTCGTTTCCCCACCTCAGCGTCCCCGAGCAAGGTCCGCAGTTGCCACTCCTCAGAAAGAGGTCGGTTGACAGAAGCGCGAGGCGACCTGTGGACCTCACTCAGATGGTCGATGGTCTACCAGCTAGATGGTTGCAACCCACAAATGTTGACCCCTTTTTTTTGATCAACCCCTGGTTATTCATAGGGGCTGCTGTTCCCTGGTTTTAGTGGGAATTCACAGCCTTTGGAGGGGAACACACCCTATTCATAAACTGGGGTTGATTGATATGGGGTCAACATTATAAGAATGGACTAACAGCTTCTTAAAGTGCCAGAAAGAACTATGTAGGCAGCAAATTTCCACTGCTAAGGCACCCTTTGTTTTTCGGGGGTGAGTTGTTTAAGTCGGAACCCCCGTGAGGAGAAAAACGAGGGCACTACAGGTCTGGGGTTGGCAATGAAGTGCCCGTGGCCAATAGCAAACACATGCATGTTCCATCATGCTTTCCGCACAAAGACGGAGAAAAAGACCGACCTGCATCACCAGTCTACACAGTTACCCCCTTTCACGGGCAATATGCTTTGTCCTTTACCCGGCTCTGCCTGCGGAACCTGCATTCTCCATGATTCTGTGATTTTTCGGGGACAGAGGGCCTTCCGGAACTTCATCAGGGACTGTGATGATGTGTCGGTGTTGCCCTCTATGAGCCCCTGGTTGTCGCCCTTGAAGTTGCCAGGCTTGCCCTCCAGCTTGCCCTCCAGGAGCTTGTTGCCCTCCAAGAACTTGCCGGCGTAGCTACTTTGGGTGGTGCCCCTGTGTCCCCAAACCAACACCAGACGGCCTCTAAGCTGAGTACGTCAGTTGATATTGAGACAACCCAACCTCACTTTCCGAGCGCGAAAACACTTGGCAAGAGCACCTTCCGTCACCAGTGGCAAAGGCCAACACGAATGCTCCCATTTTGGGGGCCCGCGAAGGTAAAGCCAAGAGTCAAGCCCCGAAATGGGCTCCAGTTCTGCAAAAGCCGTGCCCGCGACACATTTCACATGAACTGACCTGAGTAGACGAGAGGCCAAGGGAAAGATGTTTCTATTGCTTGCCCCTGATTGCATCCAGGACTAATCATTTCCCCTCAATTTCCGGATCTTGAAAGGTCCCTCTGGGCAGCTCGAAGAGGACAGCAATAGGAATGACATGTGTCTTACCGTGCTGAAGAGTGTCAGGATTGATCAGGGTTTTGTAATATTAGGGGGGACTGAAGGGGGTAGCCCTTATGAGCATGTCCAACCTTAGATTGTGTAAACAAGCATGTAATAAGAAACCTGGTTTTCCGGTTGGCTATCTTCTTTTTCGTTTTTTGAAAACTATGAGGGAATTTGGAAATAGTATTGGCAGACGTATTCGCAATAGCTCTTGTAATTCAAAAATGCGTGCAGTCGCAAAGTGCCGTCTTTGGGGGCATGGTGGGTGCCCAAACATGTTGCTTTGTGGCCAAATCTTGTGGACCCTTTTAAAGTATTGGCTGGCAGCCGGTTGGAAAAACGGTCCGTCTTTCATCCAGGGGGAGTGTTATGAATCAGGTGTAACCGGTACCAAAAAAAGTCCCCCGCATGCCAGTACAGTGCCTCCAAGGAGTCCTTCTTAAATCATGTCCAGAGGCTCCCAGAAACCAGCTTACAGGATAAATTCTACAGGAAGTTGGCCAAATACCCGCCAAGATCAGGCGGTTTCCTATCGAATTTCCGGTGGTATCTTCCACCAGGCACTTCTTTTGTTGCGCGGGAGAGGTGACAGAAATCATGTGGGTGCCATGGATCGATCCAGGTGCTCACATGGATTTTTGTTGCTGGGGCGCGCCGCCAACGCCCAAGTCGAGGCCTGCCAACGAGCGGCTTCAAACCCGGGTGTCCTTGCTGGTCCGATAGGCAGGGAATGAGACATGGAATGACCTTATTTTGCTCAGGAAGAAAGGCCCCAGTTCAACAGGCTCACCAGGCGCGGGATCCAGAAGCCAGAAAGAGAGAAAGAACGAGAAGCTCAGTAGGGAATAACCGTTGGTAAATTGGGAATAAACCGTTGGGATTCCCTTAAAGGGACACCACCAGTTGGATTGTTCATAGGGTGGCTCAAAGCAATGTACCAAAATGGCAGGTAGGCCTTGGTAAGTGGAACCAAAGACTGATTCCTGCGTAACCCTGGCTCTTTAATTTTGAGCCACACCCAATAGGGGGTCCCTTAACACAACATGACCAGGTATCTCCTTTTCTGGCGAACTAGAAAATTTATGAAATTCTTCTGCAAAAAACAAGTCGAATCCTGTGCAAACTGGCACCTGCTTCATACATGTTAGCCCTGCACAAGGTGGTTCCAATGACTATCAACGTGGCATGCCCAACAGCTCCGGAACCCTCCGGAACCTTCCCTTGGACCCGCTCCATTCCACTCTGGAGCTATTGGGGCAACGCCGTAGCTTTCAGCTGGGGGCCAAAAAGCTGGGCTGCCCATTTTCTGATCCCCCGCTCAAAGTGACTAACTTCTAGTGAGTCAAAAAAAACTACCACTAAACACTAAAAACGCTAGAAGGGGCTAAGGAACCGGATGGCTGGGAGCCACCAAGAAAAGAGTGAGTAGCTGAGATGCTCACTTTTACGGCCCCATCTTTCGGCTTTTACCTTCCTTCCCAGCTCAAAGGTTTGTCTCCCAGAACGGAGTTCAGAGCAGCTAGGGTTTCTTCGGGACATGGGCTTTGAGGCAGCCCTTAGCTTGGGGAAGCCAAATTTTGGGGGCTCCAAATCCAGCGTCTTCGGGGGTCCAAACGCTACTGAAGTTCAATTTTTGGAGTACCTGAGCTGATCGGCCAAAGTATCTCAGACCTCATTTCTTTGGCACTTGCCAAGTAAAAGCCAAGAAAGCAGCCAAAAAAAAGCAAAACAAGCACCAGCTACTTCAACAGGTCAAGGGATGTATGCCAACAAACACTCCTCTGCTAAGTGGGTCTTTGACCCCGGCAAAAGTTAAGCCTTGTAGTCCCGCACGAAGACAGCCGGTAATGACGCTGGTAGGAGCGCCAGTCTTGAGGGAAACTTTCTCCCGGAGAGCGAAAAACGGGCTCGCAACTGACGAACCAAGTTGTGCGACCCATGGGTTCGAAGAAATGTCTCCTTCAAAAGTTGATCCATTTTAGTGGTGCTTTCTCTTGAAACTGCAACTGTTGGAGGTCCCAAAATGGGAACAATGTAAATGAGTTCCAACAAATAGGAAGGATGCTACACGGGTTCTGCGGCACAAGATGTCACCCATAAATCGGAAGTGAGAGAGACGTGCCCGCCAGACGTGCCGCCGAGTCTGGGCCTCTGGATAGCCAGCATTGCGCATCTCCGAAGAGACCTGGAAGAGAATCCATACAAGTCAGCTTGACCTTGTTTGGTGGTGAGGATTGGTTTGGTGGTTAGGGGAAGGCTTCCCATTTACCCTCTAGGGGTTCAAATCCAAACCCAAACCACCAATCCAAACCAATTGGAGGGAAGCTGAACAAGGGCATGCGTCCAGAAAACGGGGACCCCCAAAAGCTTCGGCTCTCTTCTGGTCTCCCTCACCAACCTGAGGGTAACACCCACATGGAACCGCAAGAAACATCCAAATCCCGCTGTTCAGAGCCACGGTGAAAACTCTTACCCCAAGAGGACGTGGGAAATTGAGTGGTCTTGCGGGACATTGTGTGAGTTCCCTCGTCCCAAGACTGCTGGACATTACGACGGAATCTCACAAAAGCATCGGTCTGCTGTATGAACAAAATGTCATGTTCAAGAACTCCTTTCCTCGTACAGAAAGTGGCACAATCAAGTTGGCCAAAAAGGGAACCTCAAGTGGGCTGTCCTCAGACCAGACCCCCGCAAGTTTCACATTCGGTGGGTTAAATGGGAAACCCCACTATATAGGCACCAAAAAAACCGAAAACCTACGGGGACGGCTCGGAGCCGCCAGGTGAAGTGGCGCATAAACCCGATTTCCCATACTGGCCCCATCATTTTTTACCCTGATCAAAGTCACCCCCGAAGTGGTAAAGGGAAATTTAAAACACCTCCATTTGGGTGTGGGTCGAAAATAGGTACCCAAAATGGATCCCTGGTAAATGGAACCAAAGACCAACCCCTGCGTATCCCTGGCCCTTTAATTTTGAGCCACACCCATTTGCTGACTTTGATAACCCCCAAAACCAAACTAATGAGCCCAGCCATCCCCCCGCCTTTTCCGTTGACGTTTTTTTTCTTCCGCCGAGTCGTGGCCGTTTCGGCGGAAAGATGAGCGAGTGCCTTCTCGGGTCGCGGGTTCCCAATAGCGAGTGAGTGGAAACGCATCAAATAAATCAATAAATAAATAAATAAATCAACAAATAAATAAATGAATAAATGAATAAATGAATAAATCTGGAATAAATAGATAAATGAATAAATCAGGTAACAAAGAGCAACTACATATAAGGCAATAAAGACGCAACTAAATATACAAGGAAACACATTAACAAACAAACACATAGCAAACAAACAGGAGAGACATTGACCAGTCATGATCATGTCCCTGTTCGGAGGAAACAAACACAATTTGCTAAACAACATTGTCATGTGGCCTCGGTCGCTAAGTCTCTGGGAAACCTGGCCTGACATGATGCTAACCCACAGGGCTTGGTCAGAAAAGGAACCCGCAACCCCTTCCCTTGTGAAGGATCCATAATTCTGGGCAGAAGCCCACCTGAAAAGAATTAAAAGACCTTCCGCTCCCAAAGCTGAGCTGTCCCTTGACATTTTGTTTTTTTGAATCAGTGAATGGAGCTCAGATCTTGAAATCGGCAAGGCATTCGAAGCTAGTGCCAGCTGAGAGTTCGGTGGCCGGCAACAGCTCGGATCAGAACGAAACCACACATCCCAATCGCGCGCAACCGAGGTACCATGTGGCCGCCAAACAAAAAACACCCCTCACACAAGGACATCTCTAGCCCCCCTGGTGCAACAAATGCAGTTCCCAAGACGAAGGGATAGCAGGTGCAGCGCGAGAGGCGGTTTCTTCAATCAATGAACTGGCCAATTATCCTTGGAAAACAACTACGAAGGGTGCTGGGAGCCGTGATCAAAATATGATGCTCCTCTACTGGACCATGTCCGAACCGCAATATATAATCTAGACAACTGGACACCTTGATTGAAGCTCCTGTAGTTGTTTCCTGAAATGGGCTAACTCCCAAAGTTTGATATGACTAAGTGTACTCTCAGAAAATAGAATCTTGTCAGGACAACTTAGTATCAATATCTGGGTATGATTATGTGTATTAGGGTGTAATTTCAACTAGGGGCATCACTTACATGATGCCCACGATCTTGAATATTTCTCAGGGTGCTCCCCATCGCAATTCCGTATACCATATGTTTCTAATTCGGGAAAAGCGCATGTCGTCCCGGCGCATTCACCACGGTAGGTCAAAAGGATGTCTTTGACGCAAAGGGATACCTGTCCTGTTGAAACCCCAAGGCAGACTGAAACAGGCTTGCCCTATTTAACAAAGGCACGCCCAAATGGTGATTCCTATCCCAAACAGTGAAACCCCAGATCCTATACCGCAAAGGGACACCTAAAGGGTTGTTCCTATACCAACAAAAACCTAACAAGCTCTGATAAAGCTCTGATGTCCTGCAACCCAAAACAGGAGGACCCAGCACCCTTTCCGCGTGCCGCTCGCCGCGACAGCAACCCCCGCTTTGCGCGACTGCAGCTCGAAAAACAGTCGACCGCAGGCTTGCGCCGCCAAGATCAACCAAAGTACCCTCCCAAAACATTCACACGGAACCTGAAGAACCTGAACAAACTGCGCCTCTGGACCATTGTCCTCTAAGGACCTTTTTTCACGTCAGGTTCTATGTGCTCTTGGAGGGTACCTCAGCCCATTCGGGCCATTTGTTTTTGGCGAGATGCTACCTCGTCTTCTTGCCTTTGTCCTCCGGGCATCTCTAGTCGGGAATCTTCGAAGGTTTTGCTCTATATCAGCTGGTCAGGGAATCAAGAAGAGGTTTGGCTTGGTTGCCCAAAGGCCATGACTAAAATGGACCAAAATGGGGAAACCAAAAGGTGAAAAGGTCGGCTTTGGGCAACTCAGAAGGGAATGAACCTACTGTGCGTGGACGAAATCCAAAAACCACTTGGGATAAATGAAGCCCTATAAATAGTGAGATCCGCCATTTACCAACTGCTCCATCTACAGTAGGGATCCAAAGACAACACGGGATGGCTCAGGAATCCCTTTGAGAAGCGATCTTAACTGGCTGATTAGAACTTGAGCCGTTTCGCTCGATTCGGTGCATGGTCATGGATTTCCTGCTTCTTTGCGAAGGGTTGGATTGAAAAGAAACCAGAGGGACACTACACATGTTGGGTGCCCCTTTGTCACCTCCCGAATCCTTACGTGCGGATTCATGTTCCCTCTTTCAGGCAGGTTTTGTGGCGAACCTCCCACTCGAACATGAAGGCTTCCAGTCCGCTGAGCGGAACATTTGGGGAGCACCAAGCTTCACACCAGCTTTCCAGACCAGAACAGAATTTGCTCCTGCCACATCGAACTTCGTTCTTGGAACCTTGTGGAAGGTACTCAGTTGAGTGTCTATCACGTGCTTGGTTTCCTCTCGTTTCCCTGAAAATACTAACTGAAGATCCTTGAGATCCCCCCATTTGTGTGGAAATCTCACATCTCCCTGGTAGATGCGAAAGGGAACATGGCCATCGGCTCATGTGGCAACCTTCCCAAAACCCAGCCAAAAAAACACAACAACAACAACCAACCATCTTGCCCCTACTTTTCTGGCTAGGTTCGGTGTGGTTCAGTCGCATGGAACCCGTACCTTCCCCATTTCACAGGCACCGGGGCTTGCAACCACCATTGGAGACTAACAACTGATCGAATTGAAAACAAACGCGGACGGTCGCGGGGTCCTTGCCCTTCTTGCTTGTGTCCTGCGATTTCCAACGCTCAAAACGCTTTGAGGATCGAGGGTGTCTCCCGAAATGACAAGAAGCGCCCAACAAACTATCTTTTCGCGGAAGCTCAGAATCTTTCGGGGGAAGGACCCCCTGTTCTCCTTTAGATGCGTGAAAGTAGATGGCACGACTCCGTCTATGGTCAGTAAAAAGCGTGACTAAACCAAAATGAGAGATTTTGCCATGTACTTTCACCCAGCTGTAGGGTTAGCAACTGTCGGGTTACCCCCACCTTTTGGGTTGCCTTCAGACTTCAGAATCAGAACTCCAAATCAACAGATGACAAGCTCGGACTCCTGGGCTTGGTGGAGGCCCATTACCTCCCGGAACTCGGCATCCAAACAAAGCGTAACGGGAAGTCTATTTGTGAGGCGGTACCCCTCTTTTTTATGTGGTTTTAAAAGGAAGCCACAGGAAAACCACCATTTGGGGGTCTAGAAAAGACACACCCAAACAAATCTCACTTTGATTGAGGAGGCTCAAAAACAATTCTTGCCCTCCTAGTCGAGGGTTCCTGGTTGTAATATTCTTGGGATTCCTCTACGTGACCTTCCATGTCAGCATCTCAGCCTACATAATTTCAGATGATGTTTCACATTAGGTCTGTAGTTTACCCTAGACAAAAAATCACCTGAGCCCTCAGCCCATGGGAAAGTCACTGAGATCCTCCCCTCCTTGGATGCTCTGCGAGAAGTCGCCACATGCTTACAACCCTGACCCTGGTTATAACCCACTGACCGGGGAATTGCGACCATGGGTAACCATGGTGACTAGAAACTGCCTCTAAGCAATGTCCCTCGCAAATTTGGCATAGACAACTGAGAATTTTGACCGGGCCTCGAAACTAAGCTGTCGTGTCTATCCGGTCTTTGTGTGGCTTTCCTTTGGCTCCCCATCAAAACAATCTTCACAAGAGGTACCTGGCAAGAAAACAAACACCCAAATGGCCGCAACCTAGAAACACATGTGAGTCTTCTATGCCCAAACACATATTGCCTTTCAGGTACCAGGCCTTCAAGCACCTCCTCTATCACCCTCGAGCTGCAGCCAAAGCAGTGGGGCCTCTTTAGAGCTCTGGCCCTCTCTGGGCCAGTACTTCAGGTTGATTTTGCGAGCTTGTCTTAGAATCGACACCCCCACTTCAGCAAAGCAGCGGAGAAATTACCTAGGAAATGTGGGTTCTACCAATATTTGGTCACAGAAAATAGGTCTGTCATAAACTTCTGGCTGTAAGGTAAACTAGCTCACTATGAACTACCTCACAATACATCCCTCGCAATTCTTACCCATAGGCGGTTCTGCGCAGCTAGAATATACCCAAAAACTTCAAACTTTGCAGACACTTTCCCATCAGAAACAGTCACCAGAGTGGACCGTTCTGCTGGTTTTCAGGTTGATCCAACCACTCCTCATCCACTCGGAACAGATTTTTCAAGCAGTTGGAGTTGAGCGTCCTTGGGCTTCGCGCTTGGCCGCTTCTCCGTCTCCAAACGGGAAAGCTCCGCCACCACGTCGGGCACTTGGCGGTGCTCTGCCTGAAGCGGCCGTATGCTGAAAAAGCAAACAAGTGCCAAGGGGGGGGGGGTGGACCAAATCGAGGGAACATATGTTCTTTGGTTTTTGTTTTTTTGTTGCTGTAAATAGCTCATTCAGGTTCATTCAGGTCAGGCAGGTTCTTTTGGTTTCATTTGGGGAACTTCAAGACGTTTTTTTCTGTGTTATGTAGAAACCTGAATGACCAGTTGGGGCAACTCCCTGTTGGAACCATGGTTTAAGTTAGACCTATTGAAACAGCCTTTGCGCAACCCCAGTCAGTGAGTGGCGAAGATCCAGGGACTTTCCAATAGGTGCAATCATGAACCCCACCCTCCCAAAGACCCTCCCCCCAACCGTTAAGGACTAAGTCTTGTGAAAGCAAGTACGGCAAAGAAGACTGTAGTCTGTACAGGCCATTAACACATCCCTGGTTAAGACTGTTGCTAAGCGATACTAGGAGTGATTAATCATTATGGACAACCTGAAGTCTCCCGAGTGGGAATCTGAGGGAATCAAGGGCTCGTATTTGGCTGGATTCCTTACGTGAAGCGCTAATACTTGTAGTCCTATGAATGCTTGAATGTAGGAGGGAAGCAAGGAACATAGGCGACACTCTGTCATGATGTATGATAGCAAACAGAAGATCCGGGCAATCTTCCTTTGCTCATGTTACACACATATATTTTAGTTGGGCTAAGGTGTATTCAGGCGCATTGCACTAAAGTGTGCAAGGCTGGCTGGCAAGTGAGACTTTGAGATCTATCCACCCGCGTCAAACTGGCTTGAGCAAGGCCCCATGTTTTGATTGGGGTTGTGCCTTGTGACCGATTCCTGCGTTTAAGTCTACATTGGGGTAGTCAAACAATGGACACCTGCTTTTCAGTGGGGTGCTGGGGCCTGTCGGCTGTTGGGTCTGCCGGCGTGCTGGGCTCTCGCTGTTGTGTACAGGGGGAGAGTTCAATTTCAACACCAACAGGGCATAACAAACACATGTTCTTAAGCAAATCATCTCTACTCTTGGTATGCTAGCAACAAACTTTGTTTTTTGCAGACCCCCAGTAAAAATGAACAGAACCAACAAACTACAAAAACTAAAAAAAACATGCCAATAACAGTGAAGAAATGACAAAATGGGCATACTCAATGTTATAGCCAATGCAAGGTTTATGGTGCTTCCCTCTGTGATTATCGCCCATTTGTTTTTTCCACATATTTCCATGGCAGCCTGGAACTTGATGCCAGTTTCTGTCCTTCAAGATGTCTGAACAGATGCGGCAACCAAGTGCGGGTCTTTGGTCTTTTTCATTTTTTTGTTCCGCTGGGTCGCCGTGCCATAAGCTCCTCCATCTTCACTTGCCAGGTCTTGCCCAAGACCTGCGCTGCAAACCTCGAGCCTGGATTTTGTGAGAAGCCAAGAGGACGAGAAGCACCTGGATTGTGGGATTGTGTTTCGAAGTGCAAGACTAGCTCTGGATGAACAACCTCAATCAACCTACCGCAAACCGAGGCTGGCTGCTGCCAGGAGTGGATCACAGGCGACCGACGCAAAGAGGTTCATGGTTGACCGACGCAAATCGCATCATCGGTGGGAATGAAGGCAGCAGCCCATGGCTTGCCTAAGGCGTTCGTTGAAGCCGCGTGATGGATCGTAATGATCTCCACAGCGATCTCTCGGTTCGTCTGGTAGGAGCATCCTATCTCCGCCATCTTGATCAAGAGGTGGCAGTCTTTGGACGAATATCCGAGTTTCTGCACAAATCATTGGACCACCACCCCTGGTTCTCCTTCAAGCAGTCTCTTTTAAAAAGGGACCCCCATTCCGACATCCATTTCTCAGCACAGTGCCCTGGCTGGGCACGTAGTTTCTGGGTTTGAGGGTGGTCCCGTTTTGGACCCAGTCGACCGGATCCCTTTTTGAGGCATTCCAAGCTTCTCCACAAAACTGATCCTAGGGATCGCGCGACGCGAGGATGCCAGACGGGCCATGGCTTCCCCACAGTGCTCAAAGCTTCCTTCGGAACCAGTGGTTGCCGAACTCCCCAAAAACGATTGAGTGGCAAAGACCTGGCAAAGAACACCATCAAACCGCACATGCGGATTCGATTTTCAGAGCTTTGGGTCGAGGACAAGTCTGCCCTGAAAAAATGGGGATGGGAGAGGGCATCTAACATTTGGTTAAATGAAGGTAAATGGGTGTGGGTCAGAAATAAACCACTAGGGGACCTCAGGTTTTAGTCCATGTATCCATTTGCCAGGGCAAGCCATCTTGGGGTTACCCTACTTTTGACCCACAGCCACATGTCAAGGGCTGTCTTTGTCCAAAGGAGCCAGGACTCTCCGGGCAACAGGATCCCATCCGGTTCGCCAGCTCCCGGGCGTGGATGAGTTCTAACAGGCTGGAGTTCCAGAAAGTTCCCTCAAAACATCCATTTGCGTTTGGAGTCCCCTCAGATCACCCCCACTGAACCCTAGAAAGCTGAAAAGCTAAGGGGATCTTCCATTTGTGTTTAGAGTGCCCTGGAAAAAAATAACAAGTATTTCCAGTAGTGAAATTGATTCCCTTTAAAACCAATGGGGGAAAATAGAAACCATTCATTTCAGCAAATGACAGAAAAAGACACCAGCCGAACTCCAAACACCGCAGATTGAAATCCAACTTGGAGGGGACACCAGGGGCGCTTCCCACGGGTTCGCAACCTCGCCATGACGAGTCCATGTTGCCTTCCTTGCCCACATCTGTAAGGGCAACGTGATTTGTCTTGGTTGACATTGGAAGGGAAGCAAAAGTTCAAGTTTTAGCAGTTAAGTGGGGATTACCCACTAAACCACAATAAGCAAAAATGTAAAATGATTCCCAACAACAACCATGTAGTAACGTTGCCCTTGCGTGGAATCACGGGAATTCTTAGAAAACTAGACACCGCCCTGAAACAAAAGCACCGGAGCCCTCCGAAGCGCTTTCAGACTGGTCAAGGTCGCGGCCAAACGCCAAAGTTGAATCGACCCCATATCCGTTCGAATAAGTCAAGTTGAGCCAAAGAAGTCGAATCCACAAAATGTCACAATGCGCCACGTTTTTGGTCAGGTTTCGGGAAACACGGTCGATTTTGGGGCACCATCTTGGGAAATCCTCCTCGTGCGGGTTTTCAAACCCCTTCTCAAAACAACCTTTTGGTTGAACGAGCATTTCAGGCACAGCTGGGACCAACGCTGGCCTTGCCGACCCGCATCGCGGCGTTCTGTGCCTCCGACTTGGCCTCGAGTTTGGGAGGCACCGGGATGGCAAATGCATCTCTATGGAATAAATGTACGCAACACACATAAAATGTGTGCATATATATATATATACATTCATTATAGCGTACACACAAAATTGGGCATATGCGCATGTATACACATGTCATGTGTATATGTTTATGCGTATATGAAGCAAACAATTTGAGTGCTGGTGCGAAGGTGTCAAGTGCTCATTCACGATGCTCTGGTGTCAGATGCTCATACAAGGGTGAGCTGAACTCGAGTTCATCCTGTATGTATCCCCATTTAAAACACTCCACTGGAAAAAGGGTTCCAACTGGAGTCCCCAACAAGTGATATTAGCACCACCCGCAAAAGAACAGCTGGAAGCTTCAAGAACCCCACCCCAACAAAAACCTTCCTAGGGTCCTGGGTTAATAATCTTACTGAAGGCTGGGAGGTTGTAGGGTCCTTGATTCCATGGGTGTTTGCCTTTAACATGATTGGCTTCATTTTAATGTTGGGTTTCCCTTTCAGCCAACCTCCAAGAACTCCCTCAACAAAAAACACACACACACACACACATGCAAATCCACCGCTCGATGGTCAGCCGCCTGGCCCAGTGTGATGATGGCATCCGCGGCTTCGGCTGAGGCCCGGTCTACCTGCGGGTCGTATGGATGAGTCTGGCAAGGTGTTTGGACCGTCTGGTGGACATGATTTGGGTGGAGATGCACGTCCACCAACCACTTTTGAGGTCATGGCTATATGAGTCTCTGTATGCGTGTTTTTCTCCAGATACACCCGCAACGTGCGAGAGGGGGGTGAAAGCATTCCCAACACAGCATTTTCTGCTCGGAAGGGCATGCAAAGAACCGTGGATTCTGTTTTCCAACAAGGCGGGTACGCTTTACGGAAAGTGCCACGGCCACGGAAGGCAGCTTGTGCCTCGCACGCTACAAAGGACGCGCACCAAATCCGCGTCATACGAAAGACGCGCATCAAATTGGCTTGGCTCGGTTTCGGTTGGGTCGCACTCCCTTACAAATGACAATGTCCATACCGCCGAGTGAGTACAGTGACGCTAGTACTACGCATACTGCCCCGGTAGTACAAAAAAGCAACCATCGACCAGAAAGTTGGGATGTGAGTTCCTCAAATAGATCTTCTTCCCAGTGGGTAAGAAACATCCTAAGCGCCACAGGCGATTGTGACAAACCCGGAAGGCCCTGGCGCAATGGCAGCGCGCAGCTCAAATCCATCACGCCCCCATGCGCTCCCGCCGCTGCTTTTGGGTGCTGAAAAGCAGCATCCCTTCAAAATTCTGGCAGAACCTCCTTCCATCCTGAAGATGGCCTTTTCCCAGGCCTTGGTTTTCAGAAAAGAAGGGGACTCCTCGAAAGACTGGCAACTCAGGGGACGCAATGCAAGGGGAAAACAATGACTTGATTTTTGATTTCGTTTGTACCGCATTCTATTTATTTAGGCCAAATCCGCTCCCCTGCTTTGATTTTGGCGTTCCCATCTCTTGCCACGAAGTCACGTTCACCGTTTAAGCCCGTCTCTGTGGTATGTTTAGCGCTTCCTTGCATGTCCTGCACTCCAAACCAGAAAATGGAGTCTGCCTCCACAACTCACTCAGCTGGAACATTCCAGCAAAGCACTTCGCATTTCACTGGCAAACGTCCACGTTTTGTTTTTTACAAAGATTTTGTGAAGTTCAGGAACTCGGAATAGGGACAACTCAGGAGATTCGGAGAACTACAAACACGTCCTTCAACTTAGCACATTCCCCAATCGGGGTAGTTCTCAACTCAAGGATATGTTTCCGCAATGGCAAGTTCGGGAGATGGGGGCATGTGCCAAAATAGGGGGAACCAGACTTGCTTCCCAAAACAACCCGCCAACCAAAAAAGAAACAACAAACAAACCGCAAACAAACAAAAAAGCAAGCAAGCAAGCAACCACAAACAAACACACAAAAAACACAAAACACACACACACACACCTTGTTGGGAGGCAACAAACACGGCCGCACCCCTGAAAAACATCTGCTTTGACCGTTGGTCCATCCCGCCTCCGACATCAGCCCCCCCGTTCCCAAGGACAGCGGCCCGCTCTTCGCGGCCAGGCGCGCGGACTCCATGGCCTGGACGTGAACGAGGTCAGCTTCCTTGGGTTTGAACCTTAGTTTCCTTCCCTATTTTGGGGCTTGACCTGTGGCTTGACCTTCGCGGGCCCCCAAAATGGGAGCATTCGGAAAGTGAGGTTGGGTTGTCTCAATATGGCTGTGGGTCAAAAACAGGCACCACAAATGGAAGCCTGTCACATGGAAAGAAGGACTAAAACCTGCGGTCCCTGGTAGTTCAATTTAAACCCATACCCATTTGGCTTCAAAAGGAGATCAGTTGGTGAGTCAGTAGGAGCATTTGTTGGAGAATCAGTTTGACATGGTGTTTTCTGAATCAGTTGGTGATGTCGTAGCCTGGTTTACTAGGTTTTTGAGCAGAGAGGATAGAATAAGGGCACCAACTTTTGTCAGGTAGTCGATTTTGGTAGGGGAACCCTCCCCAAAAAAAGTCGGTAAAAGGGCACTACTGGGGGACCTAGTAGGTCAGCTTCCTTAAGGGGTTTGGACCTTAGGTTTCTTCCTCATTTGGGTGTGGCTCAAAATTAAACCGGAGGCAAACCGCAGGGTTTGGTCCATGTTTCCACCAGGGCAAGCCATTTTGGAATTCCGCTTTTTGAGTCACAGCCATTTAAGGCTTCAAAAGGAGCCAACTCTCAGCTTAAGGTTTGGCTCCGGGGGTTTGGCTTCCCATTTCTTCAGCTTTGAGCCCTCGAAGTGGTGCTGAGCCGAATCAATCGGTTTGGCGATGTTCTGGAACTTCTCTCTCCAGAATCACTTGGTTGACGTTGGAAGGGGAGCAACAAAATTAAATTTTAGCAGTTAAGGGGGGGATTTCCCACTAAACCACAATAAGCAAGAATGCAAAATGCTTCCCAACGACAACCATGATCTCTCCAGAATCAGGGGTCAAACCGATCGGATCCAACCGCCAAAGGGGTAATTGCCTGAAACGGTCTGGGAAAAAGAAAGTGGCTTCCTTCCCATGTCTGTACCTGAAACTGGGGGGGGAAAGAAAAAAAACGACAACATTCCTCTTCAGACCCAATTTCCTCACGGCATCAAAAGCTGTCCCGTTTGCCTCATGGAGCGCCTGCATCCTGGCTGCCGCCTGAACGGTTGTGCAGAACGTACCCCAGGCAAGCCCCGAGCGACACAAATGGCGGATCAGCTTTCGTACGTTTAATATCCTGAAAACGGTTTGGATGCGGCTTTGTGGATCCCCTGTACGATATTAAAAGAGTACTACAAGAGGACCAACAAGGGGAAGAACAGTTGATATCAAACGGCGCATCCTAACCGTGTTCTAGGTAAAAGGGGCGATCGGGTACCCCAGTGGTAAGCCTGGTTATAACCCACTGAAGAGACTTATAACTTATAACCATGGCTTTTGTGGGAGACTAGGCTTACTAACCACTTACCTGACGTACAATGCCCCTTGAAGTAGGTTTCATGGAAAACCCACGGAGTCCAATAGACAGAGCTAGTGAACCGGATTCCTTGTAGGATACATCCCAAGACCCCCTGCTTCAGAGGGGGGTCCATCCCTAGCAGGAAGGTGGAAGTTTGGAACCAATTAGGTTTGTCTCAGAATAGGGGGACTTACCACATGGCTGGCTTTCCTTTTGGTTTCCCTTTAAGGCCAACAATGCGGAGACCCCCAAAAAAAAACCATCCACACCCAAAAGTAGCCTTTCATGGACCAGCCGCGGCACACTCACCTGCGTGCCCGCCAAGCGCCGAAATGTGCCGAGCCCCTTGCACGGAACTGAAGTTGTCCGTTTTCGGAACGCCCGGCATCCCAACAGTGGCATCGAACGCGCAAAGGAACAAGATTGACACCTGCCTGTGCAAGACATGGGTGTGTCTATTTAAACTTTGGGACCCCCCATTTTTGTTTCCTTTTGGCTTCCCTTGAAACAACCGGCTAAAATAGGGCTCCCGACTCAGGAAACGAGCAACGAGCAACACCCGCATCTCTTTCATGGCCATATATGGCCATCCCCCCGTTGGGCATCTGGTGCTTCAATCCGGGCCTTGCGGATAGATGTTACTTCGCTTCGACTAGGCCGAATCCACCTTTTGCCGCCGGAACACTTAGATTTGCTCTTGAAGTTCTCACTCTTCGAAAGGGAAATGACGGAACACCCCAAAAAAAAGAAACACACAAAAAAACTGTCTCATGTCTCAAGAAGTAGCCCTTTTGTCATGGCAAGTGCAATCAATGTCTAGAACCCATGTTTCTAGGGGTACCTTCTCCATTCTTTCCAGAGGTCCTTCTTTCTATAAAACCACCAAAATCCCTGGGGAAACAGCTGGTTTTTGAGAAGAACGATGGTTGAAAAGAATGGGGAATCAACCCCTAGAATGTTTGCGTTCAACATCCTAACTGTCTGGAAGTCGTATGGCTTCGCCCTGGAGTTCCAGTCAAATTCGGGAATCGACGTAAAGTGGTTAATTCTGTTACGAGAAACCGTGGGGATCGACGATATCTGGGCCTGTGGATCTGCAAGTCGAATGTTGACACAATAAATCCCCAAATAAGGAACGATACTCATCCTCGGCCAGATGTAGACCCTCTCCAAAAAGTCAACCTGTTGCTTGTTGAAAGAGGCACTAAGGAAAAACCAGAAAGGCGAACAGTTGAAAAGGTAAACTAAGTATGGCAATGACGCCTGTGCCGTGTGCCCCTTAGCACTCTGTGTCCAGCTGGTACATGATGTGACCAAAGGACAACTTGCTTTACAAGATATCACGACTGGACCCTGGACAAATTCGAGGCTAAACCCACGTAGGGAGAAATGGGGTGGGGGGAAATCCTGTTAAATATCCGCCCTGAGGCCTAAACCTTTTCCCATGGATAACAGAGCCCTGAATAAAGCCAAGGTGCACATCGAACATTGGAGTGCCTAATTCTAATTGGTCAGTCGTCCAGACAAAAAAGCAGCATCCATTAAAACAAAAAAAACTTTTCAGCTGCTAGGCTGGCTAGCACATCTGGGGTCAACGTTATCTTAGGTCGTTTTTCAGTATCTTCGGACAATGGAATGATGAGGGCGGCTATTCGCGCTTGCGGCTTGCCTCGTACTCTTCATCCCTTCCGATTCCCCAGCGACTTTCAGATTCCGCGAAGCTTTCGGTACTCGTGAGTCACGTGGCTTGTTTGCTCTCTCTCTTGTGCATCTCTCACTTCCCAAGTTGACTGGCCAAAAAAAGTCCGAACTTTTTATTTACCACTAAAATGGTCTTCCCAAAAAGTTTTTAAAGTCCATCAACTCAGGAAGTGAGATCTAGACAACTGCGCTGCAACTAACAGCGCCGCCTCTTGGGAAACCTGAAGCCACCAACATCCGCCGCCCTACCCCCAACCACATCCTACGGCTTTCCGGTGGGTTCCAACTCCACAGGCCTGAAGTTGAAGCTTGCAAAACGGTAGCCCCAAAAAGAGACCAGAAAAAAGAGGTAAGGAGGGCCATTTTTTTTTAGGATTTTTGTCACGTTCCCAAATTAAATCTCGACCCAAGAGGTAATTCAAAAACGGCTACTCAAAAACGGGTAACTTGAAAAAGAGGTGTTCCCCCCGATTCCTGTTTCTGTTTGGTTTCCCTCAAGTCCAAAAACGGGTAACTCGAAAAAGAGACCATGTTTCCCTCAAGTCCAAAAACGGGTAACTCGAAAAAGAGACCATTTTTCCCTCAAGTCCAAAAACGGGTAACTCCAAAAAGAGGTTTTCGCCCGAGAACATTTCCCACCGGCCCCTTCCTTTGGAGTTGCTGTGCGCCTCCTGAGCCACAGTCACCAGAGTGGCCTCCTTTACCACTGCCTTGGGCGAAAGTGACGTGCCCAGTGGCCCACTTTGGAGGCGACACTCCTCGGTTGCATTCTGCTCTGCTAAAAGTGAACAACTTTCAGAAGTTTAATTCGGAAAACCCATGAGTTGGCAAAAAGCTAAGTCCTAACATATGTGGGCTTGTACAGTAGCCAATCCCAGTCTTGCTTGAGGGACGTTCAATCATTCCAAGCGGGCACACCTACACGCAATCAACCCCAGTAAAAACTAGCAGCGGGGTAAGAGGCCCCTCAAGTAAGGATTCCAAACCCCCGGAAAGACATCGCCGTATTACTAAACCTCTTAGGGCACACCAGCTGAGTTCATAGAAAGAGGAACATGTGCGTACATTTTTGACCCCTTATGTTACTCAGTTGAACATCTTCAAAAACAGGGGAAGTGAGTGAGAGGCGCAAAACCGGAAGTCCATGGTGAAGCAAAGGTAGAAAGTAATCCCTCACTACTCAGGGCTTGGGGAACTGCATTTCCACACTGGAAGGCTTCCGAAGAACTCATTATTTACTGAAAGAAGGCTTGATATCAAAGAAGTAAGAAACCAGCAGAGGCCCAAATTGGCATTTTGTTTTTTGAGGGTACCTTTTTTGGGATCCTTTTAAAGGGAAACACAAGGGTTACTCCAATTTGAGACAAACCTAAATCAATAAAGGGCGTGGCATCTGGGGGTCACAAATGCTGTCGCTGGACAACTGACACCGAAACAACCATAAAAGTGGCAGCCCGCAGCACTTGGCACAACGGCACCCTGCGCAGCCTGACAAAATTGTCTGTCACACCTCCTTCTGCCAATATCCCCACCCCCACTTATTCGTCCGGAGATTCCTTGGTAGGGATTCCAAGGGAACCCTCTTGGTTAATCACTGCGGGTTTTCATCTCGTAGGCAAACAGGATTCAACTCCTCCCTAACCATTGCCCCCCCCTCTCACCCCTTGGGTTTTACCCGGAGACGGGTTAGAGTTGGAAAAATGGCACAATCCCCGCATTTGGGTGGAGAGTCCTTCCCTTTGGGTCCATCAACGAAAAGAACTAGTATTTCCCCTCTACCAGGCCTCCAACAAAAAGATCCCCTTAGCCCACCAGGCAAAAGCGAGCCCTTTCTTTTTGTTTCAACGTCAGGTGAGTCACAATCAAAACCCGGTATTAAAGTGGTCTACCCAGAACCATGTAAGGAATTCAGAAGGCGGATTCCCGCCACTATTTCTGGCTGGGACTGCCCCTTAAGCTTCATCTACCCGAATCGGTTTTGAGCACGTGGCTCAGGTGATCTAGTTCAACGGCTGGGAAGTCTAGGGCCTGACTTCCCTCCGCGCAGGCTGAGAATTGGGGGCTTCAGGATCTGAACCCATGGTTGGGGGATTTTTCATGGGGAAACCCCCTCCGTTTCACCACCCAACCGGGCTCCAAACCACGCATTGGAAGGAAACCCATCTGACCCAATCCTCGACTTCCGATGACCCGGATCCATACGCGGAGCCTGAAGTCGAAGCTATGTGACTCACGGGGGATTTGGACCGGGCACCAAAGTTGTTTCGGTGTTTCAACCCGCGGCTTCCACGAAATGTCACGCCAAGCCCAAGCCCAAGCCGAAGGCAGCCGTGGGCAGCAAGTGTTCAGGAGACTCAGAACTGCAGCCAAGCTGTGAGCCAAACAAAAATGGAATTTGCGTTTCTCTTTGTAGGGGGAACCCGCCTAAAGGACCATTCCGCCGCCTCTGTGAGTAAAGTAGCACGTCGCGTCGTTGCTTCTACCGTATAACCACCACATACCCGCCGAATCTTAGAACCACTACATAACACAATGACTGACACACACACACACACACAACTCCGGACAAAGAACAGATGCCGAGTTCCGAGCCTCTACCTCCCGGTAGTAGCCGTCAATGATGGCCTGCAATTCCCGTCCAAATGCGCGAGCCAAGCACGCGGGGTGAAGCCCCGGAGCGGTGTGGCCGCATTCCGTAGGGCCCCCACACAAGAAAGGCACGCAATAGAAGCCTTACTTTGGCAGCCCTACCAATAGGGTTGGGCATGAATCTATCTTCTGGGTCCTTGGGCAGCATTTAGGCAAAGCTTCGTGTCCCAACCAATTTGAAGTATTCTATTACACGAGCGGCCCTTTTGGACATTTAGCAAAACCAGACTGGCGAGCTGCTCTGGCGGGATACTGGCGGGATCCACTGGCGAATGCTGGCCAGCCGCTCCGGCTCGATACTGGCCGGATACTCGGCAGGATCCACCGGCAAGGGATACGGCGGGATACTCGGCGGGATCCGCTGGCGAGCTACTCTGGGATACTCAGCGGGATCCACTGGCGGGCTGCTCTGGTGGGATACTCGGCGGGATCCACTGGCGAGCTGCTCTGGCGGGATACTCGGCGGGATCCGCTGGCGAGCAGCTCTGGCGGGATACTCGGCGGGATCCACTGGCGAGCTGCTCTGGCGGGATACTCGGCGGGATTCACTGGCGAGCTGAGCTGGCGGGAGAAGCATCGCAAACGCGGATTCCAACATAAAACCTAGCAACTCTTCCTGTCGGGTGGGGGAAAAATGAGCTTCTGGATTTCTTAGTGGCATTTTGCTGATGGTTAATGATGCTCTCTTTATCGCACATGTTTGGTGGGAAATTGGACGAAAATCCAGGCGGGCTGATTTTCAAAGCAGCAAATGCAGTTGCAACCTACTTGATTCAATGATTTCTTCGACAGTGCGATGGGAATTTGGAGTCGAAGTCTTTAGGATGTGGATGAATTTGTTGTAGCGGTCGTAAGCTCGTGAGTGTGGAGGGTGGGGATTGCTCAAAGCGAAGTAATTTTGTCGGCCTTTTCAACCGAAGACTGCATCCCCGGCATCCCTTCTCACCTCTACAAAAGCCCGGACGCAATGGCAAACACGGCGTTTGCGATGTTATCCGCATAGCAGCGCCGGCCCGACTTTCGCAGAAACCCCGCTCACTGGATCGCAAACATGCCCGCTATGTCCGCCCACCGCCAACGCCTGCCATGTTTGAGGGTTGGCGCGATGCCGGGGATGCAAGGGACGCAAGGAATGCTGGGAAGCCTGGATGCTGGTGATGCGGAAATGCTGGGGATACTGGTGAAATTGGCGAGGATTTCCAGAATGTCGGCGGGGATGCTGGGTCGGGGGCGATTTGCACGGCATTTACAAAGTTGTTTGAAGATTGGGCAACGTGGCATCAGGAGCTTCAGCTTGTTGCAAGGCCAGAGGTGTCGGGATGTTTTGGGGTCCAAATGTCTGGGCTGGCCTGCGTTCGGGTGATGCAGGGGATGCCAAGGAGGAGCTTATGGTGCAAAAAAACACGTCAGCAGTATACCCTACACGTAGGGTTGCCCTCGCTCTTCAAGCTCGAAGACAAACAGCTGGATTTAGAAGTGTGTGTGTGTGTGTGTGTGTGTGTGTGTGTGTGTGTGTGTGTGTGTGTGTGTGTGTGTGTGTGTGTGTGTGTGTGTGTGTGTGTGTGTGTGTGTGTGTGTGTTGTGTTGAGGGTTGCCTGTTTGGGAATACTCCAAAGGAAACCCCGAGACCAGCAACACCCTGAAACCTCCAGTGGAGTTCTATGGAGCACAGGGCGCTCTTGTTGGTAAGCTGCTTTCGAACGATTTCCAACATCGAAGAACAAAGGCCTGGGTCGGAAGCTCAGGACCTGATTTAGAGGTCACCTTTTGGGTCGGGCAAACATGGACAGCAAAAGGAGGTCGATCCCTTGAAGCACCTACAGGTCTCCGTCGGCCGGCCGCTTCCAGAACGCCATCTTTGGGTTGCTCCGGGCCTCTGAGCAAATGGTCGTCATACTTTTTGTAGGTTTAAGGGAAACACAAGTTGGATGTGTCCATTTGTTTGAAGGGTTGCCGTTTTTGCTGGCGGCTTTACAGGAAAACCCAAAGGAACATCACCTATTTGGGGGGCCCAACTTTACAAACGACGCACCCAATCTCATCTCCAAAAGCTCCTCCAAAGCAAACCCCTTTGAAATTCACAGCCTTGGGACCCAGTGAAGTGAGCACCCCCGGCGGCCTTTAGCAGCCGCCCTTCTTTGGACTTGGCCGGGAAGCTCAAGCGCGGGCTCTCCAGCGTGTACCTTGGCCCATGATCAGAATACTGTGGATGGTTGCGAAATCCAGAAATCGCACCACCGAAGAAACCCTGGAATGTGGATTCCTCTGGAAATACCAACAAACAATGGTGTCTCATGGTTGCTTAGGTGGTGCAGGATTTCATCCATCCATTGTACTTTCCAAGTCTGAATTGGAGAGGTTAGAATAAGGGTACCATTTCTTCTTTTCTGTCGTCTATTTTAGTAGGGGAACCCTCCCCCAAAAAAGGGGTGAGAAAGGGCACTACTGGGGGACCTAGGTGAAAAGAATACTTTCGAACTCTGATTCATCTTGCTGGTGCGATAGGAATGACCCAGCCCCTGTGATGGTTGAATGAACCGGCAGGGGATTCCCTAAACAATCTTGCGGATGGTTTTGTCGGGGGCATTCCAACTCATTCCCTGCCCATCGAACCAGCAAGTAACCCCAACACACCGTCAAAAGAATGACTGTAGGGGACACTTCCCCATTCTTTCCAGGGATCCTTCCTTCCAGAAAACCATCAGAACCCGGAAACAGCTAGTTTTGAAAAAGAACGATGGTTGAAAAGAATGAAAAAGGAATCAACCCCTAGAATGGCCCCAGAAAAGCTTTGCTGCCCGTTTTGGGATCGGAGATTTCAGGTACCCCAGGTGCCTCGATGAAAGACTTCACCGGCAAGGGACCCCTCGCAACTGCAAGTGCCGTGGGATTTCCAAGGGACCAGGATGGACCAAAGGCCAACATCTAAGTCACACGCTAGGTCCTCCAGAGAGGCTAGAATCAGTTGGTACCCTTTGTTCTGTCTATTTTAGTAGGGGAACCAAGGGTAAACAAAACACTACTGGCAAACCTAGCATGACATGGGTCCTCCCGAGTCTGGGATGTCATGGCTCAGGCGGGTGCTTTTCAGCGATCGAATGCTGACCCTCTAGCAGAGACAGGAATGGGCTGTTTTGGGGAGCCGGAACTACCGTTCAGCTCACTGGAACTTCTGGTCTACAGCTTGCCAAATGATATGTTTGGCACGGATCTATCTGGGTCACGAAAGCTTGATGTAGTTCTTCTCGGCATTGAGCGATTCGACCATCATCTGGCCTCCCCTCATTGTTGGTAATGCACGTAGACCTGATGTCTTGTGGAAGCACCTCCCAAGAGAAATTGTCAAGAAAAGAGCTCCGCTTTTTCATCTTCGAAGGCTTCAAAGCCAGGCCTGATAGAAATACCGTATCTTTATCATCATCTCCCCAAACGTTTCGGTAAAAGCCGAGGCATCTGCTTGCCAGAGCAGTTGCTTCCTTCTGCCAGTTTATCGCCATCAAAGCCCTCACGCAGTTGAGCATGGTGGCGACAAAATCCACTGTGCACTGCTCTGCGGGCACAATCTCTTCTGCCCAGTTAAGGTACATCTTGACCAAGCACAACATGCTCGGACCCAAGCCAACAAAACCACGCCTACATTTCGAACAAGCATTTTCCAACAACAAAGATGCCATAAACTTCACTGTCCAGTGCCGCGGACCTAGTATATCCAGCGCAAGTAGGAGAGTCCCCAGAAAGTGTTCATGGGGATATTGCGAATAGTGGATGTCATGATCAAGGACCAAAGTTGAAATCCACCTCTCCTCCTTGATGGGCAAATCCTCATCTGTGAAACCTTTGCCACACTTCGAGCACTGCCATTGAGGTGGAGACACCGCCCCCTTGCATCCGTCCGCTGGGCATGATATACTTCTGCAAAAGTCGGGTTCACTGCACCGCTGGCAGCTGCAGGTGAAGAGCTTTTCCTCCTGCAGCTCATGTTGTCGAGCTTCTGCACTTGGGTTGTTGACGCTGGTATAGTCCACTGTCACTTCATCACCAATCTGAATGTCCCGCACCGCTCGAAAGAGTGCCTCAGATTGCCCAGAAGTGGTCTGGTACAAGGCGTTTGGCGCGCACGAATGATTTAAGAGAGAACCGCCCAAAAAGAGCGCTTGATTGTGTTGATGATAGCGAAAACAGTTCAAGCTCCATATTCGGCGCCATCTTCTCAACCATGCAGGATCAGCTTTGCCAGCGGCCAAGAGAGCGACTGCATCTGCTCTGTCCATGAAGGAACTGCGGCAGTCCCCGCCATCATACAGTTGGGTGATAAGAGCCTTAAGTTTCTTATCTGCAAAAGATTTGTTTGCAAAATCAGCATCTGCTCTGGTGTCAATTGAATTGCCACGAATCGGCATTGTGAGGAATGGCTCCTCTCTAAAGAGCACGGAACCTGCCTTGATCAGCTTGGTTGCAATCACACATCTCCCGCGGCCATCTCGAACTTCCAAAACCAAGTGCCCCCCTGAAAGACAGCTGAGGGTCTCCTCCAAAGTTGATGGATCCGAACTGGTCTCCATCACTTGAAGATTGTCAGGGCGAACGGAAAGCAAAGCTCCACTGGCTCTGCGCACCGCCCATCTCTTTGATTTCTTGACCCAGTGCAGAATTTCCACCTCTTCTCCGTTCAGATCAGAACTCGCCACCAGATTCTGAAGTCCACCAGATTCTGAAGTGTGGCAGACTGCCCGGGAACGATTTCCATTAGGCCAAAGAAATGGATTTCAAAAGATCAAAACAGATCCCAGATCCACAGATGGCTACAGTATCCGCGAGTCCAGCCAAGGCGTCACAGTATGCAAGCAATTTGGTTTCATCTGGTCACAATCTGCCAACTTCCATTTTCCATCGGCATCTTGGATCGGAGAAGTCAGGGTATCATGTCCCTAAAAATTGGGATGCCAGGAAAAAAGCTGCAACCAAACGGAAACGACTCTAGTTGTTTTCCCCCCCTTTTTCTTTTTCTTGGAGCACCTCACATCTTGCCAAATGGGGTATCCCGTCTTGAAGGAAAGCCACGAGAACATCACTGCTTTGGAATCTTTGATGCTTCCCCCTCTGAGGCAAAACCGTAACTGATTTTCCTCGCGGAATCAGTAGCCGATGCATCCACTCTTCAGTGCTCTCAGCGAGCTGAGACACTTCACTTGTGAATTCAAGCTGTTGTTTCAATCTCTACTCTTGGTATGGTAGCAAACAACTTTGTTTTTCGCAGGCCCCCAGTAAAAATGAACAGAACCAAACAACTAAAAAACAAAAAAACATGTCAAGAACAGCGCAGTTTTCATTGGGGACCCTTTGGTGGACATTGGTAGATGTCCAAACACCATTTTGTCAGTAAAAAGACATGGCGCAAAAACAACTCATATCGCCAATAACGAGTACTTGGCCCCGAGCTTGGGCCGCAAAAGGGGGCGTGATGCAGTGCCGAGAGCTCGTCATCTGTGGATCCCCTTTGGACTCAGCAGGGCATTGTCTTGCAATAACTTGCTGGTGCTCAGCAGGGAAAGAGGGAATGAACCCAGACCAGTTGGATGGTTTAACTCGGGGTGATTCCCTCATTCCTTGCTGAGCACCCAAATAAACGAGTCTGGAGCACAATCAAACACACACGCAAAAACAAGGCCGCCGAGGCTGTCGTCCGAGCCACTTGCTGAGCTTGTGCCAAACGCGGAGGGTGCTGCGGGTCCCAAGGACCTCCGGATCTTGTCGGCAGACTTTGTTTCCCTTTGCCGAGCTCAACCCTGTACAAAATCAACCGGGTCTCTGGGAATCCCCCTCTGTTGTGATACCTTGCCTCCCGCCTGGCACTAGAAACTGGATGGGGGTTTTGATTCGCTGGGACTAATGGCCATTCAGGGACACGAGTGACATCCCTTCTTGGCCCACTGGGACACGTACACAGAAGATCAAATGAGTTGTCGACGTTGTTCCGAACTTTGTCCGCCCTACCTACTGTGGATGGACGAAATCCTCCATCAGTTGATAGGTGAGTATGTGCGTATATATATATATATATTTTATTTATAGGTGTATATACATATATATATATATATATGTATCTCGGGGATCATTGATGCCAACTGGTGCAGGATTTCGTCCATCCACTCTATCTTTGGCGACCCGGAAAAGGGGACGCTTCCTTCCTTCCTCCTGGACACCTGCGGACTCCTTGGCCGCGCTCAAAGTACATGTTCCCCAAACTTCCATTTGCGTGTACCCTGGCAAAAATAAACATACTTCCAACTGTGAGAGGTTCCCTTTAAAACCAACAGGGCAACAACAAATAATATATATATACTCATTTCAGCAAATGGAAGCAACTAGTCTATTCAAAAGGAACAGCTCACTAGAAAACTCGGCCATTCCAACAAGCGTGTTTCTTCGTTTCAAGTGGCCGCGGGCAGCCCGACGAACGCTGTTTCAACCAAGCCTAAGGTACAGCGAGGGAGCTTGCTGGCCAGGCCGGGGGAAATATGGCGGCTTCCAAAGAGAACGAGTGAAGAGAGCTTTGGACATCAATCAAACAACACAAACCCGAAGATTCCGTGGCCATCTGCGGAACACCGAATTTGGCTCTATGATTCTCTTGCCTATTTGGTCTACCCCAAACCAGCCCCCACTGCCCCCACCCCCCTACCCCAAAAAAAAGATGATGGTCAAAGGTAGGGCCCTTCTTGGTATCCACTTAAGGCGTTAGTCTGGTTTCCCACAAACGCCATGGTTGTAACTCTCCGTTCAGTGGGTCATAAGTTATGTCAAGAGACGGCAAGGTGACGTCCCGTGGGACGCTATGCACCGAACCCTCAAGCTGTAATACCAACCACGTAGAAAGGTGTATACGGACGATGCCGTTATAGCCGAACCCGTGTAAACGTTGTAAGGGAGAAGGAATGATAGTTACAACAGTGGTCCTGACAAATGCAGCGCAAGCGAAGTGTTTTCGCTCTCAATGCCGATCACGTATGTATGCAGTCACACATCAGATCTTGAACCTCAATTGTGTCTTGAGCCAAATGGCGATCAATGGAACTTGGGAAGCAACACCAACAAGGACCTCAGAACAGCTACCCAATTTCGGCACGGGGCCTAGAGGGTTTTAACATCCCCCATTTGGGTCGCATTGTTCATCATGCGGTCCAAACACCACAAAACGTTCCACTGGCCACGGCTTCAACTACGAAATCGTGTCGTGCATTCTTTTACTTGCTATCACTACACCGTTCATTCGCTGTGAAACATGCCGGGTTCGATTGTACGAAAAGTGAAACATTCATCCTCCAATCGAAGCACACATCCATATGCAGGTGTATATAATACACAATCGTCGCGTCATTTGACCACCAATGAACAATCCAGCTGCCGCATTTGCGCATCGCGCAGCTGTCATCCATAAATGGGTTGGCCGAAAAAGTCCACCAGAGGCGCCTGCTCGCAATCGGTCTGCATATTTCCGGCAAAGAAACATCGGTGAGTAATCAATGCAAATCATAGCCATTCCAGATACCATGGACAATGCATAAATAATGAAAAGATATCATCTATAAGGTAATAGTTCCATCCATGAATATCCAGAGCGTCATAGTCATCGGAATATGTAACCATGTACACACCCAATCATCTTGGACACATGAATATAAATCATGACATAAGTCGTTCCACCGAAACAGTGTCGATGTGACGCAAGTAACAGATGGGGACTGACCCACATCGTACCGCAATCAGCATCTTCACGAAGCATACCTGTCCCCAATGGACAGCCTATGGGTACGTCGGCGGAACTCCTCGTCCAAGTTCTTCTGGGCTTCTCGTGCCCGGACACACTTCTTGTTGTAGTCCTCTGGCAACCAGTGCCCTTTCCGAAGGCACCAATCCAGCAGGGGTGTGTCGCATTTGTTCGGGTCGATGGCCGAGATGATGGCGCTCACGTTGACCGTGTAACCATTCTTGCCAAGGTTCAGGCCATCCCTCACGAATGATATATACTTACAGTTGAAAGCTAGTGCAAAACATCTGAAAATAATATCACCCACCGGGTGCACTCGGTCCTTGACCAGGAGCTTCATTTCTTCCTTGGTGACATCGAGGATTCTCGCTGCAATCCACAGCTTGTAGAATGTGTAAAGTCCCTCGCATTTGCACACCATCATACGAATATATTCGTCACGCTCCTCAACCGATCGGAAGGCTCTTGTCCGAACATTCTCCGATTGAGAAATCTTCGTTATTGTTGATGGCAAAAGTATACCTTCCTGATCATGCTCGGTGATGTTGGGGTACCTCTTGAAGTCATTGTGATAAGGGCAGCCCGGCCTCCCTTCGAGTCCGGCATTCATCGTTCTCTCCTCACCACCTTCAAACATCCCCCACATCTTGGACAGCTGGAGTGCGATAAATCCTGCCATGTACTGAGCCTCACGCGGCTCGTCAAGGCAGATCGCCATCCGTTGGGAACTTATAATGTCCCGTGACGCCAGATCGGTGTCGCGGTAATGCCAACCGCTGTCTTCTTCTTCTGACGCATAGCCGGATGTATATCCTTGCGTGTCCATGTCGTCATCTTCTCCCGGAACTTCCTCCGCTTCGTCTTCATCCTCCTGTGCTGCCGCATCGTGGTTAGCTTCTTCCTGTGCACGCCTGGCATCTCCAGAGACGTTGGGGTTTTGGTTGTCCTCCTCGTCATCGGATTTGATGTGAATGTAGTATCTTCCGATGGAGATCAGTTGTGCCTCGCACTCCAGGCATAAGCAGAAGCAGGTGGGGATCGCGGTCGCACATGATGGACATATCCGGCACCTCAGTCCTTCCCATGTCTCGTCATTCAGGATGACGACTTTGCTGATTTCGTCCCGGACCTCGTTGACCTGTGCATTGAACTCTTCCATCTTGTTGATTCGATAGAGTTCGCAGGCACGATTAACCATGTCAACGATGTAGTGCAGATTATCGGCACCTGTCTCAGTCTCCGGCATCCTCTCGCTGATCTTTGCGACGTTCTGGAGGAACATCGCAGCCGACTCTTGGGAAGAGTTGACAAAGCCAGGGCAGATCTCGTTCTCCACACACTTCGAGTACGCCCTCTTGATGTCAGCGTACTCCAGGCGCTTCCCTCCGTTGCTTTTGCCAATCCAAATGGACTTGACCTCATAGAACGGGATCACGTCAAAGACCATGAAAGTCCCATTAGCCGCGACTCCAGCCCCATACCGCGCGAGGGTTGCACTGGGAATATAGATGATCGCAATCGGATCCCCTCTCCTCACGTTCCGTAGCGTTGTCTTCGTCGCCACGTTCATCTCATCCCATGGAGCAAACGCCCCGAAGTGCAGTGCTAGCCTGTTGCCGCCATCGATTCCGCCGGGGACTAACCCACAGCGTACGATGCTTGGCAGGTTTTCCACATACGTCACATGGAATGCTCCTCCGAGAGAATCACCCATTCTTGCGGAATACCTATTCGCCAGTGCGGATGAGCTCATGAATCCAAAATCACTGTGACCGGTTGTGACTCGGATGCACCAAGGTCTGTACCATCCATCGCATCTGTTGAACATCCTGTCGATGTCGTCCCGATCCACGCCAGCTTCGGTCATTTCCTCCCTGGCTGCCCTCGTGTCGTTCGGGTTCATGATGCTCGGAAACCTTGCTGCCAAAACCTGGAATCTCGATTTTCTGCTTCCGGATTCCTGCCACTTGATCACCTCCATGATGCCCATGTATCGTTTCGCTCTCGTGGTGTATGGTGGGAATATGTCGTTGTTCCGGTCGTCAATGACAGCATCAATGTCGACCCATCCACCCTCGTCGCACCTGAAAGCACTTCCTCGGCAATTGCCGATCTTGTGTCGAAGGACTCTGCATAGGTCGTGAGATAGCTGGTTTGCTTGGTCCCTTGTAGTAAATACCGAGCGATCATCACCAATCCTGCATAGTGGAGCACCGTCGAAAGGAGCAATGCAGAAGTTGACACTCTTGCCAAGTTGCATCACGTCCACTTGCTCAAGGATTGCACCTTTGGGAAAGTATTTGGGGTCAACGATGGACGCATACGCCCATGGCAAGTGCACATCACTCACATCGCCATACTTCGGGATGTAGCACGGGATGGTGTCGCATCCCATCTCAAGCGTCTTCTTGAATGTCCTGCTGTCCCCGCACGGGTTGTAGGTGAGGTCGACGCCACCACATTGTAGCTCTCCTCCCTCAGCCGTGTCAGCCATCTCCACCAAATTAATAGTGTAGCTGTACATCTCAATTGTTTCTTTCCCTGCTTGTCCCCCTTTCTTTCTTTCCTTGGACGTTGATGAGGACGGTTCCTCCGTATCCCCCATGTCTTCATCAGATGAAACAGGGTCACTGCTGAGTAGCTCACGGAGCACCTTCATCGCCTTCTCATTTCCAGCAGCCTCCTCAATGTCCTTGCAGTCGCCGTCGTGGGCCAGGTTCGCGCACTTCTTACAGATCCCCATATCTCCCATGCACTTCTCCATTGACTCCAGGAATCCTAGTGCCGCTCTCCGCCCGTCGATCACTCGCTGCTTCTTGTCTTCCTTCTCAGCATTGGTTTGAGAACTTCGACTCGGGTCTGGTGCTTGACCAAGACCCTCATCTTCGCCCTCCGTGGCCTTTCTCTTGGAACCTTGTGCAGAGGGCTCGGTGATCAGGGATCGTGGATGTCTGGGCTTGACCTTGTTCATGATGTCAAGCACCTCCTTCGTGGGCACGCCGAGCTGTGCGGACGGTCTGTTCCGCTTTCTGTTCTGGCCCGTCGTGTGGGTCACGTTCCCAGCGAGGTGTCGCACTATTGACTGCTCGAACTCCCTCTTGATCTTCCATGCATCCTTCCACAGTGGCAGTTCGTGCTGGAAGTACGACATCACCTCAAAGAATCCCAACACCATCTCGACGACGTCTCCCAAGGATTCCTCGTTCGTGGTTTGTCCCAGGAGTTCATACATCGTTCCTTGGTCGAGCACACTCTTGATCCAGGACGAATATGCCACATTGCCAAGATCCTTGCCTATCAAGAAGATGGACATCCTCTCCTCGACTCCCTCGGAATTCTTGCACACGATCACATCCCGGGATGCGCACAATTGCTTCCCGTGACCGTTGTTGTAGAACTGCGCTGCTTGATCCACAGTCATGCTCACGAATCCCACGTGAGAAAGCTCCTTCTTCAGCCTTGAATACACGAGCTCCCGTATGATCGTGATCATGGCCTGGATATTGTTGACGTCCACCATGAGGTTTTGAAGGTCGGGGATTGCCACCACGCATTCCGCGAAGAGGCGCGTGTACATTTTCTTCCCCTCGATAGACATTGCAATACCGTTCGTGTCCGCGTTCCAGTTCGCGCAACAGTTCACGCAAGAAGAGGGATTGTACTTCGAATTCGGTCCGAGCACCTTCGACTTGCTCATCTGCATCTCTTTAGCGCAAAGTTCGCAGATAAACTTGCTGAGCTCCGTGACCGTATACCATCGAAGACGTGGATCACCGACATCGGCTTTCCCAAAAGCGTCCTGCTCGCCGTGTCCTTCATCTTGCTGCTCTTGTTTCCTCTTCGACTGTGCAGTGAAGGTCGGCTTGTACTCGAATTTCACCTTCGATTCCTCCATGTTCTTCGGGATGTTGAATCGAAGGTCGGGCTCGTTTATGCACGTCCCCTCCAGCTCACACACAAACGCGTTGCTTGGTGCGACCGCATCGATGGATTTCTCAATCAGCAGTCGCTTCAGGAGGAAATGTTGCAAGTTCGAGCTCCCAGGGATCTTGTAGTTCTTTCCTGTGAGCGCATGGACCACGCGCCACAGGCGATCGTTCTCGGTCACCAGCGCGCCTGCCGCCTTGCAGATCTCGCTAACCTTGTTGGCGATCGTCCCCAAGTCCCCTCTTCCACCATGGAAAGCAACATCGCGATTCACGCACACCACGACCAGGCCCTTGCATGTGTTGACGAGGTCAGATATCGCCTTCTGCAGGGAGTCGATGATGGGGTTGGCGGTCACCTGCCATCCGCATCCTCTCATGCACACCCAATCATATAGCGACATCCAGATGTGCACCGACATTGGTGAGTCATCCATGTCTCGCCTCCGCCGTTCAGCGATGAGCTTATCCAGCTTCTGCAATCGGGAGATGATATTCAACGTGTCGTTGGGTGAGGAGACTTGCTCACTCGACCCATAGTATGATCTCTCCTCGATGTTTGTCCATCCCTGTTCGTTGACCATCATCTGGAAGGTCTTCGTGCTCCCTTTCGAGTTGACGGCCCTCAGGGGCCAATCCAGGACCAAGAAGCTCTTCTTGTGGATCATCATGTCGCGAATCGTCGCCTCGCCAATGGGGCTCCTCTTCTGCCTATTGATAATCCGGTTCAACTGTCCAGGTGCGTTGTCCGGGTTCTTCTCCGCCTGAATCAACGCGTTGATGGCTTTGGCGCCCGGAAGGCGTCCAGTAATCAAGCATCCTGTTTGGGCACACAAGAAAGCATACAGCTGTAGCCATGCCGCATTTCCCTTCCCAACATAGGAAAGAATGATCTTCTCCGCGCTGGTCTTCTCCTCGAAGTGCAATAGCGAAGAGGTCAGGCATCTCAGCATACACTCCCAATATGTTGCGTTCTTGCCTTCTGCAAGACACGGCCCAAATACAGTTTGTATGATTGGGTACCCCGTATTGTTGTCTATGTTGAATTTCACATTGACAGTCGCGCCGCCCAAAGTGGTACCCCCTTCGAATGAAGTGTAGGTATCGTGTCCAGCAGTTGGGTTGATAATTACCCATCTGTCGTCGTCACCGCCAGAGTTCATTCGGAAAATGGAGTCGATGATCTCGTTGTCGATCTTGACAGCATCGCTGGCTTGCGACCCCCCACTTGGAGCTCCCGGCTGGGGGACTGACCCACCAGCGGTTTGACTCCTTTGCCCGGAGCTTGATGCCGACTTCTGCTGTCGCTCCGTCTTCCGTGGCGGCTCCGTCTTCGATGAGCCCATCACCCACCATGTCGGCTCTTCCCCAACCACGAAATCCTCGGGGTACTTCTCCAGTTCCCTCTCGATTTCATGAATCGTGCAGTATTTATTCTGGAAGAATTCGATCATGACGTCCTTCTCGGCCTTCTTCTCGATCTCCTTCATCCAGCTTACCCACTTGCGCCGATCTTGGTTCTCAGCGGCCCTGTCAGCCGCGTGCGGTGCCAAACTGATGGAGTTGATGTTCATCGCAGGCAGCTTCGACTCATAGATCATATCGATGCACCATAGGAAATCCCTGGCGTACTCAATCTCCCGGTAGAGATCGTTCAGCTCCCTTTTGTCTGGACGGAAATAAGCTGTATACGACTGATCTTTGGAGTCCTTCTCACCGAGCAATGGCTGCAATCTCCTCATGATGAACGATACGCACATGAGCGAATTGACCGCCCCGATGCACGCATCAGAGATGTCACTGGGGGTTGACCCACAGATCATCCAGCGCAATAGGTTGTTCTGGCTGGCATTCTCATCCCTTCTCAGTGCATATGCGAGGTTCTTCATCGATGCCTGCAGCTCATTCTGGTATACCAACCCAAGGTCCCAATTCTTCTGGTAGTCGTCCTTGGAACCACGACCGTAGGAGTCGATCTTGGGAGCCTTGATCACGCTCAACGTGAACACTTTCCCCCAGTTTCGATCTCTGTACTTTGCAATCTCCGATCGTGCCTCTCAAACTCTGCAGTCGTCTGGAACTCCTCGGAGCTCCTCCACCTTCTCGATGACGATGCCCTAGATGACTCGTCGCTGATGAATTCTTTGTACACCTCCCCAACCGGGGTGTCCTGGTGGAATGCAGCTTTGAACGACCGTTCATCGTTGTCCTCGGCCACGCCTAGTGCGAGATCCCAGATGTTCGCGATTGATCTCAACATATCCGCCCCTTCCATGCAGTACTTGGTTACGTTGAGCAACTCGGGGTTCTTCGCCAGCATCGTTGCCTCACCGCAAAGTTGGTTCAGCGCCGACACGATCTTCTTTCCCTTGCTGCAGAATTCCCTCCATCCAAGCATACATTCGTCGGCAGAAAGCTGTCCGAAAACTTTGCTGATGAACTCTAAGGCAACCCTCATAGACTGCCCTTCACCTTTCATCATCCCGCGGCCCTTGGCAGAGTAGTACGCAGAGTATGCATAAATAGCGGGGACGCCTATGTCCTCGATCCACTTCACGCACATACCCAGGTCGCTGCTCATCTCCATCCTCTTGGGTATCCTCTTGCCTTCCTCGATGGCGTTCTTCACCAAATTTCCCAAGAAGATTGCTGCTTGCCTAGATTTCCCAACAGGCACGCAGAAGAACTCATTTGCATTGACGACATTCGGATTGGCAGTCATCTTGATGATATTCTCCAGACCCAGGAAAATCCAAAATAAGCAGCTGCAAATGAAGCCACGGAATTGTCCCAATGCGATCCCAGCTTCAGATTGAGGTGACGAACTCGTCCAGCTCCTCCTTGAAGCTTGGGGTTCGGGACTGACCCAGCTCCCCGTATGCACCAGAGGTTCGGGACTGGCCCAGCACCTCGGTTGTGCGGTTGGGGTGGTGCAGATTTCGCTCGCAGTAGCTTGGTGCTTCCGCGATCTCCTTCGCGTAATGCAAGCAAGAGCGAGTTTCAACGGTGCCGGTTTGAGGCACCTTGCTCGAGCACGAAAACGGCGAAGGATCACACCCACAATTATAGACGTGTACAACTGGTTTTCTTTGGTTTCACGACCAGCACAAGGTCCATGCTCATGGTTTCCATTGCATTTCTTAGACAACGAGCCACCAAGTTCAAAGTTCCATGATACAACTCTCCATGGTTTCTTGATTGGCATGGGTTTCTTTGCATATCTTTGTTTCAAGCCATAGCGACACCCATCAAACTCGTGACTAGTCCCATCATGCACGACCTCATGCAGTCTCTCATCTTTCCAATAATCACAACTTCCAGGCAACTCAAACAAAATCGCAGCTCGTTTTGTCATGGCATGCCGTTTAATTTCAACGAACCGTTCAAATAATCTCCAAAATTCTCTTTGTTTGGCCTCGATTTTCTCTGCGGTGTCAATGCCGCGAGTCTTGTTGAGGCGTGCCCATGATGATCCCCCCGTGCAAGGCCCGGCGAAGAACAACAAATCGGAAGGTTTGGTAAGCACATGTCTGGCGATTCTCCCCCCGTACTCGCTCAGTAAGTCATCAACCAGGGTTATGGTGACAACCTGCGGCCCGTCATGGCGGGCAAGAGCAGTGAACCAGTTACGTGGTTCGGAACATGCCATCAGCACGATAGGTCGAGCCAAGTCAACACTGTAAAGAGTGACGACTGTGCGAGTTCTCATACCAGGAAGCGAGACATGAACAGGAGCGCGAAGCACACCACCGTCATGTTTGACCACCGCGAGTTCAATACCCGGCGCTAACTGTGGCTTGTGCTTCACCGCAATGCGATACGGAACAAAACAACGACCAGGGACAAGCTGCTCGTGATTGATATGCAGACAACGCATGAGAAATTTCAATCGGAGCAACGTTTCCAAAGCAAGGTCGTTAACACACTTCAACTCTATGCGCTCGTTCGACAGTTCTTCAACAAATGCGGCCAGCACGGACTGCATGTCAACATCCACGGACCCGACGTGAATTGGTCGTGGTCGTGGAGACCGTTCCCGCGCCGGTGCAGCGACCGGTACGGGATGAAACTGCCAAACTGCGCGTTCAACCCAACCATCATTTCGCACACATTGTAGCCCCGGGTCAACTCTATCCTCAACTTTGAGCCATGACCCATTCTTCAGAAACCAAGTGGAACGAAGCCACTTGCTCCCAAACGGTGTCATAACAGCGAGTGGAGGTTTCACACGCATCAATCTGGGTCCCTTGGCAACAACAACCGGATCATGTCCTTCATGCTCATGCAATCCCTCTTTAGATGTTAATCCAGACCACCACAGGTCTGGGGGCATGATCGGAATGTGTGTGTACGGAAATGTTGGAACTCCGTCAACTGTTCCCGAAGCGGTCTGCATGGTCCCCTTTATGGGATCACACGTAGGTGTGAGCGCCTTGAGGGTATCCGGGTCAGACAGCAAGCTCGGGTCAAGTAGACCAATCTGCAAACATGCATGTTTCCATTTGCGCCCATCATTGAACGCCTTGGTGTAAATATCGGCCGCCATCCTGTCGGGGACCTCATACGCCAAGTACATGTAATCACGTGTGAACATCTCATGCATCCACGAAATGCTAACACCATGGCTTCTCTCAAGGTGGCGCATCGTGGGGTTTCTCCCCGATCGCACGACACCGATCATAGCCTTGTTATCGTCATATAACACAAAGTTCGGAGACTTCTTGAGGATCCGCTCTACCAACTTGAGAGCGGGCATACCCATCGATCTCATGGCAACATCGGCCGCAACAATCTCGGCCTCGGGAGTGTAGTGACTCACACAACCCTGTCTTTTAGAGCTGCCAGACAACGGAAACCGGGTATTAGGCCCTTGTATATTCAAGTGTCCACCGGAGGTGGAACGCAGCGAGTCAATGCATCCCGCAAAGTCAGCGTCCGCATACAAGGCCAAGTGCACATCGTCCATAGGGTCGCCAACCCAACCGACCATGCGCCAATGTTTGGTATGATGCACATAGCACATCAAGTGATGCAAACCCCGATCATCGGAGTCAGTCCACCTATGCACGTTCCGTGCTAGGCGATTCACTTGCCGCAACAAATCGAAGCGAGCAATCCGCGCCCCGTACAGCAACTTCATCAGTACGCTAGCGGCATGCGGAGCAAGGTGTCCACGCACGGGCTCCTTCATGGCCAACTCAGGAGTCCCTCCCCGTTGGTCCGGCACTGTGGCAGAACCGTCGGTGGGCACTAGATTGTTACACCAATTGCACACGACTGACGGCCCCTCTCTGGCAGGCTTCCGTGAGACGTGATTCTTTGTTTCTTCATGCAACTCAGGGGTGACAACCTTATTCAACTTCACGTCGCCCGCCACTTCAAGATAGCGGTCGACACAGGAACGTAGGAACTGATCCATGTCATAGGTCACCGTTGTTACTCGGTGTCCGTTCCCGAGAGTGACGTTTCCCTTGCTTTGATTGCAACCAAGGTACATGTCAAGTCCGGTCTCGGGCTCAATTTTCAAACGTGTACGCAACATGCTCCACCCTTGGGCAAGGTTCTTCTGCGGCCCTGCCATTTTGAAGTCGTCGACATACACAACCAGAACAAGCTGGAGCTTTTCATGAGTGTACACTGAAGGCCATTCTTCGCCGATGGGCTCAAAACCAACGGCACGCACCGACTCATCGCAGTGCTGCTCCCAAAATGTTCCCGCATCTGGGTGTCCGTACAGCGCCTTTCTCAACGGGACGACTGGTCTTCTGTACTTATCCCATTTGCATTCACTTGGCACGGCCTCCGGTGGCAATTCAATCCAACACGGCGTGCCTCTCAAGGTGGCCTGTATATACGCCTGAACAGCGTCGGCCATCTGCACATCCCAGCCATCATGACAACCCAGAAAATCCGCCCAACGCGAGGCTTAAAATGAAGCAGGGGAGTTCCCCAAATCTTGAAACATCGCAGCTTCAAAGCTTTGGTTCTTCACTTGGTTCCCCAGCAACACGCCTCTACCCATGAACTTCCTCTTAGGATCACCAACAGGCAACTGTGAGTGCTTTTCAACGCAAATGCCATGTGCGCGAGCCATGTGTATTTCCTCCCCCTTCGCTTTTGCTTATCTGGCTACAGCGTCATATTCACGCACCGCGCCAAGATCGAAGACCCCCTGGTCGATTAATCCCGACCACTCTTTCTTCATTGATGCCAATGCATCAGAGTTGGTCAACATCTCTTTCCGGCCTACCGGCCTGGATACTAAAGCGTCGAAGAATCGTACAACTTTCACAGCTTTCTCTCTGTGCTGTATTCGCTCAGAAGTCACGCACGGCATCGATGGGTACTTCTTGGCTTCACCGTCCTCGCCTATCACAGGCATTGCGAGTGGCACTTTTCCAGAAACTATCTCAGCAGACTCCTCCCATTCATACCAGGTGAGGTCCGTCGATTCGTCGACCGATGGATCCGTCCCCGATGCTGTCTCAGCTTCGTATTTATGACTCTCCATGACTGATGCAACCGCCTTCGTCCAGTTTGGAGTCGACTTTGATCGCTCCTCAGACTTGAACTTCCAGGCATAAATTACCACCAGACACTCAAATTCTTTCTCAAGCTGAACGTTTCGTCTCATGACGTCTTGGGACTGTTTGGAATCCATGAGAACAACCACCCCGTCGACAGGATTAACAACAATCCTGACCCATTCAAGCTCAGCCAGGTGCTTCCCATCCATTGGGTTCTTGATCTTTGATATGTTCTTCCGCAATCCCCAATTGTACTGCCATTCTACTCCACCCCAGCGGTTCCGAAGCATCGCTCGAATTCTCTTACCACCGGGCATCTGTAATGTCCGTGCCTCTGCCGGCGCGGAAATTTCAGACTCTTTACTCTTGGGATCTTCCTCTTTCCTTTTGCCACCGCCCTTCACTTCGGCCTTCTCTTCCTTGGTGTAATATTTACTCATCATCTTCCATTCTTCAGGAGTGAACTCTGGAGGTCTCGATGTCTTCATTAGCCTGAATCCGTCCTTCCCGACAGGATGGTCTCCCGGCCTTGTCGATCTTAACCTCCTTGCCATCGTCGTTGACGTACGTGATACCATCCCCGGGTAGCCCAACTGACACGTGTGGAAGGTCGGACTTCGCAACCTTCTCATCGCCCTTAGAGTGTCCATCTCCTTTCCCTTTCGAGGAGCTCGGTCTAGCATCTTCTTCTCCTGCATGATCCCCCCGATCTCCGGCGATTACCTCCGGGCCATCTTCGAGCAGTAGACCAGCGATCTGATCAACCTCATCGTCAAGCAGTCGCTTCTCGTCACTCTGCAACAATTCAGGCTCGTAGTCCTCATCCTCGATCAGGCGGTCACGTGCATCCAGACCGATTGCATCGATAGACATCTCTATTCCTTCCAAAGTCTCGTTTGCAACCTTGTACTTCTGTTGTATTGGGAATGTCAGAGGAGATTTCAGAATCATCCTCTCCGTCTGATGTGGCATTCTCAGCCGAGGCGGAACCTTTGCCTTCTTGATGTTCAGCTCTGCACCCGCAAATGCAGTAAGTGCCCAAGCATGATACTTGTTTGCCCAATGCATACCGGTGCTCAACACATATCCAGCAAATATACCAGTTTCCCCTCTCGGCTCGAACTTCTCCCTCTTTCCCCCTCGTGCTTCACTCGGCTTGAAGTCCACTAGCGCGCCAAAAGGTATCTTCTCGCCCTTGAACTCCTCGCCATGCAGCCTCATCCATGCACTCGATCCGTTCACCTCTTCGATGTTCATGAGATGGCACAGAGTGGTGATGGCTTGCACCCAATAACACGTGGGTAGACCGGCATGTACTAGACAAGCCGAAGTCTGGTCAATGATGAATTGATTTGTTCTTTCAGCAAGGGAATTGTTCTGCGGCCGTCCAGGCAGCGATAGGTCGTGGTTCAACTTCAGCTCCACGCACGCATTGATCAGTTCCGGGCCGTCATCCGAATATACCTGCTTGATTTTCCTCCTCCCGCAGAAGTGCTTGATGGCCCTGACGACTGAGTCAGTGTCTCTTCTCGCGGTGGGATAAGCCATGATAATTCCGGTATATATGTCCCGGATGATGAGCGCATACCTGCCTTCCACTTCATGATCTCCTGATGCCGTCACAAAGTCGAACGTCACCAGGTCACCGAACGTCTCCACTTCTCTTTTGAATGCTCCCGTTCGTGATCTGAAGTGTCTCATCTTTGCCTTGACGCATGATTCGCAGAAGGGATTTCGGTATCTGTGTGTAAGCAAATGAGCTATGGAGTTGGCGTCCTTCTTGAGGACTCCCACTTTCCTCTTTATTGATGATCCTTCGTACACGTCTACTTCGATTCCGGCATCTGGATCGTCTTCATCAGCCTCTTCCTCGTGAGCTTCGGCATCACCATGTCGATGCGGGACTGACCCAACATCTACAGGTATTTCCTCAGCCACGGGAGGCGGACGTACCGGACCGGCTCCTCCGGGTGGCCCGAAGTCGAATGCCCCGTCGTGGTGTTCGCCCTCGGCCTCTGCGGATTCACCGACAGCGGCGGGTGTGACGTCGTTCTCATCGTCACCTCCCTGATCTGCCTCGTCGTTCGTTACCATCGCCAATACTTCCGAAAAGTGCTCCTTGAGGTCGTCTATCGTAGGGCGATGCCTGTTACTCCGAAGCTTACCATCACTCACTAGGTACGGGATGTCGTCCTTGACCTGCAAGTGCACGAATCCCTGCTTGGGCGTAACCATGAAAGGTAGTTTACCAGGCATCCAGTGAAATGCATAACCCATCTTCATGCATCTCCTCCCCACTGACAATACCGTGGGTGTCTCATCCAATACATGCGGCTCGACAGTCTCGTCCAACTCGTCCACGACTATCTTGGCCACATCAGATGTGGAAGTGGAACCATTCGCGGTCTGGAACACGATCTCGTCGTCATCTTTCACGATGTCGACACCCAGGCTCTTCGCCTTGGCTCTTCCAATGAGATCATGACCACATCCGGTGTCCATCAACCATTTCACCCGTTTGCTGATGCACGTTGACATGGCGAAAACGTTCTTCGGCATACCATGCTGCTTCTTCCAGTCGACAGCCGATTCCTTGATCTAGTCCTTGTTCCGATCATACTCGAACATTATGCTGCTCTCCTTGGTCACCGGGAAGTAGTGCTTCTTATATATATCATCCACCACTTCTCTCAGTATCTTCGCACGTATCAATGATCGTTGGACTTGGTAGGCTGATAATTCACGATGATCACTGCTTTTGAACTTCTTCTCGTCGACGTACACGTACTGATAAGGCTCATTCTCATTGTCCTCATAACCGTACCATTCCCCTTTTCGTTCCCATTGCCTTCTCTCGTCTTCGAGGTAGGTGATCTCCCCATTCTCGTCGACGTCGAGCACTTCCTTGAACCACACCATTTTCTCGGGGACCTCGGACTCGCCAGACCATCTCGATGATTCGCTCATCGCGTCGTCATCGTGCTCGTGGTAGACAGTCTCGGCTTCGTCCGGTTCGACCTGATCAACGTCCTTCTTGAAGCTTACCTTCCCTGCAGGAGCCGATTGCTTCAGGACTATCGCGGGCATTGCGATGGCCCTCCTCGCAATGGCAGGCGCTGCGGCTTTGGCGGCAGCCTTCGACTTGGCTAGCGCCTTGTCATTTGACGTTGCTGGAGCTGAATTGTTCTTGATGAGCTCATGCCTGTACTTACAAGCGCTTCCCCTATCGCACTTCCCCTTCTGAAACTCGAAGCATGCTCCATCATCCCTCTTTGGTGACGATGATCTGGACTTGGATTTGCCCTTTCCTTTCCCCTTGGACATGCTCTCCAACTTATGCTCCGTCGTCTTGCTGTGGGAAAAAGTGCATTCATTCCCTTTCACGCACCCCTTCGCCGATTTGAAGTGGTACCAGCAGGGGTTATCCTTGCTTCCGCCCGGACTCTTGCCTCGGTCGCTGGCACCGTCGGACTTGCCGTTCTTGCCAGCGTGGCCCTTTGCCTTGGCTTTTGGGAGCACAGGAGCGGCATCAGGTCCACCGGGTTTCCCCTTTCTGCCCTTGCCACCCTGGTTCTCCTGTTTGCCGGTTGCTGGAGCCGCATCCTTCCCGCCTGACTTCATCATCGACTTGACCGATTTCTCCTTCATGTCGAGCATCAGATCTTCCCGATCTGCCTTGATCTGATAGTCGATCAACGCCAATAAGAATTCATACGTCTTCTGAGGATGCTTGTCCAATAGCCTATGGTAGGCATTGAGGCCGAACTCCATCTTCTTGCTCCCTTTGATCTTCCTGTAAAGGATGTCTCTGAGAGCCAGCTTACTGGGTCTGTCCTCGCTCCTCATCTTCAGCAGCAAATCATACCATTTGTTCCTGAACATGACCAAGTTCTTGTCGCCAGCAAAGTCAAGGTTGAATAAGTGCTCGATGTGGTAGACAAGATCCGTTCTATCGGAAGTTCTGAATGATTGCATAACTAATGCCACCAACTCTCGTCCCTTCACGATCACCCCTTGTTGATGTCGTAGTTCAGAGTGTCGTGTAGCATCGAGGTATACGTCCTGGGCTTCGTCAGGTGCTTGTTTCAGCATGTTCTGCATGCCCATGGCCATCTTAATATCTATCGTAGCAAATCTGTCGCCACCTGAATCGCTAAGCAAATCCAGGTCTGGGTTCAACCCAAGAGCCTGCTCCAGCCATTTGTCCATGCGTCGGTATCTGGATCTGCACATGCGCTCAGAACATTCATCAGCAGTTGCATCTTCCAGGTGTCAAGTTGATGGATCTTTGGCCAGGCCGGAATAGATACTCTCTCGGCCTCTTTCCTCGAGATTCTCGGTCGATCATTCTTGATCTCTCGGTTATCTCTCGATCTCCGTCGTCTCCTCCGTGTCCGATCGTCTTCTTCCTCTTCTTCTTCCTCGTCTTCCTCATCTCCTTCGTCGTCGTCATCCTCATCCTCATCATCGGGTGGATCAACCGGAGGTCCTCCTCCGCCACCAGCGAGGCTCAACTGACGTCGACCCGCTCCCTGCCCATTCCCATTGGGCGGGAATCCACCGTAATCCAATGGGGGCGTAGTACCGTTGTTTTCCCCTCCATCACCACCACCAGTCGTAGTAGTGGATTGTGGGACATGCCCAACAACCCCTTGCATCTGGGATAGGTGTACATCGATCATTGGATCACCGAAAGACGGAAAGAGGATCGAACCTGGCATCAGCGACAAATTAGGGATTTGATTTGAAGACGATGACGGGATTAACCCAGCCACCTTCTTGTCTATCCTACTTGAATTAGCCTGGGTTCCTCCCTCAGCGCGTTTCACTACTGCTCGTTCACGATGTCCATCTTTGCTGCTGGAGGCTTCCTGTGTCTCCAGCTTCTTGTGTGCACGTAGTTCCTCGTTGTCAGCATCGAGTTGGCGTACAAAAACTCTCTTCTTGCTTGAGCGTCGCCTCTCTTTCTTTCAGTTGTCTCTGAAGCTCATGCATCTCCTCGAGGTACTCATCGTACATTCCCTTAGCTGTCAATCTCCAGTACTCAGCCTCCTTCGACTTCTCGTCCATCGTGCACCGTTCCTCATGTTTCTCTTCTTTGACCTGGGCTAACTCCAAGATCGCATCCTGACGATGACCACCTTCGACAGCAATCATCTGGTCCTTCATCGACACGTCGGACTCATACTGTTTGACGATCGCTTCTTTTTCGCGAAGCAAGCAATCTGCTCTCTTCGATTCCTGTTCCGCAAATACTGTAACGTCATTCAGCCTCGTCATCAACTGTTCCCTGGAGTCCTCCAAAGAGTACGTCTCGGGGCGCTTGACGAGTGCGTGCTCCAACTGTGATTTCAGACTTTGGACCATCTCCTCCTCGTTGAACTTCTCGATAGATGTAGAAGATTCTATGCCTCTGATCTGTTGCTGATTAACTGATATCTGTTGTGAAGCCTCACGGTGTATCTGATTTGCACGTATAGCTGATTCCTGCGCGGCCGACTTCTCGCTTGCCATGTAGGATTTCATCAATGCAATCTCCCGCTTCTGCTCCCTGATAGTTCCTTCAGCTTGCCTCATCTGTTGCATTATAATATTCGACTCCATGTCTTTCTTCTCCCCGTACTGAAATGCGTTCATTTCCACCTTGCGCATCTGTTGGGCTTCTTCCTCAAACTTGCGCCATGCCTCAGCCATGTGGTGTTGGTGGTGACTCACTAGATGTCCCGACTGCTTGCTGGCAATCTCGCATCGTCTGTCCAGCTCCTGGATCCGGATGGTGCTTCCATAGTCTTCTTGGTTAAGATTCGCCATTGCTGCCGACATCTCATCAAGTGTCTTCTGATATTCCCCGATCTCCACCTCCATCTTATTCTTCTCTTTGATCACGGCGCGAAAATCTGCACTGGTGGGTGATTTTGACCTCCCACCCTTCGATGTCGACCTCACGCCCTTCTGCAACGTCCGTGGTGTCGCAGGCGAAGATGATGATCTTCTCGGTGGGGATTCTCTTTTCTTCGACTCCTGATGAACATCGATCTGCTTCCATGATCTTGTGGGAGTAGATATGTCGCGGAATAGCGCGGAACCTCCGCTCCCAGGTTCATCCTGTGAATCTGCAACCATATCCATCACCGCAGGAAGAGCCATCAATCCATTGGATCCCTCTGAGCTGCTGTTCCAAAAAGTTGCAGTACTTGGGCTCGCCGAAGACGCCATTGTACTGTGTAGGTTATCGTTCCTTTATTGTCCCTGTACCCGCAATAAACCAGCTGTCTCCCAGTCCAGTGTAGAGCTTGTAGATACGGCTGATAACCTGTCAAGAGACGGCAAGGTGACGTCCCGTGGGACGCTGTGCACCGAACCCTCATGCTTTAATACCAACCACGTAGAAAGGTGTATACGGACGATGCCGTTATAGCCGAACCCGTGTAAACGTTGTAAGGAAGAAGGAATGATAGTTACAACAGTTGTCCTGACAAATGCAGCGCAAGCGAAGTGTTTTCGCTCTGAATGCCGATCACGTAGGTATGCAGTCACACATCAGATCTTGAACCTCAATTGTGTCTTGAGCCAAATGGCGATCAATGGAACTTGGGAAGCAACACCAACAAGGACCTCAGAACAGTTACCCAATTTCGGCACGGGGCCTGGAGGGTTTTAACACACACTTTGTCAGAGGTTGCCACTGCTGCCTGCCTGCAATCAAAGGGTTTACAAAAGCCTACCAGGCCCTTCCAAGCCATGTCATGTGTGGTCACACTTACTAGCGCTTTCAGAGTGGAGAAGTGTAAACATCATGCAAAACAAACACGTGTTGCCCTACATGTTGCCTGTTTTGAGAGTTCTCCCCAACCCAAGGTGCGCCACTGATGATTTGCAACTGGCTGGTTAGGGTGGTGAAGTTCCTTGCTAAGCAACATGAAGCACCAAGGTAGGCTTGAGAAGACACAGTCAGGAAGCGCACCCCGTAGAATGTTACACAGTGTCCCTGAATCCCTTTGTGTGAGATTTTGTGGCACTGTGCCTGAAAGGAAACCATGTGTCCCTTACTTGCAAGATTTATCCCCCTTTCAACATCAGATGGGTGTTCCCTGAACTAAGATCATACAAAGGATTCTAAAACACACTTCTACATAACCTTCATTTCAACATTAAAGGCTCAGAAGACATGCGCACCGCCCCCCGCAAGACATTTTGACATAGATTCTGAGAGCTTGGCCTGCAAGAAACAAATGCAGCACGTGTGTCATGGGGAGCCAGGGAAACCCAAAAAGACAAAGTGCAGAGCCCAAGAAACAAGGAAACCGGGGAGGAAACGGCAGGGTTGCGCAGGGAGAGTGCGCAGCAGTCCAATTACTATGTCATTTTTCCACATCATGTGTGACTGACAAGACACATAGTTAAAACTATCTTGGTCACAGCCACATAGCATTGTTTAGAAAGTGTTGGCACACAACTGTATACTCACACAAATGCACAAACTGGCATAGATCTGCAAGTATCTTCAATTCTTGCTACATTTTGCTTCTTATTCCAGAGAAAGGGGGCCAGCCTTAGATGTAGAAGCTTCTGTGCATGATGTTGTGAGTAGTCAAGCCTTTCACCTTGAACGGGCAGTTGAGCATGAAGCAAGAAACGCGACGTTCATGGGACACAATAACTGGTCCTGATCTTATTTTCGGGAATTCAATTACATGTCAGGGCAAGTGGCGCTGTCCGCATCCATGAGTATGATGCTGAGCATCTGGTTAAGCTGGTCCTGCAAGTTCATATTTGGCGCTGCGTGGTGTATGCATACCAAACAGATGATGTTGACACACATGCTTTCGCAAGCAAGTCAGTTACTGACAAGCGCAAGTGATCCTCTTTTTGACGCAATCAAGCCGGGATTTGAAATCCAACTTTAAAAGAGCAGGCACAGTCTGCGTGCTCTATTATTCCAGGGCTTCTTTGAAGCACGTGATGAGTCGCAGCCAATCTGCGGCAGGCGCACATCATGAGGTGTGTATTCCGGAGTAAATTGTCTGCTGACAAGCAAACATCTCGCAGCATGCACTAGGCGCCAGCCAGCTTGTGTGTGCATATCATATTAACATTGACTTGACGCGCAAACGCATCGCAAACATATGGCATGCTGGGCTGGGCTGCGTGCATGACATGTGAGCCCAAAAGGTGGTCACACCAGCACCCACTCAGAGTCCGAGTCAGAGTTCCTGATCTCCATGTTGTCCAGGATGCCTGGAATTTGCAAATACCACAAATTGAAGGTGCCCCTGTAGTGCAGCTTGCGTCCCTCACCATCTGCGAAACCTGAGTGGGGCAAGTTGTATACGTGTGTGTGTGTGTGTCTTGGGAATGCGAACTGCGGCAGTCACGCAGCACCAAAATTATGATGCACACACACATATGAATATGGAACTCAGTGTTGTGAGTCAAGCACATGGAGTGACAATGGCTTACTAATGCAATTCAAGTGGCAGGTCGGGCTCTCCTGGTCCTACGTGAAGGTTAGGTTGCGCAGGCAGCTGGGGTCAACCTGGCTGCCACAGCAGTGAAACTGCTCGAGGACCAAGGTCTGGCCGCTGAACCGCCAAGCACCGTGCAGGCCGCTCCATGCGACCCGCTGGCTGGACCTGTGTGCAGGAGAGAGGCATGCAAACATGTTGCTGCACACGTGTAATGCGAGGAGGCAATGGGTGACTAAGTTTTAAGTTCACCCCAGTCAGGACTGTCAACTTGGCTTGGACACCTCATCAGGCCAAGTAGCCAAGTACGCCTGCGAAAGGTGATCTGCGCAGTTTCCACAGAGAGGCAGACCCATTCATCTGGCCGATCAGGGCTGTGAGTCCATTTCAGCAAGTGCGCGGTTGTCGTTGATGTCGACATGCTGGGTGAGTCAGGCAAGGCGCGTGCGCGGGCAGGCAGATGTGAGCCCAAAACCTCTGTGCACACACACACATGATCAAACGTGCTGTGGCCAAGAAATGAATGACTGGCAGGCTGCGCGTCACAACATGGCCATGAATGCAATCCGCAGTGTGGGTGCACAATGCAAGTGCTAACTTGCCTTTCAAAGGGTGCAATGAGACAGCATATTCATGGAACCCATGTCCTGCTGCGTCTTGCGCATTCGCAGCACCTTGGCCTCGGCAGCCCGAAGTGGGTTTGATGCACATGTGTGGACGCATGCGCTTTATGAAATGTGTGTGCTATGGATAATGTGTGTGTGTGTGCGCGCTTAGACTGTCCTCCTACTTCAGCCTTGTTGCGCACATGTTTTGGTTTGAGCTCAGGATGTAAACAGGTTAATGACAAACTTGCAAGAAAGCAGGCGTACGCAGGTGCTGCCAGTCTCAGTGTGTAGTGTGTGCGTGTGTGTGTGTGTGTGTGCGTGTGTGTGTGTGTGAGCAGCAGGGGTCACAGAGGGTGACAGCGCAAGCATGCAAGTGTGTGATGCTGGTGCATCAGTTTTTAAAGTGAGCCATGCTGTGTTGCAAACACAAACGCACACAGACATTGCCACAAACCATGTATATACAGCAGTCAACTTGGGTGGCAGCAAGTGTTACTTCGCACTTAGTTCACACTTGTTCGGGTGCTTGATGATATCCCTGCTAAACCTTGGCAGCCAGTTGACCATAGCATGCCTGTCATGGCACGTAGTGTTTTTTGACGCTGGAATTTAGTTAGTTAACCTTAGTTAGCTGAGATCACGTGTGCTCATGACACTGCACCCAAGAACAAAACCTGCATGGCCTGCCTTCAAGAGGTGCAGCAACCCAAATGTGCCCTTTCCAGGAACAAAACAGGCCTGAAACCACTGTGAACCAACATGTTGGGGTTCCTGGCTTGGTTAGTACTACATGGAAAAAATAAACCCTGCAAACATGTCTTTTGCACTGCAGCAGCTCCCCCCAAAGACACATTATTCCTGCCCTTGTATGCAGGTTCACTCCTAGGGTGAAACATGATGCGGTTGGATAGAGCCACTGGTGGGCAAGTTGCAATTGAGGAATTTCAACAAGGGACTGTCAGTGGCACCCACGTGCTGGAATTGTAAGTTCATGTAAGGATGATACTTGTTGCACAAGCTGCCCCTAAATTCAAGCTTCATGGAGTACGGGTGTCCATGTGGTTTGTGCTAGGCCTGCTGTTGATGCCAAGGGTTAGCCTAGCTATCGGTGGGATTGCAGGCTGAGGGTTTGGCCGCGGTTAATGTGTGAAGGGCAGCAATCCACAGACATTTGTGGCCCAGTGGTCTTGCAAATTGATCCTCCTGTGTTGTTTCCCTAGGGCCCCAGTTGACATTCTTGAGCTGCCCAGGTTGCGAAGAAGCTGCAGAGACCACCAGGGCCAGCTGCAGGTGAGGCCAGCGCCAGGCGCACCAGCCAGTGCCAGCACCTTAAATAAAGCAGGATCAATAAAGGGTCGGGGAAGGTTTACGGGGTCAATAGCCAAACAGGTTTTCATCGAAGGACTGAAACTTGATGGGTGGTGATCGGCGTGGACTTCGAGACCGCGGACCATGTTGACAACAACGTTGAGACCCCTGTGGTATGCCACTTGGTGGCTGCACAGGTGGCTTGCCCGCCGCTGACAAGCGTGGCAACCTTGACTATGCAGCTTTTGCCCGACTGAAAGGGTCATTTGGGTGGGCACCCGACCTGGGCTGCTCATGATTCCAGAGGGCTTAGTCCCCATACATCACCCGGAGTTCCGGGCTCGCTGAACTGACTTCGAGCAGTGCTGCCGACTGGACTTGAACTTGAATGTGGCCCTCACTAAACTTCAAAATCTAACCCCCCCCCAGATTAGATGGAGTGTGAAGTGAGCCGGATGATCTTGTGTGTAGGGTAATCGAGTTGGAGGAAGTACTACATTGAACTGAGGGTTGGCTTACTCCTTCCATTGCAGGGGCGTTTTTCTGTGGCCACGGAGGTGGCTTTGATTGAAAAACAAAATCATTGCCAAGATGTTGCAATTTCTTTTGGGGTAGAACCTGTTCTGTACTGAAAGACTTTGCACAATTACGGGCAACCTTGGAGATAAATGCTGCTGCGCTCAAGTTTTTGCAATCATGTCTTTTCTTTGTGAGTTAAACCGGCCAAACTTTTTTGATGTTGGTTAAAGGCCCTTGTGCTACACCTGGACCTGGCACCCCCTCCAAGGAATGTGAAAAATCAAGCTGTTGATTGGTTGCGCATAAGTTTTGTGGTTTCTCCCCTTTGTAACGCCCCCCCCCCCAAAAAAAAAGAGACAAAGACACAAAATAATGCGGTAAACTGCAAAAATGGCTTTGCCCCAGCCTTTCCCTTAGCTGAGTTTCTCAAGGGGGTGGAGCTTGACTTAGAGAGGGCAGGCAAAGTTGGTGCCCTTGAGCAATAGCTCAACCGCTGGTTGGTTTTTCTTTAGCTTCTTGACTTTCAGTGGTGGTGAGAAGACTGTGAAAGTTGCTTGCTTGAAAGTCATGTTCATCACCTTGCTTGGAAGTGATGATGTGGAGGTGCTGCCAAAGTGGATGCTGAACTGCTTTCGTGGCTGCTGTGGAATAGCGCCCAATAATTGAAATGTCATTGCTTCCATGACATGTCCTCATTTCGATGACTTCAAGCCAGGTGTGCAAGTTCAGGGAATGGTGCAGGGCAATTGATTCATGGGCTGCGCAGGCTTTTGTTTGATGCTTGCTTGAACGAATGGTTTGGACTTAGCTCTTGTGCTGCAGCTTGCTTGGTGGGCTGGCTTGTTTTGGTTATTCCAGCTATGAAAGACACCCGCAACTTTATCCTTGGCTAACTCCCACCTTTCGTTAGCCGCCTGTTTTTTTGGTTAGTAGGGTGTTTGTTGTGTTACCACCACTGTGTGACAAAAGGGCAACAAGCTTCTAGCGCAGCTTTTGGGAAGATCAGTAGTGCATGGTGGGAAATGGCCCAATGACTGCCAAGTCTAGTTACCCCCCAGCCAGTGGGTATGAGTTGTTTTTGAGCGTATATCCTGTCAGGATTGAACATGGGAATGTCGTTTGTCTTGAGCCAAATCATGTAGCAGATTCCCCCTGTCTTTGATTCAGCCTGGCATTTCCATTGACAAAGTAAAACAACCACCATCATTTGCCAAGCTGCGGTTGACCTGAATCGAATCTCTGCGCAGGTGCTGCCCGCTGATGCGGCTGCCGGTAACCTCAGCTGGAAGGGAGGGTGTGGAAGGGGATCCCAGGAAGAAGTGATGTCAAGGTAGTGTCAAATAACAAAAAACAGAACATGGAAGTGAAAGGCCAACAAGCTCTCTGCAAAGCAGTTGGTTCCAAATCCCCTAACCATAGAGGCACACGTTTTGAAAAGCTGCATCACCAAGAAAAACATGTGCGTGCATCAAGGCAGTGACCAGTGCCAAACCCTCATGTGATGAAGCCAGAAGCATATTGGCGTTGCCTGGTTACTATTTCATGCTAAAGCCTCACGCAGTGGCAGTGGGCAACACGAAGCAAATAGGCCCCCAGTGTCATTTTAGATTTCCACAATAATTGGCACCCTTGGTCACTTGCAAAAGAACACCACGGTACCATTTTCGAGCGCAAGCTGAACATGGCAACCTGGTACCAGGTTGTCATGTGCAGCTTGTGCTTAGGTGGACAGTGTTTACCAACTCAATACCCTTTAACAAACACAAAAAAAACAAAACACTGGCTACCTTCAAAATGGACGCAGCGGCGCTCTAGGGTACATGTACTGTCTTCTTCAATCCATGGCTTCTGCAAAACTGAGGCATCCTGAAGTGTTGTGTGTTGAGCTCGAACATGTGCGTGGCAACGGCTAAGGACACAGACTTCTCACTTCGAAGCGCTCTACTGGAGCAGTTGGCTGCGTGCCCTTGGGAATGGTGAGGGTGGCTGCCTGCAAGAGCTTGTGCTTTGCTTGTGCTCAGACAGCATTGCGTGCATGAGTATTGTCCTTTGGTCTTGAGTCTTTGCTCTGCCTTCCTTGCCACTGGACCAAGCCTGATCTGTAGTTTGTGCAGCCTGCGCTGCAGCAGCCTCGGGCGTGAGTGTTTGTTCTAGCCTGTGTTGTTTGCTTTGAGTGCCAACAATGAACAGTCAGTTTCACTCTGGCAAATGGCTTGCCATTATCTCATCAACATTGCGCCCTTCCATGGTTGCCAGTTGAATTTCTTTGTTGTTGCACCTACATACTTGAACGGGTTGATCTTGCTGACCCGAGGCTTTGGCTCTCCCTGACCTGGCGCTGCACTTGGATTGGCGTGGGGGCCCCAAGATCTAGAAGGCAGCTGGGTGTGTTTGCTGCAATCCTTCCAAATTCCTGTTTTGGGTGCACTTGTGTTTGCACATTGTGTGATGAAACTGGTTGTTTTTGGTTCCAGGGCGTCATACTTGACACTAATCACACGTGCGGTTGTTGGACAGTGGCAGTCTGGGATACATGCTGGCACCCATTGGCCACCCCTAATGAACCTAAGCGTTTCAGCTATGGGCCATGGGTGAGTCATTCCATGCCACAGCAGCTTTCAAAGTGAAACTCATGAAGACAAGAAACAAATTTAGCTTCAAGGTGGTCATACTTGCAAGGGTTGCAGTGTGTGTGTGTGTGTGTGAGTGTGTGTGTGTCTGGTGTGTGTTTGTGTCGCATTCATGGTGCTGATCAGCATGTGAGGCCGCTGCAGCACTGGTCGGCTCAGATGATGATGGTTCTCATGTCATGACAGTCTGGTTGCATGAGGTGCGTATGTGAGGCATGTCATCCATTTTGTTTGCATCAATCAGATTATTTTTGAGTTGACTTTGCGCTTTTTTCCATTTTGCAGCCATGAGGAAAGCCATTCAGGCTCTCCTGGATGCGAGTGAAGCTAGTGGCCACCGAAGCGGCAGCCGTGGGCGCCGAAGCCGCAGCCGTGGGCGCCGAAGCCGCAGCCGTGGGCGCCGAAGCCGCAGCCGTGACCGCCGCAGCCGTGACCGCCGCAGCCGTGGGCGCCGAAGCCGTGGGCGCCGAAGCCATAGCAGGGAGCGCCGGGGTAGCCGCAGCAGGAGCCCGATAAGGATGTCGAATTGGCATCTTCGAAGGGAGCTGACCAAGGTTGTGCCCTGGTTGCACTTAATTTGGACTTCCTTGGAAGTGGTGTGTTGTGTGAGTTGCGGTTGTATTCTTAACAAAAAGTTGTCAATGAAATTGTGTTGGTGACCTGCTTAAATTTGCAAGGATAAGTTGGCGAAACTTGGTACCAAGTTGAGCCAACTTGTCCACTGCCAAGTGCTTGATTGAATGCGGAAATAAGCAACAAACTCCCCGCACTTTCTACAAGCTAAAGGGAGGGGGGCCATATCTTGCAACGCTGTGTTGTGTTGCATTTGGTTTGCCCTTTAAAGCCATGTGAGGTGCAGTGCGTGGTGACCTCTGAGGAGAGGTTGGCAGGTCCAGGTCCACAACTTGCCGCGCCGCTGCCGGTGGGGCGACTGCCACCAAGCTTGCCGGCCTTGGAGCCAAGCAGTGGCAGTGGACAGCATCCTCCTCGTGCAGGTGGCTGCTATGTGGAGGAGGTGGAGTCGGAAGAGGAGGAGGTGGAGATCGATCAGGATCCACCAACGGCAATGCCACCAGCTGCAAAGGCAATATGGACCTTCAGCCCCAGTGAAGGCTAGGCCTTTGATCCTAAAGGCCATGGTGCAGGCGCCGAAGTTCAAGCCCAAAGCCAGGCCACCTGCCCCTCTGCAGAGGCCACCCCGCCCGCCACCTCCGAACAAGAAGGCAGCAAAGGAGAAGGCAAAGGAGAAGGAGGCAGTGCCAATGGCATCAGAGCCTGCTGGCACCTGTAGGCCGCCAGAGCCTGCCAACCCGCCAGCCCACACCACAGCACAGCCACAAGCACAGCCTCCGATGCAGCAGCAGCAGCAGCAGCCGGGACATCCCATGATGAGCAGCCCGCTGCACCCCATGATGCAGCAGATGATGATGGGGCAGCAGCCCGCAACAGGGCAACACCCCATGATGATGGGGCAGCAGCCGACGATGATGGGGCAGCCTATGATGATGGGGCAGCCCGCGATGATGATGGGGCAGCCCACGATGCCCGCAATGATGGGGCAGCCCACGATGCAGACCATGATGGGGCAGCCCATGATGGAGCAGCCCATGATGCAGCCGCCCGTGATGCAGCCGCCCGTGATGCAGCCGCCCGTGATGATGGGGCCACCGATGATGGTGATCAGCCCAGACATGCAGCCGCCCATCATGACACCACAGCAAGCACAAGCAACACAGCATCCTGTGCCCAAGCAGCAATTCCAAGCACAGGCGCCAACAGACTGGCTGGGGCAAGCACCGCCGCCGCAAGCCCCCCAAGACAAGCCTAAGGTGCAACAACAAGCTGCCAACCAGCAGGCTACCAAAGCGCCCACTGCGCCGGACTCGCCTGAGGCTGACCCCCCGCCTGATGACCCACTTCCATCACATAAGGAGAAGGAAAAGGAGGGCCGCAAAAAGAAGACAAGGCCTGACAAGTCCAGCGGCGATGAGGCGCGTCCAAAGAGCGCTGGCGGATGGCGGCGGTGGGAGGGCAAGCAGCGCTGGCGCTAGTTTCCTTTCTGCAGCAGCCGATTCTGGCGCATTGGCACTGGTCTGAGGGCAAAAAAGTGTTTGCGTCTGTGCGTGAGTCTGAGAGCATGAGGGGCTATCGCCAGTTTAGTTGCTTGAGCATGATGTGTGGATGTGTGGATGTTGGATGTTGCTATCACCAATTTGAACCCTTGATGGAGCTAGTTGGCTGCACTCCTACATTAAGAAACTTTGTCTGGGACAACACGTTGACATGTTAAGGAGTGATTGTGATTGGCCTCACCTGGGCAAACTCTGGCCTGTTGCATTTCACTGCCTCCTCTGAGGCTGGAACTGCTGCGGAGCTGCTGGCAGGCACGTGGTCCTGGCATGATCAAGGCAGCCTTGCAACTGTAATTTGGGAGAGCAGGGAAATGGGCAACTTGTGATGGCCTGGACCGAGCAAGTGCTTTCAAGGTTCCAAGATGCAAGTTTCAAGAGCTGCCCACAAACTGCGGCCAGGCCTTCTCCTCGGCCGCATTGCTTTCAGCGCCCGCGCCACTGGCTCGCTGTGAAGCCTGAGCTGAGAGGATCTGGGTCTGAACTGTTTGGGTAACTTGGTTGCTTCTTGGAACCTGCTAGCCTGACACAAATTTAGTTTGTGCTCAACACCAGGTTGAACTTGTTCTGATCTTGGCATTGGGTGTGGTTTCCTTATATACCAGTTAAAGATGAGGCTGGGGTGAAACCGAAGCAAAAAGGGCCAAGCTCGGCTGTGTGTGAATTTTGGTTTTGCGTGTTGACACCCATTCTCAAATTGTTGACTCACCTCTTGGCTTACTTGTGCAGTATGCCTATTCTGAAAAATATATCCCACTGTGTGCTGTGTCCTTTCGTTTGTTTGCTCATGCCCTTGACAAGGACATGAAGGCATGATTGCCGCCATTCCATGGTAGTGTGTGAAGAGCCCTCGTCGTTGATCTTACTTGGGCATCTTGCCAGTCAGTACTAGTTGGGTTGGTTCGCTTGCTAAGGTCTGCCCAAGGTTCGAATGGATCCAAAACAAAATAAGGTCCTGTGTAGTGGGAATGACTGATTGCCGGGCCAGGGGGGCGGAAAGAAGCACTTTGAAACATGTGAGACCGTTGCAATGAATGGCCATGCCATGAGGTCTCTAGTCTGCCACTCACTGCCTGCTCAGAATAATTGACAGTCAAAAGCAATTACTACTCAATTTGGAATCCTGGTTGCATGGCTCCTTGTGGCCCACACCCGTCAGTGCAGTGAAGTGCAGTTGGGTTGAACACTGGGCAACTGAGTATTTTCAAGGTTTCTGCCAACTCCTACAAAACATGATGCCAACCTGAAAATGACATGCTGCCAACCTGAAAACGATATGCCGCCAACCCTGCAAATGACGTTTGGATGTCATTAACGTGTTGGTGGCTAGGGGGGGGGTAGCCGCCAACCCCCTGCCACTAATGACGTTGGGCCTTCAGATCCCCATCAAAGCAGCCAGGAACTATGCCAGCCTCAATGTGAAGACTTGCTGGTTGCTGGGGGGGGGGTAACCGCCAAGGAACATAGGAAAACCTAATGTGGAGCCAAGCCTGCCAGGCCTGACAAGTTGGAAAACCATTGGTGCCGCATTACTATTTCCTATGTTCCTTGGTGGCCAGCGGGGGGGTAGCGGCCAAACAAAACTGTGCTTGCCAAGGGCTTGTGTGTTGGTTGCTATCACAGTCATTAACCTGAATCTGGTAAATTTGCAGTTGGGATTTGGTACCAAATCCCAAGTGACAAATTTACCAGATCTAAATAAATGAAGGGTGGGGGAAGAAAATGATGTGCTCCTCGCAGGATGACCAACCACTTCAAGAATGCCAAGGACAAGCTTGTGGCCAAGATGAGGGAGGTGTATGGGCCTGAGCAGCCTCACTTCATGGAGGCCTTCCAGATGAGTGAGGAGTGGAAGGCGCAGGTGCTGGCACTCCTCCCCCATGCTGAGTCAGAGGTGTCGGCCACTTACGCTCTTGGGCAGGTGCTTGTGGGCAGCTGGCAGGTGAGCATGGGGGGCATGAGGGGCCGGCCAAAAATGGTCAACATTTTGGAAACCACAATGAACTTCTTGGACCGGCCGTTTGAGAGTGTGCTCCACCCCTTGCGGCTGACCTTGCCACCCTCAGCTGCAGTTGGGGCTGCCCTGCCAGACTGCAGCTTGCGGCTGGTAGTAGGATTCACTCGGAGCTTGGCATCGAAGATGCTGCTGCAGTTGGTCCGCTCCAGTGGGCTCAGCGCTGATGAGATTGGCTGCTTGATGCCACAAATCAAGGCAGCCATTGTGATGCATGCCGTGGTGGAGATTGGCAGTGAAGAGCAGCTTCTGCAGCGGTCGTTGCTGTCCAAGTTCCAAGTGGCTGAATCAACAAGACCGGATGTCCTGCAGATCTACGAGGGCTTTGTGAAGTACTGTGCGAGGGCTGGCCTGAAGTATGCCGAAGCCATCTCTGACCAGATCAGCCGCTTCAACATGAACAGCAGCACGGACACTTCCAAAATTTCTGAGCAGGAAGAGAAAATGCTGCGAATGCTGCCGAATCAGGATGAGCTGTTCCTGAAGCTGTTGTCTTCCCATTGGGACAACTTCAAGGCTGGTGAAAGTGGAGCAACGCTTCGAACCTTGGTCACGCACTGTGACCGTGTGTTGCCTCGCGATGACACCAAGCCAGCAATTTGGACTGCGATCATGGCCCCTTCGCCCGCCAAGAACCTGCTGTTCCTCCAAAGGCTGATTGAGGTTTACATGAGAAACTTCAAGGATGCCATCAAGGGTGGCAAGAAGGTGAACTTGGCATTTCGGGCTGCCCGGCTTCGAGAACAGGCGCCAGCGGATGCCTACAACTTCTGCTGCCTGTACCAGCAATTCTTGCCACAGTTCAAGCAGCAGCTCAGTGATGGCCAGCTGAAGGCTGCAACTGCGGCCTTTGTGAAAGGCGCTTACGACAAGGAGTTTCTTGCCCAGGTGAGGGCCTTGGATGCGGAGGTCAGCTGCAAGTGCTTCCGCTTTGTGAGCTTGCTGCAGGGAAAGGCCACGAGTCTCCAGAGCCTTGAGCAGCAGCAGGAGAATGCGGAGAGTGAGGCAGAGGCTGCCCAGCTGAAGGCCAGGTGGGCTTGCAGCGTTGTGTGGTGCAGGCCTTCAGGTTGCTTTGAAGGTTGGGCTGCGACGGACTTCTTTATGTTTCACACCCCTCACGTGGCAAACCACCTTGCCAAATGCACCAAACAAGCCGTAGAAGAGCCAAGTTCCAGCTTTCTCCGCTGAGTTTGTCACGCCAGGCCTTCACTGTGAAGCTTCAGAAGGAGCAGGGCATCTTTCTGGACTTCAAGTCTGCACTCAAAGACTTTCACTCCAAGCACGCAGCCAGTCACCGTGACCACCTGCTCCAGCAGAAGCGCGACCTGGAGGCTGCATCCCGAGCGTATCAGGAGAACTGGATGCCCATCAGGGTGCTGGAGCGGGATGACTTCGTCACAACGACCATCCAGAACATCGTGACGGATTTCGCGCAGAAGCAGTCGACGCTGGAGGAGCATGTGTACAAGTGCTTGTGGTGTGACTTGACAAAGCTGGGTGCTGCCCACAGCAAGCACCTGATGACCATGGTCAGCATCTTGGCTGAGAATGTGGCAGCGATGCCTGCGAAGACGGTTGCGCTGATTGCGGTTCCCAACACGGCCACGTGGGGCTCGGTGTACAGCGAGGCCGAGATCTTGAAGGCGGTGGCCACGGTGGAGGAGACTCTGCGAAGCCAGGAAGCAGAGCTTCTGGTTCGGCGGGCTGTGCTGTCCTTTTCGGAAGAAAGCCTGAAAGGCTCGACGCGCCCTGGATGGCATGATGTGCTGGTTGCCATCAGCAAGGTGGAGAATGCCCAAGGGGAGCTGGTCAGTGACTTCACGAAAAGTTACCTTTGGCAGCGTCGCCATGTCCATGACGTTGAGGCAAGGCCTGTGGGCCAATTCGTTGTGCCTGACTTGCAGTTGCAGACTGGCGCCCTCAATAGCTCCAAGGCGCAACGGTCAAAGCAGCAAGTGACTGGCGTCGACCTGTTCCTCAAGCTCCAGCAGGTGCTGTGGCGTGGAGTCCAGACCTTCGGCAAGTCGTGCATTTGGTTTGACCTCACGCCCTACGATGCTTCGCTTGCCCAGTCGGTCACTCTCAAGAACGCGCAGGGGAAGCAGGATGAGCCGGAGTCCACTCAAAGTGTTGCCCAAATCATCTTTGCCACGGATGACTCGGGCGCTGACAACCGCAAGGTGATCTTTCAGTACATCACGGCAGTTGTCAGACAGCAAATCCAAAAGCTGGCCAAAGAAGACAAGATCCTGAAGCTTGACGGCTTTGTGGAGCGCAACTTTGAGGCTGAGAAAATGCCCAGCTACGACGAGAAGCACTTTGAGCTTTGCATGGTGCAAACGCAGGAGGGTGGTGGACACTGCCTGCTTCTCAGAGAGGCTGCTTTGGAGAAGCTTGTGTTCAACCGGTACAAGCAGGACTTTGACAAGCTGGTGGCCTTGCACAACAGCCAGCACAACCCAAGTGGCCAAAGCTTCAAGGAGAAGAAGCGCACAGCAACGGTGGCCCAACTTGACCTGGACAAGGAGCCGAAGCTCCAGTGGCCACCCGTTGAGAAAACCAAGGACGACCTTGACAAGCCACTGGTCGTGCTGCCTGCCACGAGCATCAGCAACTTTGAGATTGTGATCGATGCCAAGAAGCAAGTGTTCCTGCTGTCCAACTTTGATGGTGTGGTGACACACCACAGGCCGCTCTTCCTGGGATGGGGCGAGTACAGGACGGCAGGGGAGGTGGAGAAAAGGGAGAAGGCCAAGGCCCTGATGCTACCCTTTAAGATGGACACCGCGGAGTACAAGGCCTTCTTCTTCCACGACAGCACAACATTCACGCCTGGGTATCCTGAGGCAGTTTCCAGCCTGGCAGACTTTCTGAGGTTCTTGGAGGGCAAGGGTGTGGTGAAGCCCAGCATTGCGTGTCACGCTCTCGAAGTCGTAGCTGGGGCAACAGACAAGGACTGCTACAAGGTCAACAATGACAAGCTGTGCTCCTTTGAGTTAAAGCCTGTCCCGCCCAAGAGTGAGGTCACCTACCAGAACGGGGGCTCCCTCCTGAAAGTGCAGAAGCAGGAAATTGGAAAGCTGAAGATCATGATGCGCCTGAAGTTCACGAAGTCTGAGTCTGGCGCCGGGATCTATCCCCAGAAGCCTGGCTTCTTTTTAGCCCAGCCACTAAGTGTGGCGAAAGGCCAAATGTATCAGCTAGTGTAAGCTGACAGGCTATGTCCTGAAATTGTCTGCAAGGGCGTGCAAGTGCGTGAAGCACTTGACATTTGATTGAGCATAGCATCAGCGTAGCAAAACTAGCACTGAATGATTTGAAATGGTTGCGCTGGCATGTTCCGCTGCAGACAAAGCTGTGGACAATTACCGTGACTGATGGTGGAAAACAACTTTCTTGCTTAGGCAGAAGGGGTGGCATGGCGCAGTTGCTACTGCATTGGGAGCACGTGAATTTCTTGTGTTTGCCTGCTTAGCCCATTTGCTTCAAGCTGTTGGCAGGTGCAAGGTAGCATGTCTAGCTTCTTCCTTGCGGGTGGCACTGGCCCCAACTCCAGTGATGAAGAGGGCATGGAGTCCCCAAGGTCATTGAGCCCAATGGGGTGTCCAGTGTGGCCATCGGATGCTGATGTCAGCTTGATGATGTCAGCATCGTCAGGCAGTGCAGCTTCTCAGCTTTCATTCCAGCCACCTGCTTGTGATCTTCCAAGTTCAGAACCTGCAGCAATGCTCAGCCCTTCTGGAGCTGGCTGCCCCATGCCTGAGAAGAAAGTTCTGCTTGAAGTTGCAAGCACGATGTCTGATCAGGATGTGCTTGAGCAGGAACTTCCTGATGCTGACTGTGACCTTCCAGTGTATGGGCCAGAGCCACCGGTGACACCGGCAAGAGCAACCCTGGCGCCAGCCATGCCTGAGGAGACTGCGGCAGCTGCCAAGGAGACGCCGCCGAAGCCTGGCAAGACTCAGCAGAAAGATGGCAACTCCAACGGTCGTGGTGGAGACAAAAAGGCTCGGTGTAAGCGAGGTGAAGCAGGCACGTTTGCCGGAAGGCGCCCGCCAAAAAATGAGGAGAAGCTGAAGGTCTTCAACCAGTTGAAGGAAGAGTTCAACAAGGCCAAGAAAGACTCCAAGGATCAACTGAAGGTCAAGAGCAAGTCTGGCGGGGACTCCACTGCCAACCAGCAAGAATTCTGGACCTTTGTGCAGAAGCACATGAAGGAGCAGAAGGCTGGCACAACGCAGAACCGACTATCTGCAGCTGCAGCAGCTTGGAGGGCTCAGAAGCTGGCTGGGGAAAAGGGGGACACCAAGAAAAAGGCTTGCTGAATGTAGGGGGTGTTGCAGCGCCAAGAGCTGAACAGAATCAGTCATTGGAGGAGACATGAAAGACATGAGTGTGAAAGATCTGTTTGTTTACAATGCACACAAATGCTTGATGGCCTACTTGTTTCATGTGTGTCTCCTCCTGTGCATGGGGTTGCGATGTCTGGCTGTGAAGCTCTTGCCAGCTGCCTAGCACTGGGGTGTTCACAAGAAATACTGGCGGTTTTCACTCACTCTCTGGGTGCCCAAGGCTGGAAAAGAAGGTTACACTGTGCTGCAAGGACTGAGATGCTTCAAGCAAGGTTGTCATGGACTCTTGGCCCAAGCAACTTGGTGCCAAGTCACTCAGCCAGCCATGTTCCCTGCTGTTGCTGCTTCGCTTGTCTTGTCATGTGGCTGGACTTTAGCTGACATGAGTCATCATTGTGAGCACCTTGACCGTGACTTGCAAGTGGTGGAGATATGGTCTGGGGTTGAGTCCATTGCTGGTGCAGCAAGTCATCTTGGCCTTGCTTCAGCTGCTTTTGATGTTTGCAGGGACAGTGCCCAAAACATCCTTCAGCTTCAAGGGCTGCGGGAGGCAACCTCCTTGGTGGGGCGTGTAGTTCAAGGAGGATTGGTGGTGCTAGCGCCTGAATGCAAATCCTTTTGCGGACTCTGCATCAATGGCTCTCGCAGGCATGAGCGAGATGAAGGTGCCGATAGCAAGGCCTGGGTAGCTGAGGGCAACGAGATGGCCATGGTTGCAATGATGTTTCTTTGCCTATGTGTGTCCAGGGCAGTTCACTGTCTTGTCGAGAACCCCCACGGCAACTACTTCTGGAAGTATGGGCCAGTGGCATCCACATTGAAATCCCTCAATGCAATCCATGCCAAAGTTGACAGATGCCGCTTTGTCACTGGCAGGGGCTCCAAATTCAAGAAGGTGTACAACTTTGCATCATGCTCGCAGTTTGTTGCAGAGCTCCAGCGCTTCACCTGTCGCTGCAAACGTGCTCACGAACGCATGACCACCCGGAAATGTGTGGAGGTGAGTGGTGTGAAAAAGGTCATGGTGACGGGCATCAAGGACAAGCTGAAGGAATCAGCTGCATACCCAGCCAAGCTGGGGCAGGAGATTGTAAATCTGTGGCACTGTGCGAGTAGGGCTGCTGGGCATCAACCCAGTGAGCCATTGTGGCTGGTTCCTGAAGAGGGAACTGAGCCTTCTTTTTCTGAGTCTTGCCACGCTTCCTCTGAAGCTTGGCTGCAGCCTTGTGAATGAAGCCAAGGCTGCGGGTTGGGGTCAGCAAACATGTTGGTAGCATGCGCAGCTATGGGGAAAAGTGCGCTTGTGCTGTTTGCTCCTAGGTCCGGGTGCGGATTGTAACGTTGCTTTTGCTCATATGTTGCGCAGGTACATATGCTGGTTGGCGAGTTCTAGACGCTGGCCCAGGCGGGCCCAATGTTGCCAATCAACAGCCTGTTCCTGACTGGTTGGCAACTGTGCACAATTAAGTCTGCTACTTCTTCTCAAGGCTGTGTGTGCTTGACATTGAAGCTGTTGCAGGCTTGCCAGTGTAGCACTGAGTGTTGGCTCAAGTAATGAACAACTGACAGTAAGCAAAGATGTTTCAGGTTGTTCAGCGCATGTGCTCACACATTTGTTTTACAGGACTTGGTAACCAAGTCCTATAAAACAAAGTATGACTTGGGGAAGCGTGACAAAACAATTATGGTGTGAACAGCCATGGCTGCCTCTGAGAGCTGGAAAATTTTGCCTCTTGGGGAGGAATCGCCCTCAACTGCAACAGCAGTGCATGGTGACAGCTGGAAGAGGCTGTCCCTTGATGAAGATGCTCCGGAGTCAGCTGCCCCGAAAAAGCGGCAAAGAGCTTCAGTGTCTACGCCATGTTCTTTGTCAAAGCCTGCCAAGGTTTCTGCACCATCTCGCAGCCCCGCAGAAGGTGGTCAACATCACAGCTGCGATGCTGAGGCTGCTGCCCAAGGAAGACAGCGTGGGCAATGAGGGCCAAGACCGTGCTGTTCAGATGTCAGGTGGATGCCGCTGCAAGCGCAATTGTGTGAAGCAGTTCCATGAGTCAGAGACGCTCAACTTGGCCAGTCTGTGGCATGGCTTGTCCGTGCAGACTCGGGTGGGTGTCCTCTCTGGTCTGTATCATGGTGACTCTGAAGATGTTGCTGCCTGCAGCGAGGGTGATGATCGTCAACAGGAGCGTGAGATTGAGCGACACCACTGGAAGCTCAATGACAAGCAAGTTTGCTTCAGAGGTTTCTGTCAGCTGCTTGGAGTTTCTGCCAAGACTGTGTGCAGAATGATCCATGGAGCTCCTGACATGCGCGTGGGCGAGCATCAGCCTGGCACAAGGTCTCACCCACAACGTGACTTCATCAACTACTTTTTCACTGAGCTGTATCTCTGCGCTGCAGAGGACCTGCCAGAGGTGGCTGTCACTGAGGGGGTGGACGCAGCGATTGAGCAAGGCCTTCAAGCAGAGGTGACAACGGAGGAGTCCCCAGAGTTCAAGAAGCACTTTGTCTGGAACCTGCAAACTGAAGTTCCTGCACGCCTGACTGCTCTGCTGATCACAGATAGTGGCCAAAAGCCACCTCCATGTCGCATAATACCGCCAGGCAAGCTCAGTGACCTGTGGTACCAGTTCCTGGCATGGAGTGAGTCGCATGAGGTGCAGGACCGAACTGAGGATCTGAAGAGTGTTCGCAAATCTTCAAAGCGAGGTGATGAGAAGAATGTCCCCAGCTGGGCAACCTTCTGGCGTGTTTGGAACACATATTGGCATGGCAAAAGCAGGACATTGCTGGCCTTCAGAAAACAAAGCCAGCATGCAGAATGCGATGTTTGTGCCCATGCACGCATGTGCCTCTATGGCAAGAACATGTCAGTCAACGACAAGATTCACTTGGCGACTGCGTGGCGCCAACACCTCCGTGATCAATATCACGATAGACAACTTTATTGGTCCATGCGCTTCGCGAGCCGCTCGAAGATGAACATCATCACGATTATAGTGGACAGTTTTGACAAGACCAAGATGGCGTACCCCAAGCTTGACTACAAATTGGGCAGACTGCCGCACGCATTTGACCAGCTTCTGCGGCCAAAGCTGGTGCAGAGCTCAGTAACACATGGGTGTGCTTCTGCACTTGTGTTTCACAGTCAATTTTCAACTCCTTAAATTTGGACCGGCGCTCTGCTTCAGGTCTTGACGGCCTGCCTTTGCCATGGATGGCGGACTGGGGTCTTCTTGCAAGATGATCATTTGCGGCATGGTGCTGACGCCTACCTGGAGGTGGTGTCCCGCACACTAGACTCGATTGCAACCACGACGGGGGAGCTCCCTGCCCATCTGTGGCTGCAATCGGATAACACAACAGCCCAATCGAAGAACTCCAGTTCCCACTTGTACTGTGCTTTGCTGGTCGGGCGCCGCCAAATGAGCACAGTTACGTGCTCCTACTTGACCAAAGGTCACACGCACGAGGATGTTGATCACTTCTTTGGGGAGCTGCTGCCAATCTTGAGACGCAACCACTTCGAATGCCTCGAAGACATGCAACAACTCCTGCAGAAAGTTCAGGTCCGGGCTGAGAACTGCCAAGAGCAGCTGCAGGTTGAAACCATGACGGCCATCCATGACTTCACAGGCTGGATGGATGTCACAGGAGTGCGCTTGATGAACACGTTCCGGTCCAGAAAGAAGCAACCGCAAGAACGATGCGCCATCCCTGCGCACTCCTTCACCTACAAGAGGCGTGAGGACCTGAGCGCATCTGAGCGGGAGCAGCTGCCTGCCTCCACAGCACAAGGCCACGCGCAAGATGTCTTTGCCATCATCAAGGCAAGAATGCACCATGGCCATGACCAGGCAAAGCCGCCTGTCTTGACCTTGCCCTGGGACCGCGCAAGCAGAGTTGGTGCTTTCAGCCAAGTACCAACGCTGCCCGTCAATGACATCGCTGAGGACAAGAAGAAAAATATATCGCACTGGCAGCCCTGCTGGAAAAGGAGCCCTACAACTACCAGCGTGGTCCACAAGCTTTGCGGGAGCTTGCCAGGGACCAGTGCAAGTCTGAGCTCAGGCCCATCCCTTGGCTGGATGTGCCTGGAGCACAGCAGAGTGCCAACGTGGTGTTCACTGGGAATCACTACTACCCAGAGCTTGCAGAGGTTGCGTGGCCAATGATGGCCCAATTCAGGTAGTCCTCTTGCAAGATCAATATCGCATCGCAGTAAAAAATGCTTGCTTCCAGGGGTGCTTGGCCCATTGGTGTGAGTTTCTGCAAACCCCTGTCAAGTTTGCTCAACCATTTGGTTTCCAAACTGGAAGCTTGTTTGTGAGAATCTACGAGGCCCTAGCCCCAGCCCTGAATTGCTCTGCAGGCAAGGGGCTGCTGTGGACGGCAGCTGCAGCCAGCGCCAGGAGCTTGCCTCAGAGGGACTGGCTTTGCGGTTTGGTTTGGGGAATAAACATGTGGGTGTATCACCACAAGCTTAGGCCCACCCAAAGGCCTGGGGGCTTATTAAAGACGTCTGCTTCAAATAGCATGGATTGAGGAACTCGCATTCCTTGTCTCCATCATGCTACTTACGCAGGCTGCTCACAGCATAACATGGTGGGATGCATTTTCAACATGGCACATAGTTGACAAGGGTTGTAAAAAACAGTGTCACACACATAAACCCATTCACTGACATCCGTGCATGTCTGAGAAGACTATGTTGTATGGTTTCAAGCAAATATTCACCATGCCTGTGGGCGCCATTCGTACCAAGCAGCTGACTGTTTGGAGGCAGCTGATGGAGGGCCAGGGTCCTCAGAATTAAGATGCGTGGCAGGTGAAGTGAGCCCTCTGGTGTGATTGATCCAAGGTTGTCTGTTGGATGCTTCTGCATGAACTTTCATAATATTACATGGATTATTTTTCATGCCCCCATTGCCTGCCAGGCTGTCAGTGCGAATGAACCTTTTCAAGCCTGTTGGCAAGTTCTGCTGCTGGTTGAGCCACACCTTACTCTAAATGCTTGCAGGACTTTACACTGCCTGCTCAGTGTCATCAAGGTTTAGGGCCCTACCTTTGGATGCCAATGTTAAGGGATGCAGGTATGTTTGACCAAGGGGGTCCATTGCCTTCTAGAGTAGACTGGGTAAACAGCTGGCATGACCTTGGCTTTGAAGGGCTTGGGGGTTCTTTTTGTTATTTACATTCTGTGACATTACTTGGTACCAAGTGATGTCACAGAATGTCAAACCACAACAATAAACTGGGGCTGTGTGTTCACGCCACGTCGCAAAACGTGCACTGCAAACATGTTTGTTCGTAGATGTTGCCCAAGAAACAGGAAGTCTGTTGGCCCCCTGTGTGATTCATGGTTGATTCATTGATTCTCCAACCGGCTTTTGGGGTGTTCCTACCAGCAAGTTGCAGAAACTCAGGAATGAGTCAAGGTTGCACCTGAAAAGTTTCATGGGGTGAGGGTGTGTGTTGGGCAAACCTATTGGCACCACCCTAAAGGCAATTCGTCGCAAACCACTAAGTGGCATGCATTGGGTTGGGGTGCGCTTTGAAAATGGGCAACACGTGGCGCAATACTTTTTGAGGAACGCGTGCTTCTCCACTCTGAAAGCGCCAGTAAGTGTGACCACCTGGTCAGTTGTTGCAAACCTTTTGATTGCAGGCAGGCTGCAGTCCAGTGACCTCTGACAAGGTGTGCTCCTGAGCCAGGGCAGTCATGCACATATCGCACAGATATCAGAAGAATTGCCTTGCCTCAATTGTGACTGGCTTGCCACCAAGGTGCAGGCTCAGGTGCTGCTGATTGAGCCAGCAGCTGGCAGCCAGCGGCCAGCAGCAATGTGAAACCATGTTAGAACACCTCCTGACATTTTCTCTCATTCACCGACTTTGTAAGCTTTGCGTTCACATTAGGGTAACCTTGCATAAGCAAGCTGTTCGCACGACCAACTGGAAAGAGTACTTTATATGGCCCCCCCAAAAGGTCTTTGGTCATACCCTTAAAGTTACTTATGCTTCCAACAGCAGTGTCACTTGGATGCCAAGTACCACACTGGTGGAAGAGTGGGGTCTTTTGAGCTCCATAGGCTTCAACATGACTCCTCATCTACACACATAGCCTATATGCTTCACAGCTCAAAATTTCAGACTTTCCACCCCAAATGAACAGACCCCCCTGTGGAATGAACAAGGATTGCAGGGCAAAGCTGCGTGGACCACGGTGCCTCAGTTCGCACAAGCACTAACGGAGAGTTTTTTGCACGAAGCTCGCCCCTGCAAGCCGTGTCGCAAGAGAAAGACAACGCAGGGCAAAGCTTCGGGCCGCCTCAGCTCGCACAACCGCGCTAACGGGCAGTTTGTCGTGCAAAGCTCGCCCCTACAAGCAGCTTCGCAAGACAGCGCAGGGCAAAGCTGCGTGGCCCACGGTGCCTCAGCTCGCACAAGCACTAAAGCACTAACGGACAGTTTTTTGCACGAAGCTCGCCCCTGCAAGCCGTGTCGCAAGAGAAAGACAGCGCAGGGCAAAGCTTCGTGGCCCGCGGGCCACCTGCGTGCTTCGGCCAGCCCCGGGCCGCCTCAGCTCGCACAGCCGCGCTAGCAAGCAATTTGTCGTGCGATTCTCGCCCGTCAAATCTGGATTCCACCTCCTCACTTGCGGCCGTCATCATCGACTGCCTTGACTTTTTGCAGCACGGCGGGCGAGCCCGTCCAAATTTGGTGGGTCGCCCACGAACTCGTTCCACAGCCTACAAGCAGTTGTGCCTCAGCTCGCACAAGCTGCGTGGCCCGCGGTGCCTCAGCTCGAACAACCGCACTAACCGGCAGTTTTTGGCACGAAGCTCGCCCCTGCAAGCCGTGTCGCCAGAAAAAGACTGCGCAGGGCAAAGCTTCGTGGCCTCAGCTCGCACAACCACGCTAACGGGCAGTTTGTCGTGCAAAGCTCGCCACTACAAGCAGCTTCGCAAGACAGCGCAGGGCAAAGCTGCGTGGCCCACGGTGCCTCAGCTCGCACAAGCACTAACGGACAGTTTTTTGCACGAAGCTTGCCCCTGCAAGCCGTGTCGCAAGAGAAAGACAGCGCAGGGCAAAGCTTCGTGGCCCGCGGGCCACCTGCGTGCTTCGGCCAGCCCCGGGCCGCCTCAGCTCGCACAGCCGCGCTAGCGAGCAATTTGTCGTGCGATTCTCGCCCGTCAAATCTGGATTCCACCTCCTCACTTGCGGCCGTCATCATCGACTGCCTTGACTTGTTGCAGCACGGCGGGCGAGCCCGTCCACATTTGGTTGGTCGCTGCCGCCCATGAACTCGTTCCACAGCCTACAAGCAGTTGTGCCTCAGCTCGCACAAGCTGCGTGGCCCGCGGTGCCTCAGCTCGCACAACCGCACTAACCGGCAGTTTTTAGCACAAAGCTTGCCCCTGCAAGCCGTGTCGCCAGAAAAAGACTGCGCAGGGCAAAGCTTCGTGGCCCGCGGGCCACCTGTATGCTTCGGCCAGCCCCGGGCCGCCTCAGCTCGCACAACCGCGCTAACGGGCAGTTTGTCGTGCAAAGCTCGCCCCTACAAGCGGCTTCGCAAGACAGCGCAGGGCAAAGCTGCGTGGCCCACGGTGCCTCAGCTCGCACAAGCGCGCTAACGGGCAGTTTGTCGTGCAAAGCTCCCTACTAGCAGCTTCGCAAGACAGCGCAGATAAAAGCTGTGCCTCAACTCGCACAAGCACTAACGGACAGTTTTTTTGCACGAAGCTCGCCCCTGCAAGCCGTGTCGCAGAGAAAGACAGCGCAGGGCAAAGCTTCGTGGCCCGCGGGCCACCTGCGTGCTTCGGCCAGCCCCGGGCCGCCTCGGCTCGCACAGCCGCGCTAGCGAGCAATTTGTCGTGCGATTCTCGCCCGTCAAATCTGGATTCTACCTCCTCACTTGCGGCCGTCATCATCGACTGCCTTGACTTTTTGCAGCACGGCGGGCGAGCCCCTCGCACAAGCTGCGTGGCCCGCGGTGCCTCAGCTCGCACAACCGCACTAACCGGCAGTTTTTGGCACGAAGCTCGCCCCTGCAAGCCGTGTCGCCAGAAAAAGACTGCGCAGGGCAAAGCTTCGTGGCCCGCGGGCCACCTGTATGCTTCGGCCAGCCCCGGGCCGCCTCAGCTCGCACAAACCGCGCTGACGGGCAGTTTGTCGTGCAAAGCTCGCCCCTACAAGCAGCTTCGCAAGACAGCGCAGGGCAAAGCTGCGTGGCCCACGGTGCCTCAGCTCGCACAAGCACTATCACGGACAGTTTTTTGCACGAAGCTCGCCCCTGCAAGCCGTGTCGCAAAGAGAAAGACAGCGCAGGGCAAAGCTTCGTGGCCCGCGGGCCACCTGCGTGCTTCGGCCAGCCCCGGGCCGCCTCAGCTCGCACAGCCGCGCTAGCAAGCAATTTGTCGTGTGATTCTCGCCCGTCAAATCTGGATTCCACCTCCACTTGCGGCCGTCATCATCGACTGCCTTAACTTTTTGCAGCACGGCGGGCGAGCCCGTCCACATTTGGTGGGTCGCTGCCGCCCACGAACTCGTTCCACAGCCTACAAGCAGTTGTGCCTCAGCTCGCACAAGCTGCGTGGCCCGCGGTGCCTCAGCTCGCACAACCGCACTAACCGGCAGTTTTTGGCACGAAGCTCGCCCCTGCAAGCCGTGTCGCCAGAAAAAGACTGCGCAGGGCAAAGCTTCGTGGCCCGCGGGCCACCTGTATGCTTCGGCCAGCCCTGGGCCGCCTCAGCTCGCACAACCGCGCTAACGGGCAGTTTGTCGTGCAAAGCTCGCCCCTACAAGCAGCTTCGCAAGACAGCGCAGGGCAAAGCTGCGTGGCCCACGGTGCCTCAGCTCGCACAAGCACTAACGGACAGTTTTTTGCACGAAGCTCGCCCCTGCAAGCCGTGTCGCAAGAGAAAGACAGCGCAGGGCAAAGCTTCGTGGCCCGCGGGCCACTTGCGTGCTTCGGCCAGCCCCGGGCCGCCTCAGCTCGCACAGCCGCGCTAGCAAGCAATTTGTCGTGCGATTCTCGCCCGTCAGATCTGGATTCCACCTCCTCACTTGCGGCCGTCATCATCGACTGCCTTGACTCTCTGCAGCACGGCGGGCGAGCCCGTCCACATTTGGTGGGTCGCTGCCGCCCACGAACTCGTTCCACAGCCTACAAGCAGTTGTGCCTCAGCTCCGGCAGTTTTTGGCACGAAGCTCGCCCCTGCAAGCCGTGTCGCCAGAAAAAGACTGCGCAGGGCAAAGCTTCGTGGCCCGCGGGCCACCTGTATGCTTCGGCCAGCCCCGGGCCGCCTCAGCTCGCACAACCGCGCTAACGGGCAGTTTGTCGTGCAAAGCTCGCCCCTACAAGCAGCTTCGCAAGACAGCGCAGGGCAAAGCTGCGTGGCCCACGGTGCCTCAGCTCGCACAAGCACTAACGGACAGTTTTATTGCACGAAGCTCGCCCCTGCAAGCCGTGTCGCAAGAGAAAGACAGCGCAGGGCAAAGCTTCGTGGCCCGCGGGCCACCTGCGTGCTTCGGCCAGCCCCGGGCCGCCTCAGCTCGCACAGCCGCGCTAGCAAGCGATTTGTCGTGCGATTCTCGCCCGTCAAATCTGGATTCCACCTCCTCACTTGCGGCCGTCATCATCGACTGCCTTGACTTTTTGCAGCACGGCGGGCAAGCCCGTCCACATTTGGTGGGTCGCTGCCGCCCACGAACTCGTTCCACAGCCCACAAGCAGTTGCTCGCACAAGCTGCGTGGCCCGCGGTGCCTCAGCTCGCACAATGGCACGAAGCTCGCCCCTGCAAGCCGTGTCGCCAGGAAAAAGACTGCGCAGGGCAAAGCTTCGTGGCCCGCGGGCTACCTGTGTGCTTCGGCCAGCCCCGGGCGGCCTCAGCTCGCACAACCGCGCTAACGGGCAGTTTGTCGTGCAAAGCTCGCCCCTACAAGCAGCTTCGCAAGACCTAGGGCGCAGGGCAAAAAGCTTGCGTTGGCCCACGGTGTTATGCCTTCCGTCGCAACAAGCACTAACGGACAGTTTCTGTGCACGGATGACGCACCTGCTAAGCCGGTGGGTGTGTGTGTCGCTTGAGTAAGACATCGCGGGGCAAAGAGGACTTGTGGCCCGGAGGGCCCTCCCGGCGTGCTTCGGCCTGCCCCGGGCCGCACATCAGCTCGACGCCGCGGTAGCGAGCAATTTGTCGTGCGATTCTCGCCCGTCAAATCTGGATTCCACCTCCTCACTTGCGGCCGTCATCATCGACTGCCTTGACTTTTTGCAGAACGGCGGGCGAGCCCGTCCACATTTGGTGGGTCGCTGCCGCCCACGAACTCGTTCCACAGCTTGTATACAAGCAGTTGCGCCTCAGCTCGCACAAGCTGCGTGGCCACGCGGTGCCTCAAGCTCGCACAAATCCGCACAACCGGCAGTTTATGGCACGAAGCTCGCCCTTGCTGCCGTGTCGCCAGAAAAAAAAACTGGAGGGCAAGCTTCGGTGGCCCGCTCGCGCCACCTGCATGCTTTGGCCAGCCCGGGCCGCCTCAGCCGCACAGCCGCGCTGGCGAGCAAACTTGTTCGTGCGATTTCTCGCCCGTAATCTGGATTCCCACCTACCTCACTTGCGGCCGTTCATCATCGACTGGCCTTGACTTTTGTGCAGCACGGCGGAGCGAGCCGGCTGATTTTTTGGCACGAAGCTCGCCCCAGCAAGCCGTGTCGCCAGAAAAAGACTGTGCAGGGCAAAGCTTCGTGGCCCGCGGGCCACCTGTCCCCGGGCCGCCTCAGCTCGCACAACCGCGCTAACGGGCACTTTGTCGTGCAAAGCTCTCCCCTATACAAGCAGCTTCGCAAGACAGCGCAGGGCAAAGCTGCGTGGCCCACGGTGCCTCAGCTCGCACAAGCACTAACGGACAGTTTTTTGCACGAAGCTTGCCCCTGCAAGCCGTGTCGCAAGAGAAAGACAGCGCAGGGCAAAGCTTCGTGGCGTGCTTCGGCCAGCCCCGGGCCGCCTCAGCTCGCTAATCTAGATTCCAACTCCTCACTTGCGGCCGTCATCATCGACTGCCTTGCCTTTTTGCAGCACGGCGGGCGAGCGGGGCGCTCGCCGTCCGCATTTGGTGGGTCGCTGCCGCCCACGAACTTGTTCCACAGCCTACAAGCAGTTGTGCCTCAGCTCGCACAAGCTGCGTGGCCCGCGGTGCCTCAGCTCGCACAACCGCACTAACCGGCAGTTTTTGGCACGAAGCTCGCACCTGCAAGCCGTGTCGCCAGAAAAAGTCTGCGCAGGGCAAAGCGTCGTGGCCCGCGGGCCACCTGTATGCTTCGGCCAGCCCCGGGCCGCCTCAGCTTGCACAACCACGCTAACGGGCAGTTTGTCGTGCAAAGCTCGCCCCTACAAGCAGCTTCGCAAGACAGCGCAGGGCAAAGCTGCGTGGCCCACGGTGCCTCAGCTCGCACAAGCACTAACGAACATTTTTTTGCACGAAGCTTGCCCCTGCAAGCCGTGTCGCAAGAGAAAGACAGCGCAGGGCAAAGGTTCGTGGCCCGCGGGCCACCTGGTGCTTCAGCCAGCCCCGGGCCGCCTCAGCTCGCACAGCCGCGCTAGCGAGCAATTTGTCGTGCGATTCTCGCCCGTCAAATCTGGATTCCACCTCCTCACTTGCGGCCGTCATCATCGACTGCCTTGCCTTTTTGCAGCACGGCGGGCGAGCCCGTCCACATGTGGTGGGTCGCTGCCGCCCATGAACTCGTTCCACAGCCTACAAGCAGTTGTGCCCCAGCTCGCACAAGCTGCGTGGCCCGCGGTGCCTCAGCTCGCACAACCGCACTAACCGGCAGTTTTTGGCACAAAGCTCGCCCCTGCAAGCCATGTCGCCAGAAAAAGACTGCGCAGGGCAAAGCTTCGTGGCCCGCGGGCCACTTGTATGCTTCGGCCAGCCCCGGGCCGCCTCAGCTCGCACAACCGCGCTAACGGGCAGTTTGTCGTGCAAAGCTCGCCCCTACAAGCAGCTTCGCAAGACAGCGCAGGGCAAAGCTGCGTGGCCCACGGTGCCTCAGCTCGCACAAGCACTAACGGACAGTTTTTTTTGCACGAAGCTCGCCCCTGCAGCCGTGTCGCAAGAGAAAGACAGCGCAGGGCAAAGCGTCGTGGCCCGCGGGCCACCTTCGCCCCTCGTCCACCCCCGGGGCGCCTCAGCTCGCACAGCCGCGCTAGCGAGCAATTTGTCGTGCGATTCTCGCCCGTCAAACCTGGATTCCACCTCCTCACTTGCGGCCGTCATCATCGACTGCCTTGACTTTTTGCATCACGGCGGGCGAGCCCGTCCACATTTGGTGGGTCGCTGCCGCCCACGAGCTCGTTCCACAGCCTACAAGCAGTTGTGCCTCAGCTCGCACAAGCTGCGTGGCCTGCGGTGCCTCAGCTCGCACAACCGCACTAGCAGTTTTTGGCACGAAGCTCGCCCCTGCAAGCCGTGTCGCCAGAAAAAGACTGCGCAGGGCAAAGCTTCGTGGCCCGCGGGCCACCTGTATGCTTCGGCCAGCCCGGACCGCCAGCTCGCACAGCCGCGCTAACGGGCAGCTTGTCGTACAAAGCTCGCCCCTACAAGCAGCTTTGCAAGACAGCGCAGATAAAAGCTGCGTGGCCCACGGTGCCTCAGCTCGCACAAGCACTAACGGACAGTTTTTTGCACGAAGCTCGCCCCTGCAAGCCGTGTCGCAAGAGAAAGACAGCGCAGGGCAAAGCTTCGTGGCCCGCGGGCCACCTGCGTGCTTCGGCCAGCCCCGGGCCGCCTCAGCTCGCACAGCCGCGCTAGCGAGCAATTGGATTCCACCTCCTCACTTGCGGCCGTCATCATCGACTGCCTTGACTTTTTGCAGCACGGCGGGCGAGCCCGTCCACATTTGGTGGGTCGCTGCCGCCCACGAACTCGTTCCACAGCCTACAAGCAGTTGTGCCTCAGCTCGCACAAGCTGCGTGGCCCGCGGTGCCTCAGCTCGCACAACCGCACTAACCGGCAGTTTTTGGCACGAAGCTCGCCCCTGCAAGCCGTGTCGCCAGAAAAAGACTCGCGGGCGTGGCCCGCGGGCCACCTGTATGCTTCGGCCAGCCCCGGGCCGCCTCAGCTCGCACAACCGCGCTAACGGGCAGTTTGTCGTGCAAAGCTCGCCCCTACAAGCAGCTTCGCAAGACAGCGCAGGGCAAAGCTGCGTGGCCCACGGTGCCTCAGCTCGCACAAGCACTAACGAACAGTTTTTTGCACGAAGCTCGCCCCTGCAAGCCGTGTCGCAAGAGAAAGACAGCGCAGGGTTGCACGAAGCTCGCCCCTGCACGCCTCTCGCAAGAGAAAGACAGCGCAGGGCAAAGCTTCGTGGCCCGCGGGCCACCTGCGTGCTTCGGCCAGCCCCGGGCCGCCTCAGCTCGCACAGCCGCGCTAGCGAGCAATTTGTCGTGCGATTCTCGCCCGTCAAATCTGGATTCCACCTCCTCACTTGCGGCCGTCATCATCGACTGCCTTGACTTTTTGCAGCACGGCGGGCGAGCCCGTCCACATTTGGTGGGTCGCCCACGAACTCGTTCCACAGCCTACAAGCAGTTGTGCCTCAGCTCGCACAAGCTGCGTGGCCCGCGGTGCCTCAGCTCGCACAACCGCACTAACCGGCAGTGTTTGGCACGAGGCTCGCCCCTGCAAGCCGTGTCGCCAGAAAAAGACTGCGCAGGGCAAAGCTTCGTGGCCCGCGGGCCACCTGCGTGCTTCGGCCAGCCCCGGGCCGCCTCAGCTCGCACAACCGCGCTGACGGGCAGTTTGTCGCGCAAAGCTCGCCCCTACAAGCAGCTTCGCAAGACAGCGCAGGGCAAAGCTGCGTGGCCCACGGTGCCTCAGCTCGCACAAGCACTAACGGACAGTTTTTTGCATGAAGCTCGCCCCTGCAAGCCGTGTCGCAAAGAGAAAGACAGCGCAGGGCAAAGCTTCGTGGCCCGCGGGCCACCTGCGTGCTTCGGCCAGCCCCGGGCCGCCTCAGCTCGCACAGCCGCGCTAGCGAGCAATTTGTCGCGCGACTCTTGCCCGTCAAATCTGGATTCACCTCCTCACTTGCGGCCATCATCATCGACTGCCTTGACTTTTTGCAGAGCCCTTCCACATTTGGATGTGCCTCAGCTCGCACAAGCTGCGTGCCCTGCAACCGCACTAACCGGCAGTTTTTGGCACGAAGCTCGCCCCTGCAAGCCGTGTCGCCAGAAAAAAGACTGCGCAGGGCAAAGCTTCGTGGCCCGCGGGCCACCTGTGTGCTTCGGCCAGCCCCGGGCTGCCTCAGCTCGCACAACCGCGCTAACGGGCAGTTTGTCGTGCAAAGCTCGCCCCTACAAGCAGCTTCGCAAGACAGCGCAGGGCAAAGCTGCGCGGCCCACGGTGCCTCGGCTCGCACAAGCACTAACGAACAGTTTTTTGCACGAAGCTCGCCCCTGCAAGCCGTGTCGCAAGAGAAAGACAGCGCAGGGCAAAGCTTCGTGGCCCGCGGGCGACCTGCGTGCTTTGGCCAGCCCCGGGCCGCCTCAGCTCGCACAGCCGCGCTGGCGAGCAACTTGTCGTGCGATTCTCGCCCGTCAAATCTGGATTCCACCTCCTCACTTGCGGCCGTCATCATCGACTGCCTTGACTTTTTGCAGCACGGCGGGCGAGCCCGTCCACATTTGGTGGGTCGCTGCCGCCCACGAACTCGTTCCACAGCCTACAAGCAGTTGTGCCTCAGCTCGAACAAGCTGCGTGGCCCGCGGTGCCTCAGCTCGCACAACCGCACTAACCGGCAGTTTTTTGCACGAAGCTCGCCCCTGCAAACCGTTTCAGAAGGAACAGCCAGCGCGCGGCAAAGCTTCGTGGCCCGCGGGCCACCTGCGCAGCGCAGGGCAAAGCTGTGTGGCCCGCGGGCACCTGCGTGCTGCGGCCAGCCCCGGGCCGCCTCAGCTCGCACAGCCGCGCTGACGAGCAGTTTGTCGTACAAAGCTTGCCCCTACAAAGCAGTTTCGCAAGACTGCGCAGGGCAAAGCTGCGTGGCCCGCGCTGTGTGCGCGAACGAGCAGTTTTCGGTAACGTTGCACCTCCTTTAATGAGAGGGCACTCTATTGTGTAAAGTCTTTCTTCGTAATCAGGATCCTGTGACTGTTTCAGCCCGGGCGGCCCGAGCTCACACAACCGCGATGAACCGCGCGCAAGTTGTTACAAATCTCGCCCCCGCAGGCGGTTTTCGCACGCCTCCGGCCAGCACAGGGCCGCTCCAGCTCGCACAACCGAAGCTCGCCTCTGCAAGCCGCGTCACAAGCAAAACGTATTGCAGGGCAAAGCTTTGTGCCACCTGTGTGCTCCGCCAGCATCGGGCCGCCCCAGCGCACACAGCCGCGCTAACGGGCATTTGTTTGGGCTGAACGCCATTTTGCCAGCAAAAAAACATCGCTAGGCAAAGCTTGGCGACCTGCGGGCCACCTGCCTGAAACTGACCCGAAGCGGACCCTGATTTGACCAACTCCTGCGCCTGATTCGACCGCCCTGTGGCCCTGATTCGCGCCCCTGATTAGGGCACCTGATTCCGTCATATGCGCCCCTGATTCAGATAACGTTCGTTTCCTTGACCCCCCCAAACAAAACACAGGAAAGCACAACAGCTCCAAAGAAAAAAAACAAAGGAGCACCCCCTCCCCTAATAACAAGCATCAAATGAATGCGTAAACAAACAACTGCGTGTGTTTAATGATAATTACTTCTCTTTTGTGGTTTTAAAGGGAAACCAAAAGGACAACCCCTAAAATTTGCTTCAGTCCCCTGCACAAACTAAACATATATTTTCAGTAGTGATAGATTCCGCTTGCAACCACCCCGGGAGAATAACACATTCTCTTGACCAAGTGGAAGAACCTAAAAAAAGGACCCGCCACCGCCCGCATCGACTTCGTCGGCCTCAGGTTTTGCACCAGGCGCCGCCAGTGCGAGCTACGGAAGAGCCGCGTGCCCGAGGTGGCGTCGCACTTGAAGCAGCGGTCACCCCAGGTCTCCCCATAGCCTGCCGGTTACTGGGGGTATGGGTGTAAAAATAGGGGGAGCCCCCAAACGGCACACACACACACGAACGCACGCACAAATATGATAAATTGGTGACCGAATATACCTCAGTTGCCCAAAGGACCTCCGCTTCCCTATGGGGAAGTGCCGAACTTTTGTGGTAGCCTTCTGACGTCAGCCGCTCCCAAACCGACCATAGACCGAAGTCAAACGGTATTAAAAGCCCAGCCATCTGCACCTGAGTCAAGGCGGCCGCAACTATTTCTGGCTGGGACTGCCCCTTACTAACCTCCATCTACCGGCCGGGTTTTGATTGTGGCTCACCTGCGGGATTCCCTGCATTATCACCCCGAGACGTGAAGCCTTCAACTGGGCCTTTCTCAAAAGGCGTGGATTCGCTGAAAGTGGGCACCGGGGACCCCACATTAGGTTTTCCTGTGTCTTGGTGATAAAACCCGACTCCTAAAAGGCTTTTCCCTCGGTTTCCTAAGACGAGCCCATCTTGAGAACCCTCCAAAAAGGCCTTTCCGCGAAGCTTCGACGAGCCCAGGTTGAAAATGTCCTTCCCGCGAATACTTGGTGGTTCACTTTAAACCGACCCCAAGGCTACTCCCCTTCGCCTGACAGCCGTTCAGCCTCCCTCGAAATCGGATCGAGTTGCCGGGATTGGACGAAATGTGACGAAATGACCTCCACTCACCACTTGGATGTTCGGCCAAGTTAGTGGTCGGAGTGGGGCATAACCTACTGAGTGAACCGCTTAGTGTCCTCACTACTTCTCAGTATTTGGATGGCCCAAACAAAGTGACCAACTTCTTCTTTACCACCAAAATGGCAGCCAACCCCCCCGAAAAGTGACCAAAGCCCGAGCCCCACAACTCAGGACGTGCCTTACCAACTTGGCGAACTCGACCCACGACCGGACCGGGGGGGGTCTTTTTGCCCCCTCTGGCGGAAAAGTGATCGACCCCCTGGTAGTGAAGCATTCCGTGAGGGGGTCGCCAACTTTCTCACCCAGAGGCTCCCGATGTATTTAGCGCCCTTAAACAGCCAGGTCTTGAGACCCCCACACATTTCCGGGGTGTCTATTGGAGGGGGCACCAAAGCCGGCAAAAAAAAAAAAACGACCCCCCCCCTGCCCTCGGAGCGCATTGGAGCGATCGGATTGACGGCTCCGATTGGATCGGATCGCCTGTGGGGAAGGCGCCGTAGCGCAGCCGGAAGTCCCGGAGCTCCAGGCGCTGCACCCCGAAGCTCCAGCGCCCAGAGCGGTCCAAGCTGGGGAACCTCCGAGCGAGAGATTTCCACGTCTCCGGAAAACCCAGCATCCGGCCCATAAAACGCTTGGGGGTTGGCTTGCAAGCGATGTCAAAGTAAAAGAATGGCCCAAGAAAGGAGCCAATTTGGAGGAACCATTCCAAAAATGGTTGACCCAATTTGATGATGAAGACCCTGAAGGGTAAATGGTGGTTGTACATTTTCTCAATCATTGTTTGAATGGTGGTAACTGAGGACATCAGCACGCTCAAGCACACAATTATGCAGAGCGTCCTAGATTGCCACTTGTGTGCTGCTCGTTCAGCTCTAACTGACGCAAGCTCCTGCTGATCAGCCTGCCGTCGTGGCATTATTGACACAAGGGCCTAAATGACTAGAATAGGGGATGGGACTTGAAAGGCAAACTGAAGTCATGTGTGAAATGGTTTTCGGCCCTTCTTGGTTGCTGTTGACCCCCCTGCAAAAAGTTTAACTTTTTCGGGGTTTAGTTTTGAAAACACCTTTATTTCAACCACAAAGCTAGAGTCTAAAGATCCGTTGCCCAATAGCAGTCAAGCTTCTCATTCCCGCAAAACACCAGTTGCACCGGTCAAGATGATCAACGAGTTGCACCGTTTCCCAATGGCTTCCCGAGGCTCAGTTTGACACATGGCTCCGGTCCCCGAGGCGCCCCGCAGCGAATCCATGCCCGCGATGTCAGGGTTGTCCTTCCACCGGTCCCAAGGGACCGGTTACTGGGCATAGCTCCAAAAAGGAGATCTACACAACTTTTGGGGGGTGAACCCATACATGTTATGCATGTGGCCATGGGTCAAAATACAAATCGTACCCCCAGTGAACATCCCCAATCCAACCACTAAAATGGGTGGTGCACCGAAAACCCCAAAATGGGATTCCATGGGTTTTAACCCACAGCCATGTGACTCAAAGGACCTTTACGGAGTGAAGCCATGGCTTAGGTGATAGCAAGGGAACCCTCAAAAAGCACCTGGGCACTGAGACAAGAAGCCCGAAGACCTCCCCGGGGAACTGCTCCAGATCCAGCTCTGTCCTGATCAAGCACTCGGTGGCAGGATCATGTCTCCGGAATCGAACGACTCGGTACTAAAATGCAAAACTAGGTCCTCCAGTAGAGAGGTTAGAATAAGGGTACCCTTTTTCTGTAGTTTATTTTAGTAGGGGAATCCTCCCCAAAAAGAAACGGTAAAAGGGCACTACTTAGGTCCTCCACTACTGGGGGACCTAGAGAAGGGCCGTACCTCTTTGGATTTTCCCCATCTACCACAGTCTTGGTCCACTCAAGCCTCCATTGAGAAAAACTAGTCACCCCTCCCCTAAGTTAGGATAGGAATGCATCTCTTCCTGCCGCGCCGCTGCAAACACAGCTTTGTGAAACCGCAACTTCAACTCATCCAACTGATCCTACCAACCCATTCAGTCACAAGTGGACATTCCCAAATGCTCACCTCTGATTGAACGCTCCCAACCAGGAATCCCGTGAACAGTCTTGTGGCCTTGCTTGCCCCCATTTTTTTCGGAACAAAGGTGCCCAGTTGCATGGCATTAGCTTTGCATCGCATTCTCACCTGCTTCTTGATTGCGTTTCAACTGTGCTCGCGCTGCTTTTCAGCTGCATGCAAGGTCAGAAACACCAGAACCAGCTGGTCAGAACCAACTTTTTCAGCTTGGAATGATTTCTTTGTTTGAGGAACCCTCAATCTGATTTGATTTGTTTGATTTGTTTGACCCTTGCTGAACTACTTAAAGGGATTCAAACAAATCCCGAACCTCCGCAAAGCTGGGTGACACATCGGTCCATCTCCCGTGGGCCGTGGCCAGGGCGGGTGTGTCGTTCTTTGTCTTTTTGGGGGCGACCCCCGACAGGGATTCGATGGTCATGTGGCTATGGGCTTTTCAAAATCCAGTCGGTTAGCCCCCAGTGAACATCCGATTCAATCCAACCACTAAAATAGGTTCTAAAATGGGGGTGCACCTACCCCAAAATGTCCCAAAGCTCGGTTGCTTTCTGCGAAGCCCTGCTAAAAGTTGTCAACTTTTAGTGGTTTAATTTGGAAAACCCAAATTAGTTGGCAAAAAGCTTTTTCAGTCCAGCCTTCAAGGCTACCTGAACCCTCAAACAAGCCGCCAAAATGGGTTGCCCAAACTTTATTGGGGGTGATTTCCCCTGTTTTGCTGGGTAGCTTGAGTGTTGAGGGTAACTAGTTGATGTTCAAGGAACACCCATTTCAGGGTGAAAGGTAAATGACCACCTTTTTCCCAGGTCAAGCAAACCAGGTACCGACTCGCCAAGCCACGTTTTTTCAGTCAAAATCAGTCAAAACAAAGCTGGCCCACAGAGTCGGCAAGCCGACTGCCAAGGCTCAGGGCTTGCAGAGCTCCATCCAGGCCGTCAGCAGACCTTCGTGTTTGCTTGTTTTTTGTTTTGTTTTTGTTTTGTTTTTGTTTTTTCCGAGAGAGGTTTTGAACAAGACCCAAAACGGGAAGCAAAACGGGACTGGAAACGGAGCGAATGAATTGTGTAAGGGTGTGTTGTTCTTGTTGCTTTGTTTTTTTTTGTAGGGGACCCCCCCCCGCCAAAAGTGGATCCGGTTTTATGATTTTGGTTTCCCTGTAAAACCAAGCAACACTGGACACTGGTTAGCCTCAATTTCATTGTCTCACTCTTCCGATGGGGTGGCTTCGCCCAAGACAAGGTTGTTCGGAACTTTTGGTTTACCACTAGAATGGCCCAAACCCGAAGCAAAAGTAATCAAATGTTGGAATTAAACAGACATGGTCTGACCAATAGCTTTAAAGTCCGAAACAGAACTCAGGAAATGAGTCTCGCGCAAGAAACTTGAAAGCATACTATCAGGGCGTAAAGAACCAGATTGGGGTTAAGGGTGCAGTCTGCAACCAACATTAGTCGGTGGTTCCAGGGGTATACCAATAGCAACACCCACTAACATGGAGGGTTGCCTTTAGAGGAAAATTGTCTTCTAGGACCCTCCGTTCAAGTTCCATGTTCTTTGATGGAAAGGGTGTTGCAAGCAAGTAGAAGGCCCGGCAGCCAACACAAAACATGAGGAGAGAGACAAACATCATCGGACCATACCAAAAATAAAAAAGACACTGTTTTGGTTGGCAAAAGGGACACTTCACAATGAAAACCTTCAAGCATTTTCGTGGCCCAATAATTTAAGGACATGGCCTTCTTCTCTCAAGCCGGTGCGTATTCATATCTCAAATGGTGGGTTGCCCCTGAAATGACAGGGACATCTGGGCCCCTCCCAGGGCCCACGTGCACAAAATCCCTGAAGTGAGTGGCTGAAGGCCACGTTTTTGTTTTGCCCTTTTTTTTTTCGTATTCGCTTTTTTTGGACTCGCGCCAACCATCTGTTCCCATCCTTCTGTAGGTGCCTTGTTTGCACATAGATAAGTTTGTCCCGCCATGCTCTACTAGGTCCTGTAGAGAGGTTGGAATAAGGGTACCCTATTTTTTCTCTGTAGTCTATTTTAGTAGGGGAACCCTCTCCCAAAAAAGAAACGGTAAAAGGGCACTGGGGGACCTAGTCTATGTAGGACAGCTTGTGCTTCTCCGAGTTTTGCCTTAGGAGTTTCCATTGGAGTCGTTTGGGCAGTCCGTCGGCCTTCAAACAGCCACAGCCGGTCTGCGAGGCCAACCCCCCCCGTGTAAAGCCAGCTTCCGCCCGACTGGGTGGGACAAATTCGGCTAAGGAATTCCACCAGCCATGAAACCAAGCTTGGAGGGCCATAAAAAGAACCTCAGAACACCCAGCTTCGGGAATATGAAACAAGCTGCTGTTGGGCCTTCTGTTTCGCCAAGTCGCCACAGCAAGGGCGAGAGCATGAGGACAAAAGTGGCCTCCATGTACTCACCTGACCGAATAAGCCAACCAGCTGGAAATTAGGGAACCCTTGGACATAAGGCAAATTAGGCAAATTAGACAAATTATGACGACACAAAAAAACTGGAAACAAGGAACCCCCAAAATAAAAGGCTTTCATCATGGGTTGGCTGGTCATACCGAGCCTAACTTACTCCTGAGCCCGTCATAAATTAACCCAGACTTTCAAGAAGTGACGCAACCATCAAAAGGCCGGCCACAAGGTCAAACTCAATCTTTGGGGAGCATCCACTTGTCCTTGGAGGCTATCGGCAAGGATGTGACATGTCTCTTCCAGTTTTGGCAGTTTGCCTGGCAGTATCTCTCTGACAGCAACTGTTCCACAGCGGGCGTCCTCATAGTCAATTCCCGAAAATCTTGGAAAGTAAGCATATCCTCATGTTCCAAGTCTGGTTCTATTTGTTTGAGTGTATGTGGTTGTTGTTGCTGTTGTTGCTGTTGTTGCTGTGGTTGCTGTGGTTGCTGTTGCTGTTGCTGTTGCTCTTGCTGTTGCTGTTGCTGTTGCTGTTGATGTTGCTGTTGCTGTTGCTGTTGCTGTTGCTGTTGCTGTTGCTGTTGCTGTTGCTGTTGCTGTTGCTGTTGCTGTTGTTGTTGTTGTTGCTGCTGCTGCTGCTGCTGCTGCTGCTGTTGTTGTTGTTGTTGTTGTTGTTGTTGTTGTTGTTGTTGTGGTGGTGGTTGTTGTTG